>CM076672.1:236907568-237475068 GCA_038501925.1 Xenopus petersii | reverse complement strand
GATTCACCCTATGATGGTTCAGCTTCATATTCTCAGCACTTTGCAGAATGTTGGAATTAGGGGGTTGTGTGGCACCTGTTGGGGTGACCGGGGGGACTGTCAGCAGATTCCTCAGCTGGGTATAAATAGAGCTCTCGGCACAGTGGGTATATACGTCTAGGTATACGTCTGGGTAAACTCCAGACTGCCTGTTTTTTGAGGGACAGTCCCAATTTTGACAGCTCAATGCACAGTCCCGGATTGTTACTGAAATGTCCCGACAGCCAGAAAAAGATACGTTTCTAAAGCTTAATTGGCTTTTGGCAGAGAGCACTTGGATACATTTGTAACAATTTAAAGGAACAGTTCAGTGTGAAAATAAAAACTGGGTAAATAAATAGGCTGTGCAAAATAAAAAATGTTTCTAATATAGTTAGTTAGCCAAAAATGTAATGTATAAAGGCTGGAGTGATTTTATGTATAACAAGTCAATCAGAGCACTACTTCCTGCTTTTCAGCTCTCTTGGTTTACACAGACTGGTTACCCTGGTTACTAGACAGTAACCAATCAGAGACTTGAGGGGGGCCACATGGGTCATTTCTGTTGCTTTTGAATCTGAGCTGAATGCTGAGAATCAATTACAAACTCACTGAACAGAAATGTCCCATGTGGCCCCCCTTCAAGTCGCTGACTAACTCAGAGTTATAGAGCTGAAAAGCAGGAAGTTGGATTCTGACTGTTTTATTAGACATCTGTTCACTCCAGCCTTTATATATTACATTTTTTCCTAACTAACTATATTAGAAACATTTTTTATTTTGCGCAGCCTATTTATTTACCCAGTTTTTATTTTCACACTGAACTATTCCTTTAAGATAAGCAAAGAAACACTTGTAACAATTTAAGATAAGAAGGTCTCTTGGGGAAACAGTGACTTGCAGCTTAAAGGGCAATTCACTTTCATTAGCAAAACTGTAATAATACACAAAAACCACAGAAATATGTTCAAACTTTCAAAATCTTCCAAATTTTGTATGAAATGAACATGGAAATTAGGGGGTGCGGCCACAAAAAATGTGGTCGCAGTCAAAAAAGTTTGCCACAGCAAATCTTTTTGTCCCTCTTTAACCCAATTTTATATTTCCCCTGACATTGTGTCAAAGCAGCAGAACTTCCAGTAAAGTGTAAAATCTGGGAAAATAAAAATTCCTGTGTGGCAAAAAAAAATAAATCTGCATCATTTCTGGGAGAGCAACTTCAAATCTGTGTTTTACTGTCTATGTACAAATAGAGTGACAAGATGAACATGAATGTCTGGGTGCCCTGAATCTGCTGCTTTAGGGTTCGCCTATTCTTTTTTACTTCCTTGTTTGTGTGACAAAAAAAAGTCACATGATTTTAAGGATTTGGATGTGGTTCAGCCAGGCGCTTGGATTTGGCATATTCCCACTAATAAAGTCAGAGTCGGGCCATTCCTGGATTTGCTGGATCCTCACATGAATGTGTGTTTATTAATAAATAATAATTAATGCTAAACTGGCCCTTCTTTACCAGCACTGTGGTCTGTGGAGAAACCTTTGTGCCAGTGTGAGAGTGATGAATAAATGGGCACCGCTCATCCCTGCGGGAGTATATGAGATATATATGGCAGTGGGAAGGGTATAAAGTGACACCAGTGTGTTGTACACAGGACAGAGTATACAGCAGCCATTACTGTGTTGTGAGGGGAGACACACAGACATTAGACTCCGCCCCCACCGCCATTGCAACTTTATACTTCCTGTTTGACTTTGTGTGAGGAACTGATGTCCAGGTGCTGCTTCCTGTGTATGGAGTGCGGCTCCTCTAGCTCATGCCTCTTGTGTTTTTTACAGGTGCTCCCAATCCATTATTTCACATTCGGCCAAACCCCTAAATCCTTAGGGGCAGATTCATTAAGGGTTGAATTTCGAAGTTAAAATTACTTCGAAATTCGACCCTCGAATTGAAATATCGAAGTCGAAGGATTTAGCGCTAATCGTTCGATCGAAGGATTTTTCGTTCGATCGAACGATTAAATCGTTCGATTCGAACGATTCAAACGATTGTAATCAAACAATCGAAGGAAAATCCTTCGATCAAAAAAAGCTTAGCAAGCCTATGGGGACCTTCCCCATAGGCTAACATTGACTTCGGTAGGTTTTATCTGCCGAAGTAGGAGGTCGAAGTTTTTTTAAAGGGCAAGTACTTTGACTATCGAATGGTCGAATAGTCGAATGATTTTTACTTCAAATCGTTCGATTTCGTTCGAATTCGAACAAATTTAACCAATTCGATGGTCGAAGTACCCAAAAAATACTTCGAAATTCGAATTTTTTTTCATTCGAATTCTTCACCCGAATTTTGTGAATCGGCCCCTTAGTGATTGATTTTTCCCAATATCGAACCCTAATTTGCATATGAAGGGAGGGAATTTTTTTTTACTTGTTTGGTGACAAAAAGTCATGGAATTTGATGGATTCAGATTTGTTTGGCCAGGCACGAGGATTCAGCTCAATCAGCTGAAAAAGGCAGAATTCTGGCCGAATACCAAACCGAATCCTGTACTTGGTGCATCCCTAATATTTTGTCATGGGTCAGGTATGAAGTGGGCGTGGTGTGGAGTGCGGATGTAGAAGTGGCGCGGGTGTAGAAAGTGGGAGTGTCTGTTCCCTCTATGACACAATGGGGCAAATTCACGAAGCGCCGAACGCTAGCGTCAATTCGCTAGCGTTTGGCATTTTCGGTGCTTCGCAAATTCACTAACGAACGCTGGCGTAAATTCGCTAGTGTTACTTCGCACCCTTACGCCAGGCGAATTTTCGCTAGTGACGTAACTACACAAATTCACTAACTTGCGCAGTGTACTGAACGCTACCTTTTACGCTAGACTTCCTTCGCCACCTCAGACCTGGCGAAGCGCAATAGAGTAGATATTTTTGGGGCTCCCCTCCTTCCCCCCTACATTTCCTGACTCATGGCAACTTACCTAGACAGTGGGCACATGTGTAGGGCAAAATAACATTTTTATTTGATGTTTTGAAGGTTTTCTAGGCATTTGTAGTGCTGATACGTGTTCCTCCATTGAAATTTGAATTTGGCGCCGTATGCAAATGAACCATCACTAGCGAAACTTCGCTTCACTTGGCGAATTAACGCTAGCGCAACTTCGAAAACTTACGCTACCCCTGTGCGCAACTTCGGATTTTAGTGAATTTGCGGAGTGCTGGCGAAAATACGCCTGGCGAAGTGCGGTGAAGTTGCGCCTGGCGCAACTTCGAATCTTAGTGAATTTGCCCCAGTGTGTGGTGCACAATGAAGTGTAGGAAATGTATGAAGTCCTGGGCTGTGTAGGAAACACTCTCTCCTCTGTGTCAGGTAATGAAGTGGAATAGGCTGTAGATCAGGCCTGAGTGAGGGGCCATAGACAGTGGTTATTTATTGGGCTGTGGGGCCTGTTTGGACTCCTGTGTCCTCACTGTGTGGGACGTGGGTAGAATGGGGGTGCCTGACATTTGTACTTCTGATGCTCAACTGGGTGTCACTCTGTGCTTGTTACTATTAGGGATGCACCAAATACAGGATTCAATCCTTCTGCCCAGCCGAACTGAATCCTAATTTGCATATACAAATTAGGGGCGGGGAGGGAAATCAGGTGACAAAACAAGGAAGTAAAAAATGTTTTCCCTTCCCACCCCTAATTTGCATATGCATAATAGTATTCAGTTCGGTATTTGGCCAAATCTGTCACAAAGGATTCAGAGGTTCGGCTGAATCAAAAATAGTGGATTTGGTACATCCCTAGTCACTATGCGGGTGTCGCTATCTGAGTGTCACTATACTATGCGGGTGTCACTATGCGGGTGTCACTATCTGAGTGTCACTATACTATGTGGTTGTCACTATCTGAGTGTCACTATCTGAGTGTCACTATACTATGTGGTTGTCGCTATCTGAGTGTCACTATGCGGGTGTCACTATCTGAGTGTCACTATACTATGTGGTTGTCACTATCTGAGTGTCACTATCTGAGTGTCACTATACTATGCGGGTGTCACTATGCGGGTGTCACTATGCGGGTGTCACTATCTGAGTGTCACTATACTATGCGGGTGTCACTATGCGGGTTTCACTATGCGGGTGTCACTATCTGAGTGTCACTATACTATGCGGGTGTCACTATGCGGGTGTCACTATGCGGGTGTCACTATGCGGGTGTCACTATGCGGGTGACTGGATGTTGATGTTTGGGGGGCAGGAGTCAGGGTTGATTTACTGACGATGAACATGTTTGAATTTGGGCAGTAACTAATGGCAACCATTCAGTCATTTGTTTTCTTTAATTGGCTGCAGGGACAATAATGTAAGTTATCATTTGATTGGCTGCTGTAGGTTATGATTTGATTAAAACTAGTAAATGAGCCCCGTGTGTCACTATGCGGGTGTCACTATCTGAGTGTCACTATACTATGCGGGTGACATTGGCCAAATTCCTGCCTGTCCCCCAATAACCCATTCCTACCTGTGTAATACTCACTTACTACTAATATAATATATATATATATATATATATATATATATATATATATATATATATATATATATATATATATATATATATATATATATATATATATACATATACACATACTGAGTG
This sequence comes from Xenopus petersii, assembly GCA_038501925.1. NCBI lineage: Eukaryota > Metazoa > Chordata > Amphibia > Anura > Pipidae > Xenopus > Xenopus petersii. Next base: position 237,470,413 of record CM076672.1, on the reverse strand, counting down.
TCAGCAGTGCGGTTGTGCCATAGACGTCATTCCTCTTATGTCTCATGTATTTAACTCTCTGCCAACTGGGTCAGTATAGTGGCACCAACCATTAACCCATTCACTTAACTGTACCAGCCATTAACCCATTCACTGATATTGTAGCATCCTGTAACCCAGTCACTGTAAAAGAACCAACCAGTGGCCGCAAGGGAAATAAGAATCGCGGTGGAATATCTGACAGCGAGGGGCAGATTTGGAAATTTGTCAGAAAATATAATATTCTCATTGTGCTAAAACTGATTTTTTGATTGATTGATTTTTGAACTGATTAAGTAACTAAATGAGCGGGGCCCTGGCAGGTAATAGTGGTGTATAATAGGGAGGCCTGTGCTACAGACAGAACCTGGGGCCCTCCTGCCGTGTGACACTATGAGATGATTGAGTAAGTGGCGTCTCTAGGCGTTGCCGGGGCCCTTTCATGTGCAGAGTTATTTGTGCCTCACATCCCCACTTATCTCACCAGTGAGGAATTCCTTCTCCTCCAGGCGGCCTGATAGGGAGCTGAGGGCTAGCAGACTCGCTGATCCGGCAAGCTGTGCCAGTGCCACAGAGAAATGGGCTAGTTGTGTCCGTAACCCCTACCTGTGCCTTCAGCTCTAACCTCCCCCCAATCTCTGGAAAATTCCTGTTGGTCTGTCAGCTGGAAAGGCCGGGAGCGGTTTTGTGTGCTACAATGAGTCTGTGCTGCCTGCGTCAGCCCATCAGATGTTGTTCAACTACAGCTCCCACAACCCCCACTTTACAGCTTGCCTGAATCCCTTACAAACAACCACTTACCCCCAGAGGCCTGACCTAGGAAACCCTGTGCCAGTGAGTAAGGGGCAACTTGTGCCGACTGTTTCTAAACTACAACTCCCATCGTCTACTGCACTGGTCAGTGCTTGGGCATGAGCTCAGGGCCTCGGGAGATAAGAACTTGTGGGAGGCATTTGCCTGTCAAACTCAGGTAGTGACCTCAAGCTGCCGGCAGTGCAGAGGTTAAAGGGTAATCCCTGGGCTGCAACAGAAATGCTGACCTGGGGGCTTGTCCTTGTCAGACCTCTGTGACATCACAGCTGCCCTCCTGCCCCTCCCGAAGCCCTCAGTTCCCCTTTAACCTCCGGAGTGCTGGTGTTAGATGGCCAAATGGTCTGCTCCCATCCCCACTGTTATTGGTATCTCTCCTGCTTATTCCTCCAGCTGTCTCTCTGTCTGTCTCTAGTCTCTCTGTCTGTCTCTCTTCTCTGCCTGTTTCTTATTCCACCTCTCCCTCCAGCTTTCTCACTGCATCATAGTCTGCCTGTCTTTCCTTCTCTGTACGGCTGTCTCTCCTTCTCTGTACGGCTGTCTCTCCTTCTCTGTACGACTGTCTCTCCTTCTCTGTACGGCTGTCTCTCCTTCTCTGTACGGCTGTCTCTCCTTCTCTATACGGCTGTCTCTTCTTCTCTATGTGGCTGTCTCTCCTTCTCTATGTGTCTGTCTCTCCTTCTCTATGTGGCTGTCTCTCCTTCTCTATGTGGCTGTCTCTCCTTCTCTATACGGCTGTCTCTCCTTCTCTATACGGCTGTCTCTCCTTCTCTATACGGCTGTCTCTCCTTCTCTATACGGCTGTCTCTCCCTCTCTATATGGCTGTCTCTTAGTGTGTCAGTTTCACTCTCTCTCTCAGTATGTCTGTCTTTCCTTTCACTGCTTGTTCCAGCACATTGTCTGTCTTTCTCTATGAATTACTCTCTCTCTCCGTCTCTCTCTCTCTCTCTCTATCTGTGTGACTGTCTCTCTCTGTTACATTATGTATTTGTCTCTGTGCCTCGTTCCTTTTCTTGTTTTGCCCTCCTGAACTTGCTGAACTATTTATTTGCTCCATTTCTCTTTCAGGTGTGGAAGTGTGGGCAGCCATATTGTCTCGGTGGTACAAGTTGGGGGTCTCCGGCATGGTGTGTGTTGTACCTCATACACAGACTTCAGACGTCTCTTGCGGATGCCGACATGGCCAGACCTTCAAGCTAGATGTGCCAGGGAAGAGCGCCAGCTGCCAGACACAGGGCACCACACTGGCGGCACAGAAACAGACGGGGGTAAGTGAATTACTAAATGGGGCTAAATGGGAACAGGTGAGGTGCAGGTGAGATGTACATGAGCAATATCATGGGGTAGATATATTTATAGGGAGACTCAATACACACGTTTTAGAAGTTTCTAATTGGCCTGTGATTAAATTTCTAATTGGCCTGTTCCCCACCAAAGCATACAAAGCCCTAAAACTACACACTAATACCATATATCTGTCTTTGATTTGGACTTGATTTTACTCCTCAATGATAAATGTTCCTAAATGATTAAATGTGGCCCCCAAATTAGCATCCCATCCCATTGCTGGTTACAGCACTGGCTCCCACATAACTATTTGTGTGATGTCCCCGTGATTCAGTTGTCGGCCTGAAGACCAACCTCAAATCTGCCCATTTTGGTAAGTCCCGAGTATGGACATGAAGCCACCTGTTCAACAACCAATCAGGTTTCAGACAGAGAGGTGAATTGTTGGGGTAGCCACAGACCCCCTCGCTTACATGAAGAGGCTCAGCTCCTGCTGCAATGGAAAAGTCAAAATAATGGGGATTTTATGTACCCAGATATTGGGGTATATTTATCAAAAAGTTAAGTTATAGATCACAGTCTGCTAGATGAAATATCACCTCTCTCCATTTCTATGGGATTTTTAAAGGCATAATTATCAAAGGGTGAAAGTGAAAGTTCACCCTTTGATAAATACGCCTTTCAAAACCCCATAGAAATGAAAGAGAGAGGCGGAATTTCACTCTAGAGGACTGTGGTGATCTCTAACTTCACTCTTGGATAAATATACCCCATGAGTGGACCCCCAGGTCCTGTATAAATGTGCTGCAAGGAAATTTCATGTCACAGATTGTTGCGGGGGGGGCAGATATCATTCTATACTGGATCTACTGGGACAAAACATTTTAGCTCCCTACTTCAGTGCACAGATTTGGACGTTAGGTGTTTCCAATAAAAACAGGTTGTCGTTTAAAATGATATGAAATGATTACTATTCTAAATGTATTCCAAGTAAAGGCAAACAGACATTTCTTTCTTGGCAATTTGCTGTTTCTCCAACAGACGCAGAGGTCTCTGGACACCCTGGGGTGTGTCTGAGTCTCCCAAAAGAAACCCCATTCTGCCCCCTAATGTACATACCTCTCCAAGCAACAGCGCATCAACTCCTTGCTCCCTGAGACTGGATTGGAGGCCGACATCTGCAGGATCCATGAGGCACATTGAGATGAATTTGCCACCAAAGGAGGAGGCTGGAGCAGATGGGGGCTCAGGTGCTGCTGGGAGCTCGGACTCATCAAACCTAAATGGGGCATCAGATGAAAGGCACGATTGCAGGGTTTTGGTTGGGTTCCCTGAGGCAGATCACCAGCTCCAGAGAGTTTATCATGTCTCCATCATCTCTGATGTGCCAGCCACAAAAGCCTCTTCCCGCCAAACCTTGAAGAGGCCTCCTCCTGACCAGCTCTTCCAAGAAGCCACCAGAAGCCCAAAGAGAGCCTTCTGGGGCCACCCAAGAAGTGATCGTCCCCTTGGACAGTCTGAATTGGATGGGGAGGAGGAACAGGACAATATTGAAGATGGACTTCTCACCGTAGACGTACCACTGTGTAGTTCTGCCCAGCACTTCTCCCATAGTGGCCTACATGTAACTGAGCACCGAGGTGAGGCCTCCTCCTCTAGAGAGTCCATGTCTAGACCGCGAGTAGGTCAGTTGTTCAGCAGTTGCCAGCAGACAGACCCTCAGTTAGTAGTGACCCAAGGCACGTTGCACAGCAGCCCATTAGAGGCACAAAAGATTATGCCCGATGGACTGTCCCACACCCACGTGGGAAATGGGACGAAGGTTTCTTTGGATCATGAGGAATATAACGGAACTGCGGTGGAGCTTACCACCAACCAGCACATACCTGATAAAGTTTTGCACAACATTGCACAGCCTGAGGGCCCAGCCGAAATGCCTGCTCAGCCCAACGGTAATCTGACAGCTGAAACAATTTTGAAAGAGCCCCTTTCTCCACAGTTCCCATCGGAGGGTCCCAGCCCTACAGAGACCCCTCCAGGCACATCCCGTCATTGTGCTCCTGGAGGAATGGCTGTCAAAAGGAAGCTGCTTCCCTCCAGCGAATCAGCAGACTCCTGCTCTGAGGATGAGGGGCAAAGCAAGAAGTGGAGGGGAGGCCAAGGATGCCAAGCGTTACATGGAGCCTGCAGGAGCACCGACTCTAAGGCTGCCCCCTTCTGGAATCATCTCTTACCAGCAGCCCGACACTCACAGAAGGTACATTTCACTGATTTTAGTCACCTGTAGGGGAAATGTCTTTGGTTAAGGGGCAAGGGCTCTTCATTCGGGTGATAGGGTGACCTTTACCCTTCAATAAGCTTTTAGCCTGATGTGGAAGTTAGACTGGCTTTTACGTTATCGCTTAAAGGTACCAAAAAATGAAAGCGTTTTAAAGTAATGAAATATTCTGTAGTGTTGCCCTGCACTGGTACAACTGGTATGTTTGCTTCAGAAACACTACTATAGTTTATATAAACAAGCTGCTGTGTAGCAATGGTGGAAACTGAAAAAAGGCAATATGGCACAGGTTAAATAGTTGATAGCAGATAAGTTCAGTAGGACACAATGATATTATTTGTTATCTGCTGTGTAACCTGAGCCGTTGCTCCTTTGAATGGCTGCCCCCATGGCTACACAGCAGTTTGTTTATATAAACTATAGTAGTACTTATCTGTTATCTACTGTGTATCCTGTGCTTGAATGGCTGTCCCCATGGCTACACAGCAGCTTGTTTATATAAACTATAGTAGTACTTATCTGTTATCTACTGTGTATCCTGTGCTTGAATGGCTGTCCCCATGGCTACACAGCAGCTTGTTTATATAAACTATAGTAGTACTTATCTGTTATCTACTGTGTATCCTGTGCTTGAATGGCTGTCCCCATGGCTACACAGCAGCTTGTTTATATAAACTATAGTAGTACTTATCTGTTATCTACTGTGTATCCTGTGCTTGAATGGCTGTCCCCATGGCTACACAGCAGCTTGTTTATATAAACTATAGTAGTACTTATCTGTTATCTACTGTGTATCCTGTGCTTGAATGGCTGTCCCCATGGCTACACAGCAGCTTGTTTATATAAACTATAGTAGTACTTATCTGTTATCTACTGTGTATCCTGTGCTTGAATGGCTGTCCCCATGGCTACACAGCAGCTTGTTTATATAAACTATAGTAGTACTTATCTGTTATCTACTGTGTATCCTGTGCTTGAATGGCTGTCCCCATGGCTACACAGCAGCTTCTTTATATAAACTATAGTAGTACTTATCTGTTATCTACTGTGTATCCTGTGCTTGAATGGCTGCCCCCATGGCTACACAGCAGCTTGTTTATATAAACTATAGTAGTACTTATCTGTTATCTACTGTGTATCCTGTGCTTGAATGGCTGCCCCCATGGCTGCACAGCAGCTTGTTTATATAAACTATAGTAGTACTTATCTGTTATCTACTGTGTATCCTGTGCTTGAATGGCTGCCCCCATGGCTACACAGCAGTTTGTTTATATAAACTATAGTAGTACTTATCTGTTATCTACTGTGTATCCTGTGCTTGAATGGCTGCCCCCATGGCTACACAGCAGCTTGTTTATATAAACTATAGTAGTACTTATCTGTTATCTACTGTGTATCCTGTGCTTGAATGGCTGCCCCCATGGCTACACAACAGCTTGTTTATATAAACTATAGTAGTACTTATCTGTTATCTACTGTGTATCCTGTGCTTGAATGGCTGTCCCCATGGCTACACAGCAGCTTGTTTATATAAACTATAGTAGTACGTATCTGTTATCTACTGTGTATCCTGTGCTTGAATGGCTGTCCCCATGGCTACACAGCAGCTTGTTTATATAAACTATAGTAGTACTTATCTGTTATCTACTGTGTATCCTGTGCTTGAATGGCTGCCCCCATGGCTACACAGCAGCTTGTTTATATAAACTATAGTAGTACTTATCTGTTATCTACTGTGTATCCTGTGCTTGAATGGCTGCCCCCATGGCTACACAACAGCTTGTTTATATAAACTATAGTAGTACTTATCTGTTATCTACTGTGTATCCTGTGCTTGAATGGCTGCCCCCATGGCTACACAGCAGCTTGTTTATATAAACTATAGTAGTACTTATCTGTTATCTACTGTTTATCCTGTGCTTGAATGGCTGCCCCCATGGCTACAGAGCAGCTTGTTTATATAAACTATAGTAGTACTTATCTGTTATCTACTGTTTATCCTGTGCTTGAATGGCTGCCCCCATGGCTACACAGCAGCTTGTTTATATAAACTATAGTAGTGTTTCTGAAGCAAATACAGCAGTTGTACCAGTGTAGGGCAACACTGCATTATAGTTTTATTGCTTTAAAACACTTTAATTTTTTAGTGCTACTGTTCCTTTAAGTATAACTCCCATGGGCATCTATTGGTGGCTGAAGGGGTGCATGCTCTGCAACACTGTTGCTCTAATTCTTTTCCATATTGTGTCCATCTTGCCCACAGTTCTGACCCACTGTCAACATACTTAGCCACCTCCCCCCTTTAAGTAAAGAGTTCCATGTGAGCCTGGTTGAGCTCACGGGCAGTTGGAAATGTGATAGTTAACTGAATTAACCTAATCTCACAGTTGCTTATATACTAGTGCAGGATGCAGAGAAAATATACCCTTTGTGTAAGTACATTTTATTGTTTTATAATTTTTCTTAGACCAGTAGTCTTGGTTTTTGGACTGTTTTGTTTCAAGCCATAATCAATAGCCAATCAGCTATACTTGCAAGATAGCAATTAAGTGTTCCCCCATAGATCTCACCCTAATGGCCCTTTCTAAAAGTGTCTTCCAGCTGACACACTGGCCATTGCTTTGGGCCCCTTAGGAAGGCTGGGCCCCTCGGAGAGGGAAGTGCTGCCATAGACAGTACAGTATGGGGGTACAGCTCATTGCAGAACATTCCTACTCTGTGTATATAGGCATATACATATTATATTCACATATTGATGTCACTTTGTGCATTGTGGGAATATTCAGTGTCGGACTGAGATGCCAGGGGCCCACCAGAAAACCACTTTCCAAACCATAATTCCATCAACTCTCCTCACTCACCTCTTTATTCTCCTAGTCTCTTCTCTCTACATACTATACTCTATTCTTCCATTATTAGGCCTCTTTATTCTCCTAGTCTCTTTTCTCTACATACTATACTCTATTCCTCCATTATTAAGCCTCTTTATTCTCCTAGTCTCTTTTTCTCTACATACTATACTCTATTCTTCCATTATTAAGCCTCTTTATTCTCCTAGTCTCTTTTCTCTACATACTATACTCTATTCCTCCATTATTAAGCCTCTTTATTCTCCTAGTCTCTTTTCTCTACATACTATACTCTATTCCTCCATTATTAAGCCTCTTTATTCTCCTAGTCTCTTTTTCTCTACATACTATACTCTATTCTTCCATTATTAAGCCTCTTTATTCTCCTAGTCTCTTTTCTCTACATACTATACTCTATTCCTCCATTATTAAGCCTCTTTATTCTCCTAGTCTCTTTTCTCTACATACTATACTCTATTCTTCCATTATTAAGCCTCTTTATTCTCCTAGTCTCTTTTCTCTACATACTATACTCTATTCTTCCATTATTAAGCCTCTTTATTCTCCTAGTCTCTTTTCTCTACATACTATACTCTATTCCTCCATTATTAAGCCTCTTTATTCTCCTAGTCTCTTTTCTCTACATACTATACTCTATTCTTCCATTATTAAGCCTCTTTATTCTCCTAGTCTCTTTTCTCTACATACTATACTCTATTCTTCCATTATTAAACCTCTTTATTCTCCTAGTCTCTTTTCTCTACATACTATACTCTATTCTTCCATTATTAAGCCTCTTTATTCTCCTAGTCTCTTTTCTCTACATACTATACTCTATTCTTCCATTATTAAGCCTCTTTATTCTCCTAGTCTCTTTTCTCTACATACTATACTCTATTCTTCCATTATTAAGCCTCTTTATTCTCCTAGTCTCTTTTCTCTACATACTATACTCTATTCCTCCATTATTAAGCCTCTTTATTCTCCTAGTCTCTTTTCTCTACATACTATACTCTATTCTTCCATTATTAAGCCTCTTTATTCTCCTAGTCTCTTTTCTCTACATACTATACTCTATTCCTCCATTATTAAGCCTCTTTATTCTCCTAGTCTCTTTTCTCTACATACTATACTCTATTCTTCCATTATTAAGCCTCTTTATTCTCCTAGTCTCTTTTCTCTACATACTATACTCTATTCCTCCATTATTAAGCCTCTTTATTCTCCTAGTCTCTTTTCTCTACATACTATACTCTATTCTTCCATTATTAAGCCTCTTTATTCTCCTAGTCTCTTTTCTCTACATACTCTATTCTTCCATTATTAAGCCTCTTTATTCTCCTAGTCTCTTTTCTCTACATACTATACTCTATTCCTCCATTATTAAGCCTCTTTATTCTCCTAGTCTCTTTTCTCTACATACTATACTCTATTCTTCCATTATTAAGCCTCTTTATTCTCCTAGTCTCTTTTCTCTACATACTCTATTCTTCCATTATTAAGCCTCTTTATTCTCCTAGTCTCTTTTCTCTGCATACTATACTCTATTCCTCCATTATTAAACCTCTTTATTCTCCTAGTCTCTTTTCTCTACATACTATACTCTATTCTTCCATTATTAAGCCTCTTTATTCTCCTAGTCTCTTTTCTCTACATACTATACTCTATTCCTCCATTATTAAGCCTCTTTATTCTCCTAGTCTCTTTTCTCTACATACTATACTCTATTCTTCCATTATTAAGCCTCTTTATTCTCCTAGTCTCTTTTCTCTACATACTATACTCTATTCCTCCATTATTAAGCCTCTTTATTCTCCTAGTCTCTTTTCTCTACATACTATACTCTATTCTTCCATTATTAAGCCTCTTTATTCTCCTAGTCTCTTTTCTCTACATACTATACTCTATTCCTCCATTATTAAGCCTCTTTATTCTCCTAGTCTCTTTTCTCTACATACTATACTCTATTCTTCCATTATTAAGCCTCTTTATTCTCCTAGTCTCTTTTCTCTGCATACTATACTCTATTCCTCCATTATTAAGCCTCTTTATTCTCCTAGTCTCTTTTCTCTACATACTATACTCTATTCTTCCATTATTAAGCCTCTTTATTCTCCTAGTCTCTTTTCTCTACATACTATACTCTATTCCTCCATTATTAAGCCTCTTTATTCTCCTAGTCTCTTTTCTCTACATACTATACTCTATTCTTCCATTATTAAGCCTCTTTATTCTCCTAGTCTCTTTTCTCTACATACTATACTCTATTCCTCCATTATTAAGCCTCTTTATTCTCCTAGTCTCTTTTCTCTACATACTATACTCTATTCTTCCATTATTAAGCCTCTTTATTCTCCTAGTCTCTTTTCTCTACATACTATACTCTATTCTTCCATTATTAAGCCTCTTTATTCTCCTAGTCTCTTCTCTCTGCATACTATACTCTATTCCTCCATTATTAAGCCTCTTTATTCTCCTAGTCTCTTTTCTCTACATACTATACTCTATTCCTCCATTATTAAGCCTCTTTATTCTCCTAGTCTCTTTTCTCTACATACTATACTCTATTCTTCCATTATTAAGCCTCTTTATTCTCCTAGTCTCTTCTCTCTGCATACTATACTCTATTCCTCCATTATTAAGCCTCTTTATTCTCCTAGTCTCTTTTCTCTACATACTATACTCTATTCTTCCATTATTAAGCCTCTTTATTCTCCTAGTCTCTTTTCTCTACATACTATACTCTATTCCTCCATTATTAAGGCTCTTTATTCTCCTAGTCTCTTTTCTCTACATACTATACTCTATTCTTCCATTATTAAGCCTCTTTATTCTCCTAGTCTCTTCTCTCTGCATACTATACTCTATTCCTCCATTATTAAGCCTCTTTATTCTCCTAGTCTCTTTTCTCTACATACTATAATCTATTCCTCCATTATTAAGCCTCTTTATTCTCCTAGTCTCTTTTCTCTACATACTCTATTCTTCCATTATTAAGCCTCCTTATTCTCCTAGTCTCTTTTCTCTACATACTATACTCTATTCCTCCATTATTAAGCCTCTTTATTCTCCTAGTCTCTTTTCTCTACATACTATACTCTATTCTTCCATTATTAAGCCTCTTTATTCTCCTAGTCTCTTTTCTCTACATACTATACTCTATTCTTCCATTATTAAGCCTCTTTATTCTCCTAGTCTCTTTTCTCTACATACTATACTCTATTCCTCCATTATTAAGCCTCTTTATTCTCCTAGTCTCTTTTCTCTACATACTATACTCTATTCTTCCATTATTAAGCCTCTTTATTCTCCTAGTCTCTTCTCTCTGCATACTATACTCTATTCCTCCATTATTAAGGCTCTTTATTCTCCTAGTCTCTTTTCTCTACATACTATACTCTATTCTTCCATTATTAAGCCTCTTTATTCTCCTAGTCTCTTTTCTCTACATACTATACTCTATTCTTCCATTATTAAGCCTCTTTATTCTCCTAGTCTCTTCTCTCTGCATACTATACTCTATTCCTCCATTATTAAGGCTCTTTATTCTCCTAGTCTCTTTTCTCTACATACTATACTCTATTCTTCCATTATTAAGACTCTTTCTTCATAAAAAAATAGAGAATGACCATGAAATAGGCCAAATGTTTAGAAGCAAGAGGCCACTGACACCTGGGCCCATTGGGAGTTTTCCTGGTATCCTGATGGGCCAGTCCGACACTGGGAATATTGTGCGTGCGACTGAAGCCACATGACTCCTACTTTGTGACCATAATCCCTAACATAAAGTGTAACTGCTCAGCCGTTCTACAGCAGGAAGGAAGTACATTGAGTCACATGACTACCAGGAAATAAGCCCACGTGCACTTTCCATAGCTTGTTCCGGCACATTGCTAGTTATTTGCATATGCTATTTAGTAAGACTGGCACATTACACATGATGAGAGGCTACACAAGCACATTTAAAGGGTCAGACTCCTGTGATAGATTTTTCCATGGTCCCATTCAATGCTCCCCCCTCCCCTGCAGTCACAGCTGTACTCTCCATTTAGAGGCCCCATTATATCCCAACACCTGGAACATTCCCCTCCCTATGGCACAGGTGTGTGACTGTGGCACGGGGCAGCACAGAGAGAGTGGGGGGTGCCAGCCCTTTTCAAGTGGGGGAGGACATGGAATTAGTGATGGAGGAATGGTGGAGAATGGGCAGCTTGGATCTTACTCTTCTGGTAGGTGTCCCTGTAACAGGGTGTAACTTGGTACTTTTATTGGCACAGTGTAAGCCTGGGATGGGGATAGAACAGTGTTTGTCACAGAGGTACAGAATTTACCCATCTGATTGCCATAGTCTTTAAATTGGTTATATTTCCCCTTTAACCAGATGATGCAGTGATACAGAGCCCACACCTGTGGATTATTACCTATTGCTCCCTTGATAAAAGGAGCAGCTACTTATCTGCCGTGTGACTTAGGTCATAGTAATTATATATTATAAGTCTGGGATAAGGAATCACTTCTGGCACCAAGATGTTGCAGTTTATTGAACGACATATCCCAGCATAGGGAAAGGGGGGAGAGAGAGAGGAGGAAAGGGGGGTAAGGGAGAATGGGGGGTAAGGGGGAGAGGGGGGTAAGGGAGAGGGGAGGAAAGTGGGGTAAGGGAGAGAGGGGGATAAGGGAGAGAGGGGAGGAAAGGGGATAAGAGGGGTAAGGCAGAGAGGGGGGTAAGGGAGGTAAGGTAGAGAGGGGGTAAGGGAGTCGGGGAGGAAAGGGAGAGGGGATGTAAGGAAGAGAGGTGGTATGGGAGAGAGGAGGTAAGGGAGAGAGGGGAGGTAAGGTAGGGAGAGGGGAGGAAAGGGGGGTAAGGGAGAGAGGGGAGGAAAGGTAGAGAGGGGGGCATGGGAGAGAGGGGTGGTAAAGGAGAGAGGGGAGGTAAGGTAGGGGGAGGGGAGGAAAGGGGGGTAAGGGAGAGAGGGGAGGAAAGGTAGAGAGGGGTGGTAAAGGAGAGAGGGGGTAAGAGAGAGAGGGGGCAAGGAAGGAGAGGGTTTGGAAAAGTTGTTTGGGCTTTATTGTGGTACCACTGAGGGTTTCAGCTCTTATCACTTTCTATATGAAGAACCTTATGTTGGCTAGAAGTTTGTCTCTGATAGATTCCATTAGCGGATCCAGGTCACCTTTGTTATTAGTGTTTGTCGGCCTGGAATTTGTGACCATTTCCAGTTAGCTGCTAGTAGAGATGGTGCTGCTGTTGGGATGTGTGTGGCTACTAGCTTGTGGCATTGCTGAGTTTCACGTCTCAGAGGAATGTATGAGGGGCTCCTGTATGGTGCAGTGAAGAACCTCGGAAAGTAGAGTCGATACCATCTTACAGAACTCCTGGGCTACTCAGCAAGTCCACCAAGTGTGTAGGAAAGATCCTTGTTCCCCACTAAGTCTGCTGATACGTGTAGGAGTGTAGTACCAAGGGAGTATGATTTTCTGTGTTCTCTCCCACGTGTATGACCAGGACTTTTTGGAGACTGCAAGGTCTAGTTCTTCTTTCCATTGTCGTATAGGGCTGGAGTATGTCAGTGTTGTCTGCTGTGAGACATTTATATAGTAATGAGATTAAGGGGCAGAATTATTAAGGGTTGAATTGAAGATTCAAAATTTTTTATTTTCAAAACTGTTGAATTCAACAAGGGAATTATCCAAACTCGATGTGAGTTTTTTTTTTTTAAAAAATTCTAATTCAGTTTTTGAGATTTATCATCCTTTGGCCCTTAAAGAATTTAAATCCGACTATTCGCCACCTAAAACCTGCCGAATTCATGTATAAATTAAGGGGAGAGGTGCAGTGACCAATTTGGAGTTGTTTGTAGCCTTCCTGGCATGAGTTTTTCTCTGAGAAAAAACTCGAAACGAGTTTGGTTGAATTCGATTCAAGTTTTTCGGGTCGGTAAAATTCATTCAAGTTTTCTATATTCCATTTTTTTCTTAAATAATCATCCAGATGAATTTCAGGTATATTCAAATTTAAGGGAGTTTAAAAAAACTCACATGAATTCGAAATTTGACCCTTGATAAATGTGTCTCTAAATCTGGCCATACACAGCGATGTCGCCAAACAAGTGGATCTCACCCCAATATACCCACATTGAGGTAGGCGATAGGCTGATCTGATAGGATCTTAATGGAGGCCAAACGGGCGGTCAAATTTTTTACCTGGCCCGTCGGAGGGCCCCACATACGGGCCAATAAGATGTCGGCAGCTTTTGTCGGCCCAAGTATTGGGGTCTTTAGTGTGTCAGGTAAGAGCAGTTGTTGCAGATTGATATAAGTATCTCTGTTGTATGTAAGACGGTGTGGGAATAGCAGTCTTTGTACTAGGAGCTAGCAATCTAGCAGTGTACTTTATGTGCACACAAACCTGGCTGCCACTTATTTATTCTTCTCTTTATTAGAGTAATACAATAGGTGGTCTGTGTATTACACAATAACCATAAATATCCTGTTAATGAAATCCTTATAAATGGGGCTTAGTGATGTCATTTCTTTGAGACTTGTGCATTATGACAAATCAGGCAGCCCCTGTTGTACAATATAAGGATATTAGTCACTATATAATATATAATATAAGTCACTTTAGAGTTCCATGACGTGTGACATCACTTTGCCGTCGGTCATGGAACGCTTCAGTAACTTAAAATATCCTTATATTAGACAGTAGGAGGTACTTTTTTTTGTATAATAGATTTTTATTACATAGTTACATAGTTAAATTGGGTTGAAAAAACACAAGTTCATCAAGTTCATCCCCCTCCAAATGAAAACCCAGCCCCATACACAAACCCCTCCCTTAAGCATTTAAATTGTCATGGGGTAGGGGGTACAGAAAAAAAGGGGGCGAAGGGCAATTAGAGATGTATAAATGATGTGCTAAGTGCTATGTACACTAAATTCACAATGAATATGAGATGTATGTATAACTTTATTTGTAAAGCGATGTTAAAGGAAAACTATACCCCCCAAACAATGTAGGTCTCTATTAAAAGATACTGAGTAAAACAGCTCATATGTAAAACCCTGCTTCATGTAAATGAATCATTATCATAATAATATACTTTTTTAGCAGTATGTGCCATTGGGTAATCATAAATAGAAAATTGCCATTTTAAAAAATAAGGGCCGCCCCCTGAGATCGTAAGATTCACTGTGCACACATACAAACCACATGTAAGGTCACATGAGCCAATTAACAGACAGAGTTGTGCCTTTTGCTTCCTCACTTCTTCCTGTTACAGTTAGTGTTGTAGTATTTCTGGTCAGGTGATCTCTGAGGCAGCACAGATAGAGTCACGAAATGGTGGTTCAAGGCAAGAGATGTAAAAGGGCAATATTTATGTAAATATATATTCCAGTTTTGTAAGTTTCTTTAATATGTCATTCAATTTGATATAACTGTTGCTTAAGTATTCATTTTGGGGGTATAGTTTTCCTTTAAGGAGCCGCAGCACTGTGCGGTGCATAAAAGTTCACTACATATAAAAGTCTATACACGGAATACAAATCCCATAATAAATATATACAGAATCATATCAGGACAAAGAGCTTAATTGCTATGTGGCAAGAGACATAGTGGGAAGGAGGTCCCTGCCCCATAGAGCTGGGTGGATGGGTGGATAATATACAGGTACAAATTGGAGATGAAAAGGTGCACAAGGTAAGGCATAGTCAGTAGGGACAAGACTAGGCTAATGTTCTAGTGATCCAAAAGGTTGACTCTTAGTTTTTTCTTGAAGAGATTAAGAGAGGACTTACAGAGGAATTCAGGGATGGAATTCCAGAGGGAAGGAGCAACAAGATAGAAGGGTTTGAGACGAGAGGGGGCAGTGGATGTAGATGGTTAGGAGGTGATTGCAATAGTCTAAACGGGATAAGATAAGGGCATGGATTAGTGTTTTGGCTGTTGTTTGTGAAAGAAAGTGGCATATCTTGGCTATATTGTGGAGGAAGAAATGACAGGTTTTTGCAGTATTATTAATATGATTAGAGAAGGGGAGGGACTGGTCAAAGATGACCCCTAAGCAGCGTGCTGAGTTAACCGGGTTAATAGTCATGCCATCAATAGTAATGGTGAAGAGAAGGGCTCGTATTGGGTGGAAAGACCATGAGCTCAATCTTGGCCAAGTTAAGATTATCCCAACATATTAGTAAAGGCATCCTGAAACAGTTATGTTAAATGTTGTGATTAATGATTTGTTTGTATTCAGAAACCAACGCAACCATGTGTCCCTAAAGTTGCCATGTTGTTTTTCTGTAAATGAGAAGAGTTCTTCGAATTTTGCGATTTCATTTAACTTTTCTACCCATTCCTTGGGTTTGGGGGCAGTGGAGGATTTCCACAGTCTAGGGATAAGTATTTTGGCCAAGTTAAGTAAGTTCCTTTCCAGGGTCGTGTCACAGACATCTATGGGATCCCCTTTCCAGAACAAGAGAACCCGCTCTGGAGAGTTGGGTACTGCTCGATAGAGTCCTGCAAAAATCTGTGGTACCCTGTGGGTATAGACGCTGGTCGGCTGTTTTGCGGGTCGAGCGTGGGTCTTCTCAATAGCGATTTTTACTCGATTTTCTCTGATCACTTCTACTTACGATGATGTCACTTCCAGTTTACAATGACGGCACTTCCTGATTCTTGATGGTCAGCGGGTCCGGGTTGCGGATAAGGTACTTGCGGGTCAGGTCGGGTAGCAGGTTCAATTGGGTAAGAATGCGGGTACGGGTTCCAAAATATGGACCCGCACAGGACTCTGTCGCTCGAGTGTCTGCAAACACATCTGGATAATTGTTGTCCCGTAGTTTGTGTGACAATCCCAAAAAATGTGGAGGAGTCAGGTGGCGGTCTCCCCAGCGTAAATTACTCCAGTGCAGTTGGGTAAATAATTACAATTTGTGCGGTGTATAAAACCATCTACTCAGTCATTTATCATTTAATTCTTGAATTTGACAACACCTAGAGCTAAATAGTAAGTTGCCAATACTTTTTTTTGGTTTTCTTCTAAACCAAGGCCCCGTTCCCACGCCCTTATAAAAGGCAATTGTGTTTGAGCTGATAGTATTGAAAATCTTGCAGAGTGTGGAGGTACTTTATTCACTGTATGATGTTACTTGTCTAGCAAACCATAGTAACCAGTCAGCAGCTAGCATTTACTAGTCAAACATCAGGTGGCTACGAATTCCTAGATTTGGGCAAACATTCCCTTGCCTCCTAAAACTCCCCTCCTTGATTCCAATCCCCACCCGCATGGCAGAACCCACATCTCCTATGCGCCCCAGCCTGTGTCCTTGGCCATCTCATGGTTAATGTTCCTCTCTGCTACGTTTGCTCAGAGTTAACCCTTTCCTTTTCTTTTCCCAGATTCTCTCAGACCACAGTGGACGGAGACCAAAACGAGGACTGCGTTTGAAACCGTACGTACCCTCTGCTGTCTGTCCTGTAAGGGTCCTGCCCAATAGATAAATGTCTGGCTATGCCCTGCTTATAGAGCTTGTTCTCCTTTAAATTAACCTTTAGTATGATGTAGAGAGGGATAGTCTAGAACAAATTGCAGTTGGTTTTCATTTTTTATCATTTGTGGGGGTTTTTATTATTTTGTTTTTTTTTCTTGTTCAGCAGCTCTCCTGCTTGACATTTTGGCAGCTATCTGGTTGCTAGGAAGTGGTGTGAGGCCACGAAACGCGTTAAGCGTGGGGCTAGATACACTGTTGACGGTTATCGTGTTGCTTTTACGATGTAAATAATTTGTCAATAGAATTGGATACTTTTAAAAGACCCTAATGCTGCCTGATGCTGTGTGACCAAGATACATATCAATACAATTCCGGAGGCGCGTTCATGTGTCCGCACGGACAGTCTGGTGTGGGTGGGTGCTCTCCTTTGTTTGTTTTCTACTGGTTGCTAGGGTCCACTTTAATCTAGCAACCAGGCAGTGGTTTGAAAGAGAGACAGGACTATGAATAAAGTAATAAAAAGTAGCCTCACGGGCCAATAGGTTTTTGGCTTCTGGGGTCAGTGAACTGTAAAGAGTAAGGCAAATAATGCAAAAACTATACAACATAAAAAGGAAGGGCAATTGAAAAGTTGCTAAGAAAAAGCCACTGTATAACATAACGTTAACCTCAAGATGAACCACCACTTTAAATTTTCAATTGGCCTTCATTTTTCTATCTTTTCTAGTTTTTGAATAACTTGCCTTCTTCTTCTTCTGACTCTTTCCAGCTTTCAAATGAGGGTCACTGACCCAATCTAAAAAACAAATGCTCTGTAAGGCTACAAATGTATTGTTATTGCTACTTATTACTCACCTTTCTATTCAGGCCTCTCCTATTCATATTCCAGTCTCTTATTCTAATCAATGCATGGTTGCTAGGGGAATTTGGACCCCAGCAACCAGATGGCTGAAAGTGCAAACTGGAGAGCTGCTGAATGAAGACACAAAAGAATTTAAAAAAACAAAAAACAATTGCAAATGGTCTCAGAATATCCCTCGCTACATCATACTAACAGTTAATTTAAAGGTGAACAACCCCTTTAAGGCTCTATCTCCCACTGTGTGGTTTCACTGCCATGTTTTTATCCCCTCATCTACAAGGGGGAGTATTAGACGTGTGTGACTTGTGGTACATGTCTCCTGGCCCTAATGCCTATGTTGCACACAGCATGCTGGGAGTTGGAGTCCACACTAATAATGTCTGCTCTGTAATACAGGAGATCCCTGATCAGCCCACAGAAGGGACCTGCAGCGAGGAGCTGGGCCAATTCCTGCATCAGCCGCCCCCTGCTGGGCAACTTTGAGGTGCAGTTTTTATTGTTTTCTTACTATAATATGCTGTGTGGCCCCAGAAAGGTTTCCATTAGAGAGGCGCCCACCAATCAGAACAGTCCATGGACAGGATAGATAGATAGATGATAGATAGATAGATAGATAGATAGATAGATAGATAGATAGATAGATAGATAGATAGATAGATAGATAGATGAAAGACAGATAGAAAGATAGATAATAGATAGATAATAGATAGATAGATGTATAGATGAATAGATAGATAGATAGATAATAGATAGATAGATAGATAGATAGAGAGATAGATAGATAGATAGATGATAGAGAGATAGATAAATATATGATAGATAGATAATAGGTACATGATTCTAGTTCAAAATCAGCAAATCAGCTGTTGTCTGGGGAGATCCAGTTTTCAGGCCTTGCTTAGATTTCTTTGCTGAAAACTACAACGTTTTACCCCTGTTCAGAATATTCCAGAATCATCCAGCAACATTCCAGATCTGGACTCCATATGTATGAGTCTGTCAGTGTCTGCTGGGCTAATATATACCATACAGTGTGTGTAATATATCGCTCTCTCTCTGCCTTCCTCAGGAGTCTATACTGAAGGGCCGATTTGCTCCATCTGGTCAGATTGAAGGATTCACTGCAGAGATTGGTGCCAGCGGCTCATACTGCCCCCAGCATGTCACTCTACCAGTCCAAGTCACCTACTTCCATATCTCTGAGCATAGTGTCCCCTCACCATTCCTGGTATGGACATAACATATCTATCCCATATGTATAAATACAAATATACAGAGAAGGAATGTTCTGGGCACACAATAAGCTATACCCTCATACTGTACTGTCTAAGGGAATCAATATGGCACCTCCTCCTCCCATATGTATAAATACAAATATACAGAGAAGGAATGTTCTGGGCACACAATAAGCTATACCCTCATACTGTACTGTCTAAGGGAATCAATATGGCACCTCCTCCTCCCATATGTATAAATACAAATATACAGAGAAGGAATGTTCTGGGCACACAATAAGCTATACCCTCATACTGTACTGTCTAAGGGAATCAATATGACACCTCCTCCTCTCATATGTATAAATACAAATATACAGAGAAGGAATGTTCTGGGCACACAATAAGCTATACCCTCATACTGTACTGTCTAAGGGAATCAATATGACACCTCCTCCTCCCATATGTATAAATACAAATATACAGAGAAGGAATGTTCTGGGCACACAATACCGTTGTTGGGCAAAATAACTGTTTATTCCCACCCTGCAGGGAGTGATCAATCTGGAAGCGGTTGGGAAGAAGGGATACAGCGTCCCCAGCACTGGAACCATTCAAGTGGTGAGTATGCAATTAAACATAAGGGGGTTTAATCCTTTAACAAAAAAACATAAGGGGGTTGGGCATGAATGGGCGTGGTCAAAATTCTCCTGCCATATAATACCAGCAAGCTGACATCTCTGCAATAGTCTCCCTTTAATTTACCTATGAAGGCCTTTCTGTAGGTTACCAAGCAAATATCTGTAGGCTGTGATGTTGCTGACAGAAAAAACGGCAATCACGGTGCTTCGTTTTCGAAGTCGCCCGAATTTTCCTGTTTGCGTGCAGTACACATTCTCTCCACTAGCTGCCAGTCTTTGTACAGTTTATTTGCTGATGATTCCGGTTTGTCATTGGTTGATTTTTAACACATTGCCCTGCATTCATCGAGGAATCATTGGCCAAAATAAGTCTCGTGGACCCTTTGATAAGAGTATGAGGAAGGTCAAGCAGGAACGGGCTGCTGTTTGTATATAGAGGTATATTCTGTCTCTTTATTATCTGTATTTGGCCTCTGTCTCCCCAGACCTTATTTAACCCTAACAAGACTGTGGTGAAGATGTTTCTTGTTACCTACGACTTGAAGGACATGCCGCCCAATCATGTGACCTTCCTGCGCCACCGCATCTTCCTGGTGCCCGTGGAAGAGGAGACGGAGAGCGGCGGAGATGGGCCCCGAGAGATGGTGGAAAATGAAGCCAATACCAGCAAGGAGAGAGCCAGGAGGATCCTGTGTTACCTCATGCATCTGAGGCAAGGCCACACTAACAGCCATGTGTTCCGCCTGCATATCCCAGCATTCCCTGAGAGACTGCAGCTGAGACTTGTAGTTCAGTTGGACAGAACCTGCTTGCATGTGTCTGCTGTGGGTGGGCTCACCCTGGGCTGGTGTACATACATTTTCTAAAGAAAAACTAACCATCGTAGAAATATTTGGTTATTTCCCCTTTGATTAACTTTTAGTATGGATAAAATAGCAAATTCAAAGCATATTTTCAATTGGTCTTCATTTATAGCTCATTGAACTATTTGTCGTCTTCTGGCTCTTTGCAGCTTTCAAATGAGGGTCACTGACCCCATCCTCTTTCAGGCTACAAATGTATTATTATTAGGGATGCACCAAATCCACTATTTTTGATTCAGCCGAACCCCGGAATCCTTCGCGAAAGATTCGGCTGAATACCGAATGAATCAGAATCCTAATTTGCATATGCAAATTAGGATTTGGAGGGTTTTTTTTGGAGCATATGCAAATAAGTAGTGCAAAGGGGAAACATATTTTAATTCCTTGTTTATTGATAAAAAGTCGTGCGATTTCCCTCCCCGCCCCTAATTTGTATATGCAAATTTAGATTTGGTTTTGGCCGGGCAGAGCTGAAAAAGGCTGAATCCCGAACCGAATCCTGGATTCTACTTTCTATTACTCATATTTCTATTCAGGCCTCTCCTATTCATATTCCAGTCTCTTATGCAAATCAATGCATGGTTGCTAGGGAAATTCGGACCCTAGTAACCAGGTGGCTGAAATTACAAACTGGAGAGCTGCTGAATAATAAGCGAAATAACTCAAAAACCACAAATAATAAAAACCAATTGCAAATTGTCTCAGAATTTCACTCTCTACATCACACTAACAGTTAATTTAAAGGTACACAACCCCTTTATTAGTTCTGTATGAGAGAGTTGGGGGCATAATCTAATGCTCTGTCCCTTTTAGGTTCCAGAGGTCGAGATCGGGGAAGATTTACCTCCACGGTGACATCCGCCTCCTGTTTTCCCGCAAGTCGATTGAAGTGGACTCTGGGATCCCGTATGAACTGAAATCCTTCACCGAGACTCCCAGGAACCCCAAATACTCCCCTCGGGTGTGAAGGTGAAGCACAAGATGATCGTGTTGAATTGGGGGGGGTCCCAGAACTGTTAGACTGTTTCCATCGCAGACTCCTCCCTCTTTACCTGAAGGTTGCACACACCCCTTATTTATTACCTGTCTCCCCGCTTACTCCCTCTGCTCCCCCAAAGACTGTCCAATCACTCGGCTTCCATGGATCACATGAGAACCAACTTCACAAGCAGGACCCCCTCCTCCTGCACCCAAGGTGTAGAACTGATGGCCGGACTTTTGCACCTGGTTTATTAAACCCACAGTCTTGTTTTATTTTCATTTCATTGGTTGAATTGATACAATTGTTACAGTGTGGCCTTTAAATATCCAGCAAGGAAACCCGGGGGGGGTCAATGGAAGGAAAAGTGTAAGTGAAACAAGTGGAATTTGTCAGAGCGATTGTGTGGGGTTCAGTCCCACCATAGTGACAGGAGATGTTTGCTGGTGGTGTTGGAGCTGCCATAGAGATTACACCAGTATGAGTCCCACCATGTCTGAGGGGATGGATCAAACTGTCAGATGAGTTGGGTTATTTGCTCAGAATATTCCGCTCCAGCCCTACAGTGTAATACACATATCTATCATTCTCTCTTCATATCCAGCTAAAAGAAATACCTTAGTGTGATAGAGGCAGTTGGATTTAAAGGAGTAGTTCACCTTTAAAGGGATAATGTCATGGGGAAAAAAAAACAGTTAATAGTGCTGCTCCAGCAGAATTCTACATTTCTCAAAAGAGCAAACAGTTTTTTTTATATTCAATTTTGAAATCTGACATGGGGCTAGATATATTGTCAGTTTCCCAGCTGCCCCCAGTTATGTGACTTGTGCTCTGATAAACTTCAGTCACTCTTTACTGCTGTACTGCAAGTTGGCGTAATATCACCCCCTCCCTTTCCCCCAGCAGCCAAACAACAGAACAATGGGAAGGTAACCAGATAGCAGCTCCCTAACACAAGATAACAGCTGCCTGGTAGATCTAAGAACAGCACTCAATAGTAAAATCCAGGTCCCACTGAGACACATTCAGTTACATTGAGTAGGAGAAACAACATCCTGCCAGAAAGCATTTCTCTCATAAAGTGCAGGCACAAGTCACATGACTAGGGGCAGCTGGGAAACTGACAATATGTCTAGGCCCATGTCAGATTTCAAAATTGAATATAAAAAAATCTGTTTGCTCTTTTGAGAAATGGATTTCAGTGCAGAATTCTGCTGGAGTAGCACTATCAGCAATCTAGTTGCTAGGGACCAAATTCCCCTAGCAACCATGCATTAATTGAATAAGAGACTGGAATATGAATAGGAGAGACCTGAATAGAAAGATGAGTAATAAAAAGTAGCAATAACAATATATTTGTAGCTTTACAGAGCATTTGTTTTTAGATGGGGTCAGTGACCCCCGTTTGAAAGCTGGAAAGAGTCAGAAGAAGGCAAATAATTTAAAAAAGTGCTTCACCTTCAAGTTAACTTTTAGTATGTTCTAGAATGACCAGCTCTAAGAAACATTTCGATTGGTCTTCATTATTTTATTTTTTTAGTTATTGAATTATTTGCCATCTTCTTCTGATTCTTTTGAGCTTTCAAATGGGGGGTCACTGACCCCATCTAAAAAACAAATGCTCTGTAAGGCTACAAATGTATTGTTATTGTTGCTTATTACTCATCTTTCTATTCAGGCCTCTCCTATTCATATTCCAGTCTCTTATTCATATCAGTGCATGGTTGCTAGGGGAATTTAGACCCTAGCAACCAGATGGCTAAAAGTGCAAACTGGAGAGCTGCTGAATAAAAAGCTAAATAACTCAAAAACCTCAAATAATAAAAAATGAAAACCAATTGTAAATTGTCACAGAATATCACTATGGGGAGATAAGTCGACAGGCGACTAAATCTCCCTGAATCGCCAGAAGTGCCCTTACCCTTACAGAGTATTTGCTGTATAGACAGGGTCAGCGACGCCCAAAGAGTCAGAAGAAAAAGGCAAATAACTATAAACCGATAACAAATAAATAATGAAGACCAATTGAAAAGTTGCTTAAAATTGGCCATTCTATATCGTACTAAAAGTTACCTTAAAGGTGAACCACCCCTTTAATTAAAGGGCTAAACTGGGGTTTTTCTACTGTTTCCCCACCCCCTAAGTGATCCCAGGAAGGAGAGCAACTTGGTGTATGTAGGTAAGGGGTGGTTGGATTTACTACCTGGAGCAGAAGCTTTTTTACCCACCCGGAGTAACACAATAAGGAAAGTTGTAAGTCTGTTGTATTTAATATTATTTAATTGCCTCTATTTATTACCTGTTGTACAGGCAGGTCTCAGTGAGGTATGGGGGGTCCTCCCTACAACTACAGTTCCCATCACTCTCAGACAGCTGCTTGCTAAGTATGATGGGAGTTGTAGTTCTGCAACCACTGGAAGCTGGTCTTAACTTTCATGTAGTTGACACACGGTATTCTGGAACAATGTTTGGCACCAAGAGTTACTCCTCCTGTTACTATAGGCCACTTCTAGTCTGGTCAGTTTCATACAAACATCTCATTTGTGTCCAACGTGATGTCACTGATCTCTCTCCCTCCTCTTCTTCTTCTTCTTCTCATCCGAAATTGCCTTGTAACCAATGACCCAATACAGATCCCCACCCCTCCCTAAATCCACACCAGTATCATATAAGACTTGAATTTTTTGTAAAGGACTTTATTTTTTCATAGTTAGTTTGGGTAGAAAGGAGGCGTGTCCTGAACTACTAGTTAGTTGCATTTCAATGTGTAAAGCACTACGGAGTGAGTTGTCTCAAATAAAGTCACAGAATCTGCTCTTGGCCTGTGTGTGACTCTCTATTTACTATTACTGACCCTCCTGCACCATCTCTCCCTACTATACCTGCTATCCCACAGTCACACTCCCTTCCCAGAGACTATTATCCACTGTTACTATAGACACCATCTCTCCCTACTATACCTGCTATCCCACAGTCACACTCCCTTCCCAGAGACTATTATCCACTGTTACTATAGGCACATCTCTCCCTACTATACCTGCTATCCCACAGTCACACTCCCTTCCCAGAGACTATTATCCACTGTTACTATAGGCACCATCTCTCCCTACTATATCTGCTATCCCTCAGTCACACTCCCTTCCCAGAGACTATTATCCCACTGTTACTATAGACACCATCTCTCCCTACTATACCTGCTATCCCACAGTCACACTCCCTTCCCAGAGACTATTATCCACTGTTACTATAGACACCATCTCTCCCTACTATACCTGCTATCCCACAGTCACACTCCCTTCCCAGAGACTATTATCCACTGTTACTATAGGCACATCTCTCCCTACTATACCTGCTATCCCACAGTCACACTCCCTTCCCAGAGACTATTATCCACTGTTACTATAGGCACCATCTCTCCCTACTATATCTGCTATCCCTCAGTCACACTCCCTTCCCAGAGACTATTATCCCACTGTTACTATAGACACCATCTCTCCCTACTATACCTGCTATCCCACAGTCACACTCCCTTCCCAGAGACTATTATCCCACTGTTACTATAGACACCATCTCTCCCTACTATACCTGCTATCCCACAGTCACACTCCCTTCCCAGAGACTATTATCCACTGTTACTATAGGCACCATCTCTCCCTACTATACCTGCTATCCCACAGTCACACTCCCTTCCCAGAGACTATTATCCCACTGTTACTATAGACACCATCTCTCCCTACTATACCTGCTATCCCACAGTCACACTCCCTTCCCAGAGACTATAATCCACTGTTACTATAGGTACCATCTCTCCCTACTATACCTGCTATCCCACAGTCACACTCCCTTCCCAGAGACTATAATCCACTGTTACTATAGGCACCATCTCTCCCTACTATACCTGCTATCCCACAGTCACACTCCCTTCCCAGAGACTATAATCCACTGTTACTATAGGCACATCTCTCCCTACTATACCTGCTATCCCACAGTCACACTCCCTTCCCAGAGACTATAATCCACTGTTACTATAGGTACCATCTCTCCCTACTATACCTGCTATCCCACAGCCACACTCCCTTCCCAGAGACTATTATCCACTGTTACTATAGACACCATCTCTCCCTACTATACCTGCTATCCCACAGTCACACTCCCTTCCCAGAGACTATTATCCACTGTTACTATAGACACCATCTCTCCCTACTATACCTGCTATCCCACAGTCACACTCCCTTCCCAGAGACTATTATCCCACTGTTACTATAGACACCATCTCTCCCTACTATACCTGCTATCCCACAGTCACACTCCCTTCCCAGAGACTATTATCCACTGTTACTATAGACACCATCTCTCCCTACTATACCTGCTATCCCACAGTCACACTCCCTTCCCAGAGACTATTATCCACTGTTACTATAGACACCATCTCTCCCTACTATACCTGCTATCCCACAGTCACACTCCCTTCCCAGAGACTATTATCCACTGTTACTATAGACACCATCTCTCCCTACTATACCTGCTATCCCACAGTCACACTCCCTTCCCAGAGACTATTATCCACTGTTACTATAGGCACATCTCTCCCTACTATACCTGCTATCCCACAGTCACACTCCCTTCCCAGAGACTATTATCCACTGTTACTATAGGCACCATCTCTCCCTACTATATCTGCTATCCCTCAGTCACACTCCCTTCCCAGAGACTATTATCCCACTGTTACTATAGACACCATCTCTCCCTACTATACCTGCTATCCCACAGTCACACTCCCTTCCCAGAGACTATTATCCCACTGTTACTATAGACACCATCTCTCCCTACTATACCTGCTATCCCACAGTCACACTCCCTTCCCAGAGACTATTATCCACTGTTACTATAGGCACCATCTCTCCCTACTATACCTGCTATCCCACAGTCACACTCCCTTCCCAGAGACTATTATCCCACTGTTACTATAGACACCATCTCTCCCTACTATACCTGCTATCCCACAGTCACACTCCCTTCCCAGAGACTATAATCCACTGTTACTATAGGTACCATCTCTCCCTACTATACCTGCTATCCCACAGTCACACTCCCTTCCCAGAGACTATAATCCACTGTTACTATAGGCACATCTCTCCCTACTATACCTGCTATCCCACAGTCACACTCCCTTCCCAGAGACTATAATCCACTGTTACTATAGGTACCATCTCTCCCTACTATACCTGCTATCCCACAGTCACACTCCCTTCCCAGAGACTATTATCCACTGTTACTATAGACACCATCTCTCCCTACTATACCTGCTATCCCACAGTCACACTCCCTTCCCAGAGACTATTATCCACTGTTACTATAGACACCATCTCTCCCTACTATACCTGCTATCCCACAGTCACACTCCCTTCCCAGAGACTATTATCCCACTGTTACTATAGACACCATCTCTCCCTACTATACCTGCTATCCCACAGTCACACTCCCTTCCCAGAGACTATTATCCACTGTTACTATAGACACCATCTCTCCCTACTATACCTGCTATCCCACAGTCACACTCCCTTCCCAGAGACTATTATCCACTGTTACTATAGGCACCATCTCTCCCTACTATACCTGCTATCCCACAGTCACACTCCCTTCCCAGAGACTATTATCCACTGTTACTATAGGCACCATCTCTCCCTACTATACCTGCTATCCCACAGTCACTCTCCCTTCCCAGAGACTATTATCCACTGTTACTATAGGCACCAATTCTCCCTACTATACCTGCTATCCCACAGACACACTCCCTTCTCAGAGACTATTATCCACTGTTACTATAGGCACCATCTCTCCCTACTATACCTGCTATACCACAGTCACACTCCCTTCCCAGAGACTATTATCCACTGTTACTATAGACACATCTCTCCCTACTATACCTGCTATACCACAGTCACACTCCCTTCCCAGAGACTATTATCCACTGTTACTATAGACACCATCTCTCCCTACTATACCTGCTATCCCACAGTTACACTCCCTTCCCAGAGACTATTACCCACTGTTACTATAGACACCATCTCTCCCTACTATACCTGCTATCCCACAGTCACACTCCCTTCCCAGAGACTATTATCCACTGTTACTATAGGCACCATCTCTCCCTACTATACCTGCTATCCCACAGTCACACTCCCTTCCCAGAGACTATTATCCACTGTTACTATAGGCACCATCTCTCCCTACTATACCACAGTCACACTCCCTTCCCAGAGACTATTATCCACTGTTACTATAGGCACCATCTCTCCCTACTATACCTGCTATCTATGCTCTAGACAAACCAGAAAGAGACCTACTAGAAGGTTAGTTAGTACACCTTCCTCACTACCTCACCTGCATAAAATCCATTTATTCTGTGGAATAAGATATTGATTTAGAGCAACCTAAATCCTTCTCTGCTGCAACCAGTACAACCTGCAACTCCCCAGTTTTCTCCATCCAGCCCAGCACATCATTCACCAGAGTCTAAGCCACCAGGCTCTTCAGCACATAGTGATCACATGAGACCACTGCAAAGAGAATTTTTGAGACTGTGGAACAGAGATCACCAGGATCTTTCACAACCAATAATCCCACCTTCAATGGCATGCAGCAGTCTTCACTGGTCAAGCCTTGGCATCTACCAGATCCGATAGTGATATCCATGGACACAAGTCTTACAAGTTGGAACACCACAGTTGCCAGGGTCTTTGGAATGCTCAGGAACTAAAGTTGCACAAAAATGTCCTAGAGATACAGACCATACTCAATGGCCTCCTTCGTTGGTCAGCAACTCTGAAGACAGCACACATTTGTATACAATCCAACAACAGCACAGCGGCTGCCTACCTCAACAATCAGGGAGGCACAAGGAGCGCAGCAGCAATGAAGGAAATTACCAAAATAATCAATTGGGCAGAGGAACACTATACTCAGCTTACAGACATCTACATTCTGGGCATTCAGAAGTGGCAAACATATTGGGGCAGATTTACATAGGGTCGAATATCGAGGGTTAATTACCGTATATACTCGAGTATAAGCCGTCCCGAGTATAAGCCGAGGTACCTAATTTTACCTCCAAAAACTGGGAAAGCTTATTGACTCGAGTATAAGCCGAGGGTGAGAAATGCAGCAGCTTCTGGTAAGTTTCAATCAAAAAATTGAGGGTTTCTGCTCCCATTGGAGGTGCTGGCTTCTTGTTTTTGGATGCCGGCGACTATTCTTGGACGCCGGCGAATATTCTTGGAGACTATTCTTGGACGCCGGCGACTATTCTTAGAGACTATTCTTAGACGCCGGCGACCGTTTTTGCGCTTGACCCGAGTATAAGCCGAGGTAGTGTTTTTCAGCATATTTTGGGGGCTGAAAAACTCGGCTTATACTCGAGTATATACGGTAACCCTCGATATTCGACTGCCGAATGTAAATCCTTCGACATCGAAGTCGAAGGATTTAACGATATTCCTACGATCAAATGATCGAAGGAATAATTGTTCGCTCGAATGATTAAATCCTTCGAATCGAACGATTCGAAGGATTTTAATCCATCGATCAAAGGATTCTCCTTTGATCAGAAAATTTTTAGGAAGCCCATGGGGACCTTCCCTATAGACTAACATTGGCCACGGTAGGTTTTAGGTGGCGAAGTAGGGGGTCGAAGTATTTTTCTAAAGAGACAGTACTTTGACTATTGAATGGTCGAATAGTCGAACGATTTTTAGTTCGAATCGTTCGATTTGAAGTCGAAGGTTGAAGTAGCCATACTCGACCAATCGAAATTCAAAGTATTTTTTCTTCTATTCCTTCGCTCGAGCTAAGTAAATGGGCCCCATTATCTCAGTGGCCACACTGCAGATCCAGGAGAATGGAAGTTAAAGACGTCAGTATTCCAGATGATCACAGAACGATGGGGCACTCCTTGCGTGGATGTCATGGCATCTGGACACAACAACCAACTTCCAAGATTCTTCTCCAGGATCAGGGACCCAATAGGTTGATAGATGCGCAAGCTATACATTGGTCATTCCAGATGGCCACGCCTTCCCACCTATCCCAATATTACAATGAACGCTCACCAAGATCAGACAAGAGCAAGTTCTAACAATCCTCATAGGTCCAACCTGGGCTGCAGGCACCTGGTTTGCAGACGTGATGATGATGATGCTCGCGGACCAACCTTTCCGACTACCTCTATTTCCAGATCTACTGACTCAAGCTCCAACTGGTACCCCGAGGTCCACAAACTAAGCTTGACAGCTTTTCCATAGATACATGGATAGTAGAATCAATTTCCACAGCTTATGCCAAAGCAGGAACACCACCTCCTTTGCCACTTGGCAGGAAGGTGCTACAAGCAGCAGTAGCAAGTAGTTAGTATCCTAATAGTTCATTACCTAATGTTAGTTTTTTTCACACATCTACAGTTTTTTTCCCTAGCCTTTTGGGACATCCCTATACGTCCTTCACTTAGGGTAGTGTTGCCACCTGTCTGCTTTTGACCTGGACAGCCTGGTAATTTGAAGGGCAAAACTTCCTGCCCAGTTTTCCAAATTAGGAAAACTGGGCAGGATTCCCCATGATTGACACATTGATCAGCCAATCGATGTCATAGCCATGGCCCCTGTGTCACGGCCCCGCCCCTTCACAGGCAGAAAAAGGTGCCAACCCTTTTGTTCCCACTACCTTTTTTGTAGTGGGAACAAAAGGGGCGGACCGTGACATAAAATGGGGTGGAGCCACATCATTCAATGACCAGAAGGCGGAGAAAAGGTACATTTTGAGTGGATTGGGGGCGGGCCAAGGGCTTTTGTTTGGGGTATTACAAATTTATAGGCAGCTACATTACCGGTAAATTTGTAATAGCAGCCCGGCCTTGTCAGGTGTTTTACTGGATAGGTCGGTAAAATACTGGCCAACCTTAAATGCACCAACAAGTAGAGTTGCCACCTGCCCTATCCAGTAAAAATGATGGTTGATCCCAATGGGAAGAAAGATAAATCTATAGGAAGGCCTTTATTTGTTTCCAGAAAAGGTGGCAACTGTACAGACAGATAGGGCCGTATGTATAAAAGGAGATTTGCTTACCTGATAAATATCTCCTGCGTAGGCCGTAGGGTCAGTGCAGTTCTGTGGTGGCTGCTGTACATTCGTTACATAGGGAGTTAGTTCTCTGTATTGTGTGTCCCACACTCCATTCCCAGAGACTAAACACACACATTGGGACAGTGTAACTGCAGTTGTAGCAATGACACATACACAGCAGAGATGTGACTTAATCCTGTGCAATTGTCTCAATGTTTTGTGTCTGACACAAGGTTTATGTCTCTCACGTGACACCAGTGTAGGTGACTTATTGTTATTGTTAATGAGGCAACAGCAGAGGATTTTCAATTTGCACAAAATTTTTATAATCCACCAAATTCTTTGGGATTGAACTCAAGGTTCTGAAAGTAACTGAGACTTATCTCATACCTCCCAACTGTCCCTTTTTCGGAGGGACAGTCCCTCTTTTGACAGCTCAACCCGCAGTCCCTCATTTGTACTGGAAAGTCCCTCTTTTCTCTGCACTGAACAGCCAGAAAAAGAAACAAAGTTTCTCACTTAATTGGCTTTTAGCAGAGAGCCCAGAACAGCTAACAGGTGCAAATAAGATACTTTGTAACAATTTTGAGACACAAAAACACAGTTCAGATACGGAGAAATATTTTCAAACTTTCATAACCTGCCAAATTTTGTAAAACAAACATGGTAATTAGGGGGTGTGGCCACAGAAAGGGGTGTGGTCAAAACATTGCTGTGCTATGTGCGGAAAAAAATTTTTTGTCCCTCTTTTTACTTCCAAAATGTTGGGAAGTATGTCTACTTGTTTGTGTCAGTCAGTGAGGCCTCCTCGTACCTTCCCTCACACACACTCCCTATTATATTCTATTGTCTCTCACACACACTCCCTATTATATTCTATTGACTCACACACACACACTGTTACATTCTATTGTCTCTCACACACACTCCCTATTACATTCTATTGTCTCACACACACACTCCCTATTACATTCCATTGTCTCTCACACACACTCCCTATTACATTCTATTGCATCAAACACAACAAACTCCAGACGCAGGAGCAACTTCCAAACCACGCCCACTCAGAGACGTCACGTGACCCCAACCAGTTCTGAATTGTCCCTTTTGGTGACATCACCAGTCTCCTGCCAATCACAAGCTGTGAAGGGCGGTGACGGAATCAGACAGCGCCGGGGAAGGAAGAGACTTTGTGGGCAGTTCGTGCCGGTCACATTGGACAGCAGCATGTACCGAGTTATCAGTCGGGCAGGGAGAGTCCTGCTGCGGGTAAGTGATCCCAACATCCCTACACTATATGAGTCTGGCTTGGGACTCTCCCCTTATACTCTCAGTGGTACAGTCCCACCACCCCCTGTATATAGTGAGTGAGCCCAGTCGTATATTAACCCCTGTGTGTCCAGCCATGGGAATGTATATGCAGTCACGTGTCATACAGTGTATATCATGTGTGTGTCCCACGTGTCTGTAGCCATCCACTCCCCTATCAGACTGCTCTGACTGTCACTTCTCTATTTGTCACACTTTATACATTAAATACCCAAAGAGTCAGTCACATGGGGATTGTCTGCACTGAACTTGCACCAATCATGTCTCATTATATTTACTTTGCCATCATCACCTAAAGCATTTTTATATCATTATTATTATATTCCAGGCCTGACTTATGAACTAACATTATTATGATATACACGTGACACGTTATTATATAGTATATTTCTATTGCAGGTGAGACTCCAGCCAATAACAACTTGTAATGCAACCTGATATCCCTCTCTCATTCCAATGTGTTGTACTATTGGCAGAATATCATACAGTCTTCTCCTGGGCACAGCTGTCTATTTATTATTCTTATTTGCACATTTATACTTCTACCCACAGGGCTCACAAATCCAGCCCCCCACAATGTGTAATACACAGGCCCAGCGATGTCTGTCCTCCGGCCTCCCCATGAACACCGTCATTCTGTTTGTGCCTCAGCAGGAGGCCTGGGTGGTGGAAAGGATGGGACGTTTCCATCGCCTGTTGGAGCCTGTGAGTATCTGTCCCTCTATTAACTCTCTCTCCAGCAGATTTACCTACATCTGTGGGACTGCAGGCATCAGGGTCATAGATTGTAAGCTGCTTGAGACAGAGAGCTAATTGCTATTGTTTATTTGGACTTACAAAATGTAAATGTGCCCCATTTTTGTAATTTAATTGGTAAGAATGGGCCATAATCAGAAAGGGGAAGAAAACCTATTTACAAAATCCAGAAGGGTAACAGTGACCCTGCTATAGTTCTAGGGATACCCAGGGTACAAATTAGGGATGCACTGAATCCACCATTTTGGATTCAGCCTAACCCCCGAATCCTTGGCGAAAGATTCAGCCGAATCCGAATCCTAATTTGCATATGCAAATTAGGGGTGGGGGAAAACAATTTTTACTTCCTTGTTTTGTGACAAAAAGTCACGCAATCTCCCTCCCCATCCCAAATTTGAATATGCAAATTAGGATTCGGTTCAGCCAGGCAGAAGGATTCGGCCGAATCCTGCTGAAAAAGGCCAAATCCTGGATTCGGTGCATCCCTAGTACAAATAAGCACTCACCTGAAATATCCCCCTAACTGACCTTCAGGCTGGGCCCCCTTAGCTCATAACAAGGTTACAGATATATAGAAACATTGGGGTGTCACCCTGCTATAGTTCCAGGGGTACCCAGGGTACAAATAAACACTCACCCCAAATCTCTCCCTAACTGACCTTCAGACTGGGCCCCTTAGCTCATAACAAGGTTACAGATATATGGAAACATTGGGGTGTCACCCTGCTATAGTTTCAGGGGTACCCAGGGCAAAAATAAGCACTCACCCCAAATCTACCCGTAACTGACCTTCAGGCTGGGCCCCCTTAGCTCATAACAAGGTTACAGATATATAGAAACATTGGGGTGTCATCCTGCTATAGTTCCAGGGGTACCCAGGGTACAAATAAGCACTCACCCCAAATCTCTCCCTAACTGACCTTCAGACTGGGCCCCCTTAGCTCATAACAAGGTTACAGATATATAGAAACATTGGGGTAACAGTCACCCTGCTATAGTTCCAGGGGTACCCAGGGCACAAAGTAGTCAAGGAAGTTGTCAGGAGAAAGAAAGAGGCTGATGTTCTTCTGCTTAGGAAAGATGTTTCTAATTTTATTCCTAAGCAGAAGAACATCAGAGCAGCCTCTTTCTTTCTCCTGACAACTTCCTTGACTACTTGCTGGTCAGACTGGTGGGAAAATGACCAGCAGGTGGCGCTGTTGTAACACAATTCATTCATATTAAAGGACCAGTAACACCATTTAAAAAATAAAAAAAACTTACCTCCAATATGCTGATCTTTCCTGCTGTTTGGATAAGACATAGGAGAAAACTCAAACCGGCACTGTCCCACAGCGTCCAAGGGGTCTCCTCCATCTTCTTGCTTGTTTCCCTTCTTCTCCCCTACGTGCGCGCTGCTGTGTGTCTCTTCCGGGACTGACTTCCGGGTTTGTGACGTCACTTCTGGATGCTTTTCTCTGCTCACGCTGACAGAAACTCTACCATTCCGTTACGTTCTCTCCCCACTCTTTTGCCCAACAGTTATGTTCCCTCCCACAGCATGTCTCTCTCTCCCCCCCCCAAGGATCTTTTGTCAAGCCTTTCTGAATTTATCACTCTTTCCCGCAGCCTTTCCCTCCCGTCTGCCGGCACCCGTTCTGTCCCCTCAGCCTCTCTCTCTCTGTAGCCGTTCTGCCCCCGCAGCCTTTCCCTCTCCTCTGCCAGCATCCATTCTGTCCCCCTTACTTACCTAATGGGCTGCTCTGTGTTCTGACTTCCGGCTCCTTACTTCTGGTTCTGTGTACAGGAACAGCGTCGGGAGTGTGCACGCCATGGCGATCAGGTCGCCTTTTCGCCGTTTTCCAATGTAATGGAGAAAAGGTGTTTTGAATTTATTTTTAAAAAAACGCTAGGTGTGTTACATTAATTTATTAGGTCATGCCTATTATTTTTAGCATATAGAATGGATTTTTTATATAAAAATTTTTGATGTTACTGGTCCTTTAACAGCACTTTTATCCCTTAATATTTTAGAATTAAAAAATAAATAAATAATGAATGCACATTGCAAAAGTGCTTAGAATAGCCCCCTCATCAGTTTCAATTTTACATTCACTTATTTTAAATGTTTACTAAACCTTTAATGTTCTTTACATTCTTTCCTTTATGCCCCTCGTGTGCTACCGGGCAGTCCTTTTGTTTTGTTGAGAAGTGGAAATGCTGGGTGACACTGGAATGGGTAGAAAAGTGAGGGGTACTGCTGAATAGAAAAAAACACCAAGTTAAAATCAGATTTATGCTGCTGTTTTGTACAGAATTGGAGCGGCTATAGGAAACAGCGGCAGGACTAGTGTGGGGTCTCCTCTTGTTTGCCTAGAATTTAGGGACCTGCAAAAGGGAAGGGCCACTGAAAACATGTCTGTCAGCTTGACTCCCGGAATCTTGTAGCCAAATGGAACGTGGGATTGGAGGCACTTCAGAACTTATGGTTTGGTGATGTCAGTCATTGGTTTTAAAGGGGAAGGAAAGCTACAGTGGCAGTTTATTGCCAATAGATTAGCCACAATAGCGCAAGCTATAAGAGTATATTTATTCTGCAGAATGCTTTACCATACCTGAGTAACAGCTCTAGAAACACTCTCTGTCTGTTTTAGATAGCAGCTGCCATATTAGCTTGGTGTGACATCACTTCCTGCCTGTATCTCTCCCTGCTCACTTATAGCTCTGGGCTCAGATTACAGCAGGGAGGGGAGGAGGGAGAGAGAAACAAACTGAGCATGCTCAAGCCCTAGCCCTGGAGGTTTAAGCTGAAAACAGGAAGTCTGATACAGAAGCCCATGAGTACACAATAGAAGGAAAGAAATGTGCTGTTTCTTTTGACAGAGGACTCAGAGCAGCATTACTTTGAGGGGTTACTGGTGTATTTATATAGACCTTTCTGATAAAGCTTACTTACTTTTAACCTTGCCTTCCCTTTAATCAGCATCACTGAGCACTATAGCAGGAAATGGGGGTGGGGATATGTGCCCCCCAAGTATGGCAGAAATTACCAAGTGTTCCATTGGTGTTAATCTTTCTACAAGTCCTATCCATCCTGAACTGTTATTTCTCTCTTTCAGGGCCTGAACGTGCTCATTCCTGTCCTGGATCGGATCCGATATGTTCAGAGTCTGAAGGAAATCGTCATCAATGTCCCTGAGCAGTCGGCAGTTTCACTCGGTGAGAAGGAGACGGGATACAATCACAGCGCTTCCACACTAAGAAGCTGCTGATCATTTTATATATTATTTTTAGGGGGTTATTTATTAAACTGTGAGTTCCAAAAACTTGAAAATATTAGTGTTTTTTTTACTATAAAATCCAAACTTTTAATGGAAAAAAACCCCACAAATTATTCGGGATTTATTATAACCCGAGGATGGAAAAAGTCTGAATCTGAAAATCTGGCATCTCAGGCCTGCCGATGTTGTATATGTAAGTCAATGGGAAAAGTCCCGAAGATATTTTGCTCGGCGCTGGGTTTCGTGCAATAATCCGAAGATTTTGTGGTTTTCTGGCAAAAGTCATCTTGTTTCATGAATTCACAGAAGGATTAGGAAATATTAGTAAATGTCTCCCAATTGTGGCTTCTTTTTCTTCAGATAACGTCACCTTGCAGATTGATGGAGTACTGTATCTCCGGATCTTGGACCCATACAAGGTACCGGCTCCTGGTGTCTAAGTTCTGTGGTTTGTATTCCATAACCCGACTTCATGTTGCAGTTGGTCTGTAAGAAGTGCTATAAGAATCAATAGCAGACGCTGCTTAGTGTTTGTGTTGATGTCATTGCAATTTATAAGAATGCAAGGGTTAAGTTGGCCTTTAATTACTGATCTCCAAGGGGGTGGGGTTCCTGCAACAGTAGGACAGTAGGAAACTCTTTGTCTCTATCCTCAGGCAAGTTATGGGGTGGAGGACCCAGAATATGCCGTCACCCAGTTGGCACAAACCACCATGCGCTCGGAGTTGGGCAAACTGACTCTGGACAAGGTCTTCAGGGTGAGTTTTATTCATTTCTATTAAACTAATGGAGGGTCTCTCTTTATAACTAGGAAGATTTTTTTCTTATTCAGCTGTTGCCATTGTAATATTATAAGTATTTGTCTCTATTAGGAGAGAGAATCACTCAATGCCAATATTGTGGCTGCAATAAACCAGGCGTCGGACTACTGGGGCATCAAGTGCTTGAGATACGAGATCAAGGACATTCACGTGCCCCCCAAGGTGAAGGAAGCCATGCAGATGCAGGTAGGTTCTTGGCAAGACTGATGAAAGGAAAGATCACGGCTAATCGAGGTGTAAATTGTTATCTGTGGCCTTTGCTTTGTGGCTATTACTACAGGTGGAGGCTGAGAGGAGGAAGAGGGCGATGGTGCTGGAGTCTGAAGGGACCAGAGAGTCGGCCATAAATGTGGCAGAGGGACAGAAACAATCCCAAATTCTGGCCTCTGAGGCGGAGCGAGCGGAGAAGATAAATAAAGCTGCAGGTAAGTGGCCCCTTCTTACTCTCAGGGGTGGGAGCATGAGAAAATACCATTCCAACCTTCTTGTTGCAGTTAAAGGAACAGTTCAGTATAAAAATAAAAACTGGGTAAATAAATAGGCTGTGCAAAATAAAAAATGTATCTAATATAGTTAGTAAGGCAAAAATGTAATGTATAAAGGCTGGAGTGAGTGGATGTGTAACATAATAGCCAGAACACTACTTCCTGCTTTTCAGCTCTCTAACTCTGAGTTAGTCAGTGACTATAAGGGGGGCCACATGGGACATAACTGTTCAGTGAGTTTGTAATTGATCCTCAGCATTCAGCTCAGATTCAAAAGCAACAGATATGTCCCATGTGGCCCCTCCTCTTACTGCCTGGTAACCAATCAGTGGAAAGCAAGAGAGCTGAAAAGCAGGAAGTAGTGTTCTGGCTATTGTGTTACACACCAGTCACTCCAGCCTTTATACATTACATTTTTGGCTAATTAACTATATTAAAAACCTTTTTTATTTTGCACAGCCTATTTATTTACCCAGTTTTTATTTTTATACTGAACTGTTCCTGGTTCAGTCCAAGGGACCATTATCTTCCCATCCCCCCAGGCACAACAGACGCTCCTCTGTGTGTTTCAGGGATTGGTCCAGTCATCACAAATATGACCCGTTTGCAAAATCAACCAGAGAAAGTCTGGAGCATGGCACATAGTATTTATACTGACTTGGTCTATTTCTCCCTATTAGGTGAGGCCAATGCCATCCTGGCTAAAGCAAAGGCTCGCGGAGAAGCCATAAAGATGGTGGCAGAGGCACTGACACAGCAGGTAACACTGCGGAACTGCAGGGATGAGATAGTTACCCTATAACTAATGTTTAACCCATGCAGTGCTGAGTCAAATCTAAGGGGTGCCCCCCTTCTTCTGCTTACCCCTATTCCTGGGCCTGTCTGTAGGAGTGAAGAACATCTCCCTAAAATTAATGTAGAACCTGAGGGCGGGGGCAGCAGTTACCATGGGAACGGGGTGGGGGTCAGAGATAACCATATAACTCATGTTATATCAGGACCTTGACCCAAGTTACTGTATAACTGTGTTAAGCAGTGTGAATAATAACTAATTATCAGCAGTTAATCTGTGGGTGAGTGCTCTCCTTTCATTCATTGATAAAGTGGATCATTTTGGATGTTGAAAGGATTGATGCATTGCACAAAGACGCCATTAATAAGCTGAGCGCGGATCTTCACAGTTGTATACCAAGTTACTGTATAAACGTTTAAAGGAGCACTAAACCCTAAAAATTAATGTGGCTAAAAATGCCATGTTTTATATAGTGACACTCACATGCTCAGTGGGCTCTGATTGGCTGTTGAGAAGCTAAGCTTAGGGCTCGTCACTAATTATCCAGCAGAAAATGAGCTTCCCTGGCTGTAATATAAGCTGATGCTACAGGTTTGCTGATTATTCAATTCTGATGCTAATTGCACTGGTTTCTGTGCTGCCATGTAGTAATTATGTGTATTAATTACTAATCAGCCTTATATTGTGACATTTCTATTCTATGTGTACTGTATATTGTGAGTGGCTCCCTAAGCTCAGTAAGTGACAGCAGCACAGAGCATGTGAATCAGTGAATCAGCAGAAAAGAAGATGGGGAGCTACTGGGGTATCTTTGGAGACACAGATCTTTACTGTTAAAGGGCTGTGGTTGCCTTGGGCTGGTAGAGAAGCACAAAACATCATGTACAACATTTCTACCTATTTCTTTAGTTAGGCTTTAGTTCTCCTTTAATATAAGGAGTGCTGACACTACAGTCCCTGAGTGTCTCAGGAGATGTTCTACCCCCCCCCCCAAAACAAACCAATGAGCACAATGTTCTCTCTCTCCCCAGAATGGCAATGCTGCCGCGTCCCTCACTGTGGCTGAACAATACGTGTCGGCCTTCTCCAATCTCGCTAAGGAATCCAACACCATTCTGCTTCCATCCAACACTGGAGACATAACCAGTATGGTGGCCCAGGTAAGATCTCCCCATGATTAGACTTCAGGCCAAAAAGCACTTTCCCAGGGTCCATCTGACACTTGTGTTCTTTATCTCTCAGGCAATGGGCATTTATGGAAAACTGACCCAGCAGTTACCGCAGATCAAAGCCACAAAGAGTGACGGCACAATGGGCACCGAGACACAAGAGCAGGATCAACATTAGCCGTGCAATTGTACCACATGGCCACCAGCCTGGACTCTCCCTGAAATGTCTGGCTCACTGATTGGGTTTTTTTTTTTTTATAAATGGAATTTTGAGTATGTAATATATTATCAGTGGGAAATCTTTGTCTTGTGCTGTTCTTCCTCTCATGAGTAGAAAAGTAACTGCTGGGACAGAGCAGTGAGAAGAACCTTTTGACCCATAAATAAATAACAGTGCGAAACCTGGTGTCACTCACAACTGTACTGAATTCAAGGGTTAATTCCTTGGCCCAAGAGACGATAAACCCAGTGAATGGGGCCAACATGTGCCCGTGTGACTCACAGATCTACTTTATTTGTGTCTTATTGACTATACACAACCCTAACAACCTGCACTCACTACACACTCCTATACACTTCATTGCTCCCCAATTGTGCTTAGTACAGGGGAATACCTATACTGCCATAGTTTTATGGGATCTCTCTGTACAGACTATGAGCAAACTTAGGGACTGTTCCTGCTGAATTGTGCTTAGTACAGGGAATACCTATGCTGCCATAGTTTTATGGGATCTCTCTGTACAGACTATGAGCAAACTTAGGGGCTGTTCCTGCTGAATTGTGCTTAGTACAGGGAATACCTATGCTGCCATAGTTTTATGGGATCTCTCTGTACAGACTATGAGCAAATTTAGGGACTGTTCCTGCTGAATTGTGCTTAGTACAGGGAATACCTATGCTGCCATAGTTTTATGGGATCTCTCTGTACAGACTATGAGCAAACTTAGGGACTGTTCCTGCTGAATTGTGCTTAGTACAGGGAATACCTATGTACCATAGTTTTATGGGATCTCTCTGTACAGACTATGAGCAAACTTAGGGACTGTTCCTGCTGAATTGTGCTTAGTACAGGGAATACCTATGTACCATAGTTTTATGGGATCTCTCTGTACAGACTATGAGTAAACTTAAATCAAACGTAAATCTTTCCTGATACCTAAGAGGGACAGAGCA
This sequence comes from Xenopus petersii, assembly GCA_038501925.1. Taxonomy (NCBI): domain Eukaryota; kingdom Metazoa; phylum Chordata; class Amphibia; order Anura; family Pipidae; genus Xenopus; species Xenopus petersii. The sequence goes on along the minus strand of CM076672.1, from coordinate 237,430,222 downwards.
TTACAGAACTATCAAAGGGATTGTTCACCTTTTCAATTAACTGTTTATATGACTTAGAGACATTAATTTCAGCAATCTGGTTGCTAGGATCCATTACACTAGCAACCATGCACTGATTTGAATAAGAGACTGGAATATGAATAGGAGAGGCCTGAATAGAAAGAGGAGCTATAAAAAGTAGCAAAAACAATACATTTGTAGTCTTAGATGGGGTCAGTGACCCCTTTTGAAAACTGGAAATAGAAGAAAAAAGTATAATTTAAAAAATAAATAATGAAGACCAATGGAAAAGTCGCTTAGAATTGGCCAAGACATTTCAAAAGAGAGATGTGAGTACCTCCAACAATAATGAATCAATCAGTTAAAAAATTTAAAAACTTATTAGGACATTAGAACAAGACCCAACGCGTTTCATGCCTGCTGGGGCACTTACTCATAACCTATAAGCAGAGGTGGAGGACAGTAGCAAAGTCTACAGGTGGCTGGTCAGTGCCATTGGCAGAATGGAGAATCTGGTGTTTAGTGGCTCAGAGAATGGACTTGGCAACAACACTAGCCACATGGCTTATTGAAGTAGTGGCCAATTACCTCAAAGGCAAACTAAACAGATCTGTGAAGCTGCTGTGCCAGAGGTTGGACTTCTTGACCATGAAGAGTAAGAGCCCAGTGATCTGTGTGTTGCTGAGCAAAGACCCTCTGGACAGAGCCCACGGACCAGGAGCCCAGTTTCCGCACCCAACACCTATAGCACCCAACTACAGTACTCAGCACTTACATCGCACACCTATAGCACCCAACTACAGTACTCAGCACCTACATCACACACCTATAGCACCCAACTACAGTACTCAGCACCTACAGCACCCCAACTACAGTACTCAGCACCTACATCGCACACCTATAGCACCCAACTACAGTACTCAGCACCTACAGCACCCAACTACAGTACCCAACACCTACAGCACCCAACTACAGTACACAGCACCCAATTACAGTACTCAGCACCCAGCTACAGCACCCAACTACAATACCCAGCTACAGCCACCGGCTATAGCACCCAACACCTACAGCACACAGCTACAGTACCAAGCACCTACAGCGCCTACAGGAGTATGAATAAATAAAGTACAATTGTTACAATTGTTTCTTTGCTTATCTAAAATTGTTAGCATAGTTTCTTTGTTTATCTTAAATTGTTACAGTTTTTTCTTTGTTAATCTTAAATTGTTACAAATGTATCTAAGTACAGCTGCTGAGTGTTCTGGGCTCTCTGCCAAAAGCCTCTTATTTTCAAGCTCTTATAGTGTTTCCCTCCCTTTATATTCTTCCTATACTTCATTATTCATGTGTTACAAGTTATTACACCCCAGCCTGGTTGTCCCATAGATTCTCTATATCTTGTGCCCTTAAATATAATAGTGAATATGATTGAAAGGGAGCCGGGTATCATATCTGCTGGGCATGTCAGATAATTCAGCCTTAGACACAGGTAACTGGGCATGAATCTTGGCCAATTCTAAGCAACTTTTCAATTACTCTTCATTTTTTTATAGTTTTCAAGTATTTGCCTTTTTCTTTTTACAGCTTTCAGATGGGGGTCACTGACCCAATCTAAAAAAACATATGCTCTGTAAGGCTACACCTTTACTATTGTTACGTTTTGTATTCCTCATCTTTCTATTCAGGCCTCTCTTATTCACATCAGTGCATGGTTGCTAGGGGAATTTGGACTTTAGCAATCAGATTTCTGAAACTGCAAACTTGTGAAAAAAGCAAAATAACTCAAAAACCACAAACCATAAATGAGAAAATAAATTGCAAATAATAATATCCCTCTCTGCATCTTAAATGTGAACAACCCCTTTAACCCTTGCTATTCATTTATTTTTTCCTTTCCTGGGTAGCAGAGCTTGCAATCTAGCTAGCGTTATTAGATGGGGGTGGAATATTTCTGGCTGCAGTGGGATGTGGTTTGTGCTCCTGGTGATATGAGAGCACCTATTGATCAGAGTTCAAGCTTGTGTAATTGTAGAGTTGTTCCTACTTTAAATAAATTACAATGTTTATTTATTAAAAAATCAAAATTTGATGGAATAAAATCATGAAAAACAACTAGAATCTAGTTTCTCCCCCTCCCCAAAAAAACCCAAAGACCAGAAAATCTCCAGCCCCTCCCCTTCATTTGCTGTGCTGAATGTCTGGTAGGGTTGCCGCCTCCTCATTAGCATAACATGATGATGTCAGCGGGAGACAAGCACAACAATGTAATAGAAGCCCACGCCCCTCCCCCACAGCTCTCTGCCCCAGTCTAATTAAGTCTCGGCCCAGGCCTAGGGCGGCAATATTTTAGGGGCTGCGTGTCATCCAGCCACATCCTTATGGAACAGTGGGGACTGAAAGCTTCATGCAGGGAGGGTACACTGAGAGACCGGCGCTAGGACCATGCAGTGGCCAGGGGGGGAGTGTGCACGCAAGAAGCGGCCGGCACTGGGACCATGCAGCTTTGGGGCACCACTTTGTTAAATCTTAACAATATTAAATATAGTTGCTGGTAATTTGTATTACCCTTGAAAAAAAACCCTTGGCCCCCCCACAATTCGCTCAGAACGTCCCTTTTTTTCAGTCTTCTGGACATTGCGCAATGTTGCTCCGCCCCCTTTGGCATCACAGACCGCCCCCTTTTGTGCCCGCCCCTCCACCAGCTAGTAATCTTTTTCAGAAAAGGTGGCAAACCCTGATGGTGTCCCTGGCTATAGACATTGTGTTTATGCATACCTCCCAACCAGTCCCGGATTTGTGGTGAGGCCACAGGGGCCTAGGGCAGCACATTTTTTGGGGTGTCATGTCAACCAGCAGCTCTATGGGGAGCACTGGGGACGCGCTGCTCCTCAATACTCCGGTGCTTGCACTCCAGCGCTCTTACACCTGCGTGAGTAGTGCGGCCCAGCAAATCTGGCGCTGATCCCAACTGTCCCGTTTTCAGAGCGACAGTCCCTCTTTTGACCCGCAGTCCCTCGATTGTACTGGAAAGTCCCTATTTCTCTGCACTGAACAGCCAGAAAAAGAAACAAAGTTTCTCACTTAATTGGTGTTTGGCAGAGAGCCCAGAACAGCCACAGCTGCAGATAAGATACTTTTGTAACAATTTTGGGATAAGCAAATAAGTAATTGTAACAATATAAGAGAACAGGTCCCTTGGGAGAAGAGAAACTCACAGCTTAAAGGGCAATTCACCTTCATTAGCAAAACTGTAATAAATGAAAAAAACAACAGAAATATGTTCAAATTTTCATAACCTGCCAAATTTTGTAAAATGAACATGGTAATTAGGGGGTGTGGCCACAGCAATGGGCGTGGTGAAAACTCCAAGCACAAATGATTTTGTCCAACAACTGGTTATTGTGACTTGTACTTTATTGCCTGGGAGGAAAAGGACAGAGAACCTGGAACCCTAAACATCTCTCATTCACTTATTCACAGGCATTTGGTCTCAACCTCAAATCTGTTCCCTATTTATCATTTCCAATGGCCCGAAAAAATGTGTTTTCCATTGGCCGTAGACGACTCCCATTAACTCTTGCCTGAACTTGGCAGCTTTTACATGCTGAACTTTTGCATTTAAATTTTACACAATTGAAAATTCCGTTTTTGAAAGCAAAAGAGTTTCACAGCAAAAGAATTTAAATTGCAGAATAAATTAGAATGCGAATGTTGATAAATGACCCCCTTATTGTAGCGTCTTGCTTGTGCCCATCCAGCCCCCCTGTCCATTCCCTGCCCCCTCCCGTCTCCCCAAAATATCTGCTCCCCATGGATTTGCTCATTGGGCTGATTTGCTCCTGTTTCAGTTTCTGTTTCCCTGTATCATATATAAATGTATATTTTATAAAACTGTTTTTATCCCTCCCAACAGAAATGCCTCCGGAATCAGCTCATTGATTTGTTCCTCTCCCCCCGAGCCTGTACCCCCCCCCCCCCATCACTGAGATCTAAACCCTCAGATCAGCCTGGTATCAAAGTGACCATAAGCAGATCTTTCAATGTATGGCAAGCTGTATATATACCAGGCAGAGGTTGCTGAACTACAACTGCCAGCATTAGGATTCTCAAAGGCTCCTAGGGGGTTATGGGAGTTGTAGTGCAACAATGTTGGGTTGGTGACTGGCAACCCAGGACTGATTATTGATACTTACTATGTTCACCTCTCTCTCTCTCTCTCCTCTCTCCTCTCTCCTCTCTCCTCTCTCTCCAGACAGTTACTATATGTACACACTAACACACACACACTAACACACACTTAGTGGGCTTTGCTTGGGAATCTCCGCCTCTGGGCCATGTGAATAGCTGGGAATGTAGGCTGAGCCCTATTGAGTGAGTGGGACTGTACAAGAGACAAAGTTAACAGAGTGCAGCAAAACTCCAGCGAGGAATCGACGATACAGTGAGTCTGACTTCCCAACTTCCTCCCTGTGTATAGGCCTGAAACTCCCTGAGTGTTAAGCAGTGGGGCAGTGAGTATAGAGGGGGTGTTAGTACTGGGGACAGAGTGTTAATGCTGCTGAGCTAAAAATATTCACTGCTGGGATTTGTTGGGGCACTTGGAATACTGTTAAAGGGCCGTTAACACTGAAACCCAAGGAAGCAGGGAGTAGACATGTCCTTGCACTACAACAACTTTGTGTCCCCAGCTATAGGGTGAATGGGTGATTCCTGCAACTGGGGACTCCTCAAATGTTACTGAACTACAGCTCCCAGCATGCCATATGAGCTAGCTATACACTAGAGTTAAAGCTCCATTGCCTTCCTGTGGCTGTGTGTGTGTGTGTGTGTGTTGTATAAGTACACTTGTGTTTGTGCAACTGAACTATAGCACAAGTCACTTATACAAGCTCCTGTTTTACCTGGTTAATAAAAAACACTGTTTAAATATCAGGTGTGAGATTGTCAGAAGTGTCAGGACACAATGCGCAGGCTCAATCCCACCCAGATTTCTTTTTACTTGGAGTATAATGGGGATGTTTGTGCAGCTTTAGTCTTAATAGCTTCAACTCACTATTTACTGTAATTAGGATTGACCCCTTTAATACCGGTCATATGATGAATCGACGCTGCACCTGAATCAGTTCAGTCTGCAGCGTGTAGCTATATTAATTGCTCACGTGGATGTTGATTTGATATGTGGCCGTTATTAGAGGAGGCGACAGTAACTGTAATGTTAAATGTAATTACTGCTTGTGTTTTTTTATAGTCCAAACACAAAAAAGTAAAATTAAGCTAAGAAAGGGTTAAATTAGGCAATGTTGGGAGGACAAGCATTATAATAAATATATACACACAGAGAATAAGTACCATGTGGTTAGAGACACTGTAGAAAGGAGGAGGCATCCGATTCGGGGTCACTGAGGCTCCATCTTCATGGGCCCCCAGACCCCTCCACAAGTCATCCGCCCCCCCCCCCCACAACGTGCACCTTATTTCCTCTTCCCACTGCCACAGTTGGGGCCAACAAGGTTTGGGACTCACCAGGTTTGTCCCGTTGGTCCAGTCTGACCCTGGAAGGAGGTCCCTGAACCGTACAGCTCACAATCTAAGGTTCTCTGGTGGGTTCTTGGTGTCCCAATCTAACACTGGTGTCGACCTATAGGAAAGTACCCACGGGAAGGCTGAACACTCATAAAACTGGAGAAGTCGGTGTCACTCCTAATAATGGCGAATCACTCCATCCGTTACAGTCCAAATATAATCCACATTCTGGGCACCAACTCTACTTTCTCTCACCTCCCAGCCAGTCGGGTGCCGCACAGGTTCTAGTTTTCACTTTGGGGCAGATTTATTATGGGTCGAATAGTAAATTTTAAAAAAAAATTATGGTGTCAAAATTCACACATTCTAATTATAATCGCCCAATTCGAATGTAAATTCCAATGTGAGATTTATCACACCTCGAGCATGGAAACAGTTCTAATTTTAATATTCACCACCTAAAACCTGCTGAATTAATTCGGTGCAAGGCAGAGATCCGTTGAACTCATTTGAAGATGATAATAGCCTTCCCGATATTCAAGCTCTTTTTTTTCAGAGGAAAATTCGTTTAGATTTTTGTTCGTATTCGAATTGAATATGAATTGAATTTTCAGGTCGTTCTCATTTGATCAAATTTTAGACAATCACATTTTCACATAAATAACCTCCAGTACATTAAAAAAAAAATTCACATACATTCCATATCCGACCTTTGATAAATCTGCCCATTACTGTGCAAAAAGCTCACAAAGATGAATAGCCAATAGCAACTGGCCCTTGGGTCCAATGAGCAGATCAATGTAGACAAGATCCAAACAAGAATATGCCAAAAAAAGTGATCTTATTCAGGTACCATGACCTGGGCAACAAGCAAACCTGTATCTAATACACCTGGGAATATCTACTAATAAAACTCTATTGTGACATCACTTCTCCCTGGTTATAACTGAGACTTTGCTGCTTGTTGCACCATTTCAGCTAATGGAGCAACAATCTCTTGGTACCAACCCACATTCTCTTTGTTAACTATTAACCAAGTAAGAGATATCAAAGTGCATGGAAGCTGAAAGTCAGGATAATTAGTTTCTCTTCATTAGACTTGACTCACACTATGTAGCTTTATAAATGAGGAATGTTTACCTAGTTAGAAGTGTATAATCTACCCAGTATAGTGTGTTCATTCTCTGTATAGTTGTTTTTATACACATCGGTGGGAACTGCACAATAATAATAAGAGTTGTGTAATTGCAGGAGTCTTGCATGAAGATGTCCAACACGGTGATTTCTGGTGCTGTTGGGGCACTACGAGCCGCTGCTCTGTCTATATCTCGCCATCGCTTGCCCTTGCTCTGTGCTGCTGGCCTTGGGCTCACGGCTGTGGCTTCCTGGATGTGGTGGCGGAAACAACAAGGTGAAGATGAGGAACTGCAACAGGTTGGCACCGTGTCTCAGCTCCTGATCTACCCAGTGAAGTCCTGCCGGGCCGTGCCTGTGCAGGAGGCTGAATGTTCTACTCTAGGTCTGAAGAGCGGGCAACTTGAGGACAGGCATTGGCTGGTAGTGACGGAGGAGGGGAACATGGTGACCGGCAGACAGGAGCCTAGGATAGTCCTCATCTCAGCAACTTTTAGTGGTAGCACTCTGTGCCTTAATGGTCCAGGAATGCAGGAGGTTCAGATTGCATTGCCACTGCCCAAGACTAATCGGGTGCTCGACTGCAGGGTATTTGGACTCGACATTCAGGGTAGAGACTCTGGTGAGCAGGTTTCTGAATGGCTGACCAACTATTTCCAGAGCAGCCAACCCTACCACTTAGTTCATTTTGAGGCTGACGCCATGCGACCAAGAAAGTCCAAGAAGGTGGAAAAGTTGTTCAGAGATAAAGACGTCATCGCTTACCCTGATGCCAGTCCCATCATGCTCTTATCTGAGACCTCCCTGGAGGCGCTCAACACTCGCCTCGAGGAGCCGGTCTCATTGGCAAACTTCCGACCTTGCATTGTGGCATCAGGGTGCGAGGCCTTCGCGGAGGATGGCTGGGATGATGTGAGGCTCGGCACCACCAGGCTGAAGAGAGTGATGGCTTGTGGCCGTTGTGTCTTGACCACTGTGAACCCCGACAGTGGAGTTATAACCCGCAAGGAGCCACTGGACACTCTGAGAACCTTTCGGCAAAGCGATCCATCCTTGAAGCACCTGTACAATAACTCTCCTCTCTTTGGCCAGTATTATGGTGTGGAACAGACCGGCATGATCCGAGTGGGTGATCCAGTGTATCGTGTCACCAGGAAGGGGCAAAACTGAAACGGTTCCCTACAGACAACATACCCAAGGAATGGAATAAGGAAAACATGACCTACAGACAACGTACCCAAGGAATGGAATAAGGAAAACTTGACCTACAGACAACTTACCCAAGGAATGGAATAAGGAAAACTTGACCTACAGACAACTTACCCAAGGAATGGAATAAGGAAAACTTGACCTACAGACAACTTATCCAAGGAATGGAATAAGGAAAACTTGACCTACAGACAACTTACCCAAGGAATGGAATAAGGAAAACTTGACCTACAGACAACTTAACCAAGGAATGGAATAAGGAAAACTTGACCTACAGACAACATACCCAAGGAATGGAATAAGGAAACCTTGACCTACAGACAACATACCCAAGGAATGGAATAAGGAAAACTTGACCTACAGACAACATACCCAAGGAATGGAATAAGGAAAACTTGACCTACAAACAACGTACCCAAGGAATGTAATAAGGAAAACTTGACCTACAGACAACATACCCAAGGAATGGAATAAGGAAACATTGACCTACAGACAACGTACCCAAGGAATGGAATAAGGAAAACTTGAACTACAGACAATGTACGCAAGGAATGGAATAAGGAAACCTTAACCTACGTGACCGTGATAACTAATGGTTACAGGCTGTTGGTCTAACAAGGCCAACAGCCTGCAAAGGACCCATAACCCGAACAACCAGACTAAGCATTTAAAACAATGAAAAAGTTAAACTCGTTGGCAAAGCTTCTTTGATTTATTCTCAATATAATTCCTACTTACTATGAACTGCTTCTATCTATGGCACTCTACTATACGAGGCTTCACTACCATTACAGCTTGCATCTCAGCATCGTTATTCCTGCCTTCCAATAACTAATCTCAGCAATCAGCCATATATGAAAATTCCATCTGCCAATGTCTGGCTGTGAATGGGGCATTGGCGGGTGAGGAAGTAGTGGAGCCATTGCTTCCTGCCATTGGCCTGAATGCATGGAACAGTATAAAGGTGGCCATACTGTGTATAGACCAGTGTATGGTAAATGGTCCTAGAGCGAGAGCAGCCCACAAATACAAGGCTGAATGTCTAAGAAACACTTTACCAATGGTGCCCTTTAGACCAGCCTACAGAACTGCACAATACTGGATCTTCCTGGAAACTCCATAAAAATGACTTGTGATATTAATTTGTTCCTTTTCAACTGTTTAATCCTTTAACTGGACACACATCAGAGATTAATGTCAATAAATCAGTTACTAATGAATTTCAGGCCCTGTTATCTTGAATTTCGGCTTATGCTGATAGGGATGTCGTTATGGGTGGGTTTAGGCCAACAATGGAAAATCCAGGTCCCAAGCATTCCAAATAACAGATCCCATACCTGTCAACCTTGTTGTATCATCACCATCTGTAAAATAAAGTCCTATTTGCAACCCTACCACAGGACCACCCCTCATTCACTTTCATGAATATGCCTAATAAGTCAGTCAGGTGTGCTGGGGTCTCTGCAGCCCCACTTTATGGAAAGCAGAGGGAATTCAACTACCAGAACTCCCATCACTTCACAAAAGGAACAAGAGGAGGGAGACTAACGGGCTGGGAAGTGTCTCCTATGGGTGGCAGGAATATAAACATATCTATATTTGGAACTTCATACAGTTTTTATGCACCTTTATTGCATAAACCCAACTGAACTAGATCATGTCAAAACAGGGGGTATATTTGACACTACCTACAGTTGCACAACTTGTTTTCTACACACACCCCCAAATCCATCTCAATTAAGGATCAGCCCGACACACTGCTATTTCATGTTTAATATTTCTACTAGGGATAAACCGAATCCACTATTTTGTTCCTTCGGGAAATATTTGGCCACATAATGAACCGGATCTGAATTCTAATTTGTATTGCATATGCAAATTAGGGATGGGAAGGGGAAAACATTTTTTACTTCCTTGTTTTGTGACAAAAAGTCACTCAATTTACCTACCTGCTCCTAATTTGCATATGCAAATTAGGATTCGGTTTGGCCTGGCAGAAGTATTCGGCCAAATCAAAATCCTGCTGAAAAAGGCAGAATCCTGACCAAATCCCGAACCAAATCCTGTATTCGGTACATCCTAATTTCTACCGAAGTATTTAACATGGAATCTAATTTGTCTATTTGCTGCTCAGTTTCCCTAGGGCCTAATGGTATCTGTAATTGGTTTTTATCCCAGCCAAATAGGCATTGGGTATACTAAGACATCTGGTTAATAAGCCAAATATCATGTTCTCTACAGGGAGACCCCAGGTTACAAACATCCATCTTACATACAAACTTACAAACGGATGCTATTAAAGTAATATATTGTGTTTTACTTGGCCTTTATTAGCATTTAGCTTTAATAAAGCACCTGCTCCTCTGGCGCGTGTTGTCTGCTGAGGAGCAGAGAAAGGTAAAAATAAATACTATGTTAAGACAAACATCTTTCTAAGTTGCATTTAATACATACAAATTCAAGGTAAATACAAACCTACAGACCCAATCTCATAGGTAACCTGGGGTCTGTATTTAATTCCATGTTTGTTGCCTATCCACTTGGATTGGTGCAATAACCTCCAAGTCCTGCACTAATCTAGGGGGACGATCAGGCTCCTTCTCATCTTGAAACCCACAGAGGGCACATTTGTTTTGAAACAACTTCTCGGGTCATTTGTTTATCTTTAGCCCTTTTGGCTGATGTAGTTGGACAGAGGGGCACCTTGCTTTGCAGCCAAGAGATTGTGAGGTCAGGGATAAAGGGACCTTCCTTAGTTCTCAGAAGAAGAACTGAAGACTCTTATTTAATTGTGGGCCTTTTGGTCGGGTGACCTGAAGTTGGACTTTGCCTTCTTTCAAGGCAAAGTTATTTTGCACCTTATTTTTTAAACAAATAAAGTACTAACCAGTAGGTGGAACCATAAGACCTCTATCTACTGACTTACTGCTAATAAAGGTACAATAGGCAGAAACTAACACAGACAACTGTCTTGAGTTTTTTGGGAGTCACATGGTTTAGGTGAAAGCTAGTAGGAGCCCAGTCTGACATTTCCTGGGTTAAAATTCATTCTAACCCTGCTATTTTTAAGGCCAATAACTTACCCAAAGCATAGAAGCATATCGGGGGTGTAACAGGGCACCAAAATGCAGTCACTCCATGTTCTGCCCCAACAGGAGACTAATGAAACTAGTACTATAACTAGAAACCAGCCAATCACATTCTCCACAAGCCTTTCCCTCTAGTGCTGAGCTTGGCTGTAACTAATGATACTGATTCTATACTCACAAGCCCCCCACTAATATAGGACATCTGACATTGGCTCAGCACAGAAGCAACAAGTAGAGCTAATAGGTGGGGATACAATGCAGGTAATATTGGGGTTCAAGCTGTGTAGTTCAGGTGACTCCATCTAAAAAAATGCAAACATTACTAACCTTTTAAATGGTTATATAAAAGTGACATGTTACCTATAATATTACCTATTACTATTTTATCATATAACTGTACCTGTGCGCTCACTATAATTGTACCTGTGCACACTGGGTCACCCTAGGATTCTGCACATTCCACCCATCTTAGAGAACAGGAGAAGCTTCTGGCCATGCTGAAAGCCTGGAGAGTGGCCAGCGAGTCAGGAGAGTGGACCTCGAGTCAGGAGAATGGCCATCAGTCAGGAGAGTGGACAGGGAGTCAGGAGAGTAGACAGGTAGTCTGGAGAATGGCCAGCGAGTGAGGAGAGTGGCCAGCATGTCAGGAGAGTAGACCGGTAGTCTGGAGAATGGCCAGCGAGTGAGGAGAGTGGCCAGCGAGTCAGGAGAGTAGACAGGTAGTCTGGAGAATGGCCAGCGAGTGAGGAGAGTGGCCAGCGAGTCAGGAGAGTAGACAGGTAGTCTGGAGAATGGCCAGCGAGTGAGGACAGTGGCCAGTGAGTCAGGAGAGTAGACAGGTAGTCTGGAGAATGGCCAGCGAGTGAGGAGAGTGGCCAGCGAGTCAGGAGAGTAGACAGGTAGTCTGGAGAATGGCCAGCGAGTGAGGAGAGTGGCCAGCGAGTCAGGAGAGTAGACAGGTAGTCTGGAGAATGGCCAGTGAGTGAGGAGAGTGGCCAGCGAGTCAGGAGAGTAGACAGGTAGTCTGGAGAATGGCCAGCGAGTGAGGAGAGTGGCCAGCGAGTCAGGAGAGTAGACAGGTAGTCTGGAGAATGGCCAGCGAGTCAGGAGAGTAGACAGGTAGTCTGGAGAATGGCCAGCGAGTCAGGAGAGTAGACAGGTAGTCTGGAGAATGTCCAGCGAGTGAGGAGAGTGGCCAGCGAGTCAGGAGAGTGGTCAGCAAATAAGGAGAGTGGACATGGAGTCAGGAGAATGGCCAGCATGTCAGGAGAATGGTCAGTGAGTCAGGAGAATGGCCAGCAAGTGAGGAGAATGGCCAGCGAGTCAGGAGAGTGGACAGGGAGTCAGGAGAATGGCCACCACGCCGTGTCCCTCCAATCAGCTCAGCCACCAGCGTCCCAACTGTGATATAGGTCCAATGAGCAAATCAGATGGCACACCAGATAAAATAAGGAGAAGTTTATTGCAACAATAGCGTTAACAGCATTGCCTTATGCGTTTGGGAAACATTCTCTTAATCAGAGGCATACAAAGAGATATTCATCACTTCCTCACAGTGACCTCTGCTGGGCTTTACATAGAACCACCACCCATAATGTTACAATTGTTAAGCACATTGATATTATATATCCACATTTTAAACCACCTTGTATTAGTGTATTAAAAGAAACAAGGAAACAAAACCACACATAAAAAAGGAAAAGACTTCTAGTTAGCAATTTCCCTACTATGATTAAAATAGTTTTACCTATTTGGGAATTATCAGTTATGCTGAAAAATTTTGAGTAGGAAATGTGTAGCAAAATGTATGGGCCCCTATAGTAGTGTTTAAAGAATCCTAACAGACTATAAATGGGGAAGATCTAACAAAAAATAAATATATATATATATATATGTATATATATATATATATATATACCAATTATTCTGAGACCAGCACTCCCTGTTGTAAAAGCCAATTTCTTTATTATTACATTATGTCGGTGCCCGACGTTTCGGTCCCGATTGGGACCTTTTTCAAGGATAATACAAACACCAAAAAACTCACAATAAATAACATAGTGCTTAATTCTAAACCAATCAGTGCTCTCTGGTGATTACCACTTCAATATAAATCATGTGTTCAATTAAATTTCTCCTGACCAATAGCAGGTAATTGTTTATAGTAAAACATGGCCACAACAAATTTGCCATTCATAATACTTGTACATCAGTGTTTAAACATTTTCAATAAAAATATAAATACGTGTATAAATATTAAATATTAAATACTTTTTTTTTTGATGAAATAGTGTCTGTCGTGATTAAAAGGTATAAACTGGTAATACATTAAAACATCCACAAGATGTCACCAGTGTGTTTTATATGTATACTTCGGCCCCTATATGGTAAATGAGGAGTCACAAAATACCCCAACAGGCTATAGGCAGATTTTATACAAAACAAATATATAGGCCCATATATGATGTAAATAGCGTCACAACAGGGTAAAAGCTTTACTCAAAAACCAAGGGTGCATATAGACAAAAAGTCAAGAATCATATTAATATAAGTATGTAAGTCAGGAGAGTGACCAGCAAGTCAGAAGAGTGGCCAGTGAGTCAGTAGAGTGGACAGGGAGTCAGGAGAATGGCCAGCGAGTCAATAGAGTGGCCAGCGAGTCAGGAGAGTGGACAGGGAGTCAGGAGAATGTCCAGTGAGTCAATAGCATGGCCAGTGAGGCAGGAGAGTGGACAGGGAGTCAGGAGAATGGCCAGTGAGTCAGGAAAGTGGCCAGTGAGTCAATAGAGAATGCACTGGTTGTGTAGCTGGTGCAGCAGCTCAGGGACGTCCTTTACACATCGGCAGCATTTCTGTAAGGTACGGACAAAACCAGTTCCTTTATAATTGTACTAATAAGTGAATATTTATTCAACCGGTATAGTTAATGGCAGGTAAAATGTTCTTATGCTCACGTTGGGGTCAGAGATGTTCACAAGAGGCACCCCTTTATTTTCCCTACTAGTTTAGCCCACCAGTCTCCCTGATAAAGGAGCACCCACCAACCAGCTCAGCACATTGTCCCTTTGGTCTATATCCAGGCAGCTTGGAGTAGAGGAATAATATGACAATATATGTCGAAATAACGATTTTTAGGTCTGTTTGAGCCCCTGAGGATATTCTCCCGTATAAAGTGCTGCATACAGTATATACTGTAATTTAAATATAACCTTCTCTCCCAGGTATATTTGCTATAGAAGCTTCCCAATTTCCTTGTGCAGTTGGTCTACTTGGAGAGGCTGCAGAAAACCTTTGCTCTATCACCTGGTTCTTATCTGGGCTTCTGCTTTCAGAACATGGTATAGTATCCACGAGGATAGTGTAGTTAATGTCAAGTTTGCACCAAGTAAGAACTGGTAAAAAATGCTTCTTTGCCTCTTATTTGCTGAATTGGCCAGATGACCAGATATTTGTCCAATATGGCTACCCAAGTGGGGGCCAAATCAGCTTGAACTGAGCCTGTCCCATGGGCCAATGACTGGAACACGATAGGATTCTATTCCATTCACACACCCACCTACATAAACCAGCCTGGGTGCCATGTTGCAGTTCAACTACATTTAAACAAGTAACTAGCACTTTCTCACAGTGACCTCTGCTGGGCTTTACATAGAACAACCGCCTATAATGTTACAATTGTTAAGCACATTGATATTATATATCCACATTTTAAACCACCTTGTATTAGTGTATTAAAAGAAACAAGGAAACAAAACCACACATAAAAAAAGGAAAAGGCTTCTAGTTAGCAATTTCCCTACTATGATTAAAATCAGTTATTATCAGTTATGCAGAAAAACTTTGAGTAGGAAATGTGTAGCAAAACGTATGGGCCCCTATAGTAGCGTTTAAAGAATCCTAACAGACTATAAATGGGGAAGATCTAACAAAAATATATATATATATGTAGGCCCCTATATAGTAAATGAGGAGTCACAAAACACCCCAACAGGCAGAAATTATACAACAGAAATATATAGGCCCAAATCTGATGTAAATGGCATCAGAAGAGGGTTAAAGTTTTACTCAAAAACCAAGGGTGCATATAGACATACAAAAAGTCAAGAATCATATTAATTAAGTATGTAAGATCATGCCTAGTGTTAAGACCCCTGGGAACCCTGGTTTCTAACGTAAAGATCCAAAAGGCTTCTCTTAAGTTTCGGGGGTGCAAGATATCCCCACCCCTAAAAGGGATCTTAACTTGTTCAATAACTTTTTCCCATAAATCTTGACTGCCCTTATGGGAACAGGATGTGAAATGCTTTCCTATAGGGGATTTATCGTCAATGGCCCTTATGTGTTCTCTTATTCTGTCTTTTAGACAACAAATCGATCTATTAAATCATCAACATATTGTTTATTAGAGCTTCTGCATTCTAAAAGATAGACTATATTTTTTAAATTAGAGTTAAAGAAAGCTTTGTTCTGATACTGTATGTATGGCCCATTACATTCAATTAAAATCCATGACTGACTGTGATTGCTTTGCAGGTTTTACACGTGGTTGCTCCACATTTGAAAGTTCCCTTGAGGGAAAGCCAATTGGCCCCTATGTTCGGCACAGAGGAGGTGTCAGGCTCTACTGCGATTCTGGCTCGATGTCTTAACCATTGGGCCACGTGAGCAGCCTGCAGGGTTCCTCACTATATATTACCTGGCCTTTGCAGCCCAGCAGCAGCCTGAATGGTTTGCAGAATACAAAAAGGAAAAATTGTGAGAGCACTCCATGGCTTAATAAAAATGTACTAAAATACATTGGAAGTGCTACTGATCTGGCCAAATTAACTACAGACATAGAAAAAAAGAAAAATTGATCAATGCACATTCCTTTGTCCCCTGTCATATCAGTAATCTATGCAGATGCATGTATTTACAAAGACAGGGGTTTTTTTAGTTACAAAATTATGATCATAAGATTGATAAGCCACCATACCACGTCAAGGTAAAACCCATATGGCGGTCCCTAACAATTTACCTCTGGTCATAATTTCAAATGCTAAAGCCTCCCGGCATAAGAGCATTACCTGAAAAATAAGGTCTTCCGACCTGGGCATGGTTTGCAGGCAACCAATCAGGGCTAACGTTGCCTTATTTAAGTTCAGCCCTCCAAACACTCCTTGTCTGAGCATTGATTCCTCCTTTCCTTTCTTTTCCTTGCCTTGTCCTGCCTTACCTTGAACCTTTCCTTCTTACTTTACCTTGTTCTGTTCCTGCCTTGCCTTTCCCTCCTGGTTCTGCTCCAGTCCTACCTATAACCTTGCCTTAACCTATTTCTGCCTTGACCTGGCCTGTTCCTGCTTCCAGTTCTGACTTATACCCTGTCTATTTCTTCCCTCGTCTTGCTCTGGATAAGGTAATCCTTGATCACACTAGGCCTAGTACTTACTCCATTGTTGCCCCACAGGAGACAGATGGAGCCCTGCAGTATTGGAAACAGGCGCTGCACATAGACTTCCAGTGTTTGGCCACACTGTATCACTGCTCTTCTGTATACAAGTGAATAGGCAATGTCCATGCTCAACTAGAGGAGCTGAACTATAAGGAAACCCACATTCCCTTTGTTTTCATTTACTTCTCCTGTGTGCAGTTGATTTCTGCCCAGTGCCTAGTACATGTCTCACCCAGTGAATGTGCATTTTGTTTTAATCATCAAGCTTTATATTCAATACGTTTATGTGACATGTTCCCAGCACAGACAAGGTTCCCCAGTGGCCACTTTCCACAGCACTACTCAATCTGTTTGAATTAAAATTGCCTTTATTGCAGACTTATGGGCATTACAGCAACGTTTCAGGCCTTAAATGGCCTTTTATCAAATGGATAAAGGGCCATTTATGGCCTGAAACATTGCTGTGATGCCCAGAAGTCTGCAATAAAGGCAATTTTAATTCAAACAGATTGAGTGGTGCTGTTCAATCACAATTGTTAATGTTATGGGCACAGCCATGTGCAAAACAGAGCATGTTGTCTCTTGTATTCCCTGTTCAGCTGGTCATACATGAAAATAGGGTTGCCACCTTTGCTGATGGCTAAATCCAGGGTGGGGAGTGATGTAGGAACAGGCATGATGACATCAGAGAAGATGTTGGTGGAGTTATGAAATCGGGAAAGGCTATTGCGTCACTTAGATGCAACTGGCTGGATTTCTATCCAGTTTTCACAATGTTTTAAAGTGTTGATGCCCAGTTCAAAACCACACAGGTGGCAACCCTATCTCTAGCTATAGTCTGCTTGACTAGTAAGCCCAATCCTCTAATTACAGGTATGAGATCTATTATACAGAAATCAGTTATCCAGAAAGCTCTGAAATACTGCAATGCTAAGTTAGAAAAAAAAACATTCTTATTTTTGATTGATTTGCTTTTTTTCATATTTGTAATAATAATAATATAAAAACTAGTAAACCCAATCCTTATTACAGGTATGAGATCTATTATACAGAAATCAGTTATCCAGAAAGCTCTGAAATACTGCAATGCTAAGTTAGAAAAAAAAACATTCTTATTTTTGATTGATTTGCTTTTTTTCATATTTGTAATAATAATAATAATAATATAAAACAAAATAACTGCACTTATTGATCGGGTTTTATAAGGCTGAAAACTGAACACAAAGTTCAGACCCAAACAGGACTTACAACTGAACTGTTTGGGTTAAAAGCGAGCAGGTGGTAACCCTACATGAAAAGGTCTGCTAGTTTGGCCAGGTGGAGGGCCAAAGTGGACTAAAATGATAATTTGTTCCTAGGGTGGGACTATAATAGGGGCCTATGTAAGCCCATGGGCAGAGGACTGCATTAACTGGCACATATGATCCACATTCTACAGGATTTCTATTTAACCTACCCAACAAATATCTAATACCAATGTTACCATTTCCAAAATCACAACCAAAATAGCAACCAATTACATGTGTGCACTTTCCCAGCACTGGCAGTTCTGCCATGAGCCAGAGACTCTTCATCTCCATGTAGTGTTTATACAGCTCATCTAGAACTACAGCTCCCAGCATTCCCAGCCACTAGATGAGTGCAGCAACACCTAAAGCCTTGAAAATGAACTCTGGTATAGCTGTTTGCTGTACAGGTATGGGACCTGTTATCTAGAATGCTCGGGACCTGGGGCTTTCTGGATAATGGATCTTTCTGTAATTTGGATCTCCATATCTTAAGTCTACTAGAAAATCTTGTGAACATTAAATAAACCCAATAGACAGGTTCTGGCTGCAGCACAACATGGTTATGATGGAGGCACAGTTGGGGACAGATTTATTAAGGTTCGAATGGTGATTTTTTTTTTGGGTGTCAAAACTCAAATTCAAATTTAAAAGCACCAACTCGAATGTAAATTAGAATGTGAGATTTATCACACCTCAATTGTGGAAACATTTCTAATTTGAATATTCGCCACCTAAAACCTGCCGAGTTCATTTACAAGTCAACAGAAGAGGTCCGGTGACCCATTTGAAGATATTCATTTCCTTCTTGTCATTCGAGCTTTTTTTTTGGAGAAATTCACATAAATTCGAAATAAATCTGCTCCTTGGTGTCTTTTGGCCTGAGGCTGCCTATTAAAGCCAAGGTTCTTGTAGGGAGTTGACTCTCCTTCTCCTGGTGCCATTGCCCTACTACTGGCTGAGTGAGAGGATTTTCCAGTCCCTTTTGTATGAAGTTGGAGAAGATTTGTGGGTTCAGCACACTGGCACAGAACTGATACTTCTCTCCGGATTTGATATCTAACGGTTCTTTCACTTCCTCCTTAGTGAGGGCCCAGCAATACACTTCTGCAGCAGCAGCAATTCATTCCAATTCTCCCATTTTCTATTTTATTGAGCCGAAACTCAGATTTATTTGGGGGGGGGGTTATTGTTTATTTATTAATTTTTATTTTATTATATTATTGTTTTTAAAATAACGAGAAAAAACAAATATGCTGTTTGAATTGGTAGGGAATATACACATTTTTGCACATTTTCTAGAGATTCCTTTTGTCACCATAATAGATTTAAAGGGGCAGTACATATTTTTTCCTGTTGTTATTTCTTAAACAAACACATCCTGTGGGAATTCAGGTTTGGTTTCAGCCCAGTGCTACGTTCCCCTCATTTTCAGGATTTACACCCCAACCCTTATCTTTTAGTCAGGATCACAGATGTGTTTCTCGAGACTGCAGCCAGTCTTGTATTGGAGAAAAGATACCGAGACGCCATGACAGTGTGTGAAAAAGTCCTTGGCAGAACTAGTACCTGATACCTGGGAGTCTTTTCTGTACACAGAACCCAAAATGACCCAAGTGTTATAGCAGAACAACTGAACTGTATCTTATGGGCATCTGCTGCCCACCTGCACCAAGGCCTTTTTTTACAGGGGATGCTGGGAGATCACAAAGAGTTGCTGACAGTGTATAGAGAGTAAAGCAGAATGAGCCAATCACCATGTTTAGTCTAATGGTAACTGCATGTAACTGCACTCAAATTATCATTCATAGAGAGCCAACAGGTTATCCACAACTTAACTATAATAATTCACAAATAAAGGAGCACATTATGAGACAGGGAGTGAGTTTTGCTCACATGAGCTTACAATCTAAGGCTCTGGGAGCACATAAACATGATTATAGATAAAGCAGTGCCGGTTGGTACTTAGTGATGTGGCAGTTTTGGTGGTGACAGTCTAACCAGGAAAGAGGTAAAGCTGGATGTAGAAATAAAAACATAAATAACAGTATACGAGATCTTGGAAAATAAACACTATATTCAGTCTTTTGTGCTGCTGCTACTTCCAATTAAAAGGTTTTACTCTTCTGCAGTGTCAAAACTGGGATGCCAGGGGCCCACCAGAAACCTTTCCAAACTATTATTCTCACTCAACCTCTTTATTCTCCTAGTCTACTAATTATTTTCTTCCATTATCATCGATTTTTTCCCATAAAGAAATATTGAATGACATGAAATAGACCAAATGTTTAGAAGCAAGAGGCCCACTGACACCTGGGCCCACCGAGAGTTTTCCTGGTATCCCAGTGGGCCAGTCCAACACTGCTCTTCTGTGTATTGTGGGTTTGAGGCACTTTCATGGAGCACGGGTGTCAAAATACTCAAGTGATGCTTAAATGCCTAATTTGTTATCACTTGTGTGAACACCCCATCTACATGCCATGTCCTTAGTGGGAACATTCACTGCTGAGTTTCAGAGTGTCTCCGGGAGCAGTATACGGAATCTGTATGGAATGTGGATTTTACTGATGAGAGTTAAACCAACCCAACATCATCATGTGCAAAGGTAAGTGTTGGCTGGAATGATACATGGCAATCACTGTGAAAAGTCTAGGTTTGATTCAGCAACTGAGTGGTTGGCCTGTGGGTGCCCTGCCTGGTTATCAGGTTCAGCATATATTTCCCTTTATTTGGTTGATTTGCCTCCAGTCTAAGATCACTGGTCCATTGTAGCATCACTTCCAGTCTCACAGATCCCTGGGTCAGGTGGTAAGTAAACCCAGGAGCGTGTCAGGTAGTAGGTCTGGCAGGGGTTATAGAGGGTAGTGGGTTGGGTTGTGGTTCGGCAGATCCAGGATTGGCATGGGTCTGCCTAACCAAACCCACATAGAACTCTACTTCCCAGTTCTACACATCTAACCATCAGATGATTTGTTGTTTTCTCTTTTTCCCTTTCAGATGCATCAATTTAATTGTGATGGTGCAGTTTATAAACACAGGTGAGTTCCTCCTAATTAATGGACAAGACAACAACATGCAAATACACCAGCACGCGATACAACATCACAGACCAAATTCTGTACAGAATAATCAGCAATTATATCTTTTTTCCTTGCAGATTTGGCTTTCAATATTTTAAAAAAACACTTGTAGTTATGTCATTGGAAGCATGTGTGTTCGTGTAGGAGTGTGTGTTTGTCTGTGTCAAAATGATCCTGCCTAGTTTTAACTTTGTGTTATTTAAAATAACAAATGAATATTTTAATTTCGTAATTAGCATGTGCTTCTCCTCAATTTGCCTGAGGCAGTGGAGATGTGTACTCAAGACTGCAGCCTTTCTGAGGGAGAAGCCAATAGTTTTTGGAGCTGGGAAAGCAGAAGGAATCTCTTCTAAATGTGAGCTCAGCTTACAGGCATCCAGGTGAAGTGCACAGATTTTGTGCTATTAAAGAAAGGGTACAGCTCTTATGGGAAGGGACAGTCAAGCAGAGGGCCTTTGTTCCCAAAAAATGTTTATATACAATTCAATAAGTCTTCCACTAAAACAAACAAGTATTTACAAAGTACCAACATATTCTGCAGGGTGCACCCAAGCAAATTCCCATTACATACAAATAGTGACCGAAACAGAGGTTAAAAAGGGTCCTGCACACTGGAGCTTCCAATCTGAAAGGAGACGATGTACAAAGTGGGACGATGGGTCCGATCTGAAGTCAGTAAAGTGATAGATGTGCCATTGAGCATTGCACTTAGCAGGTGGCTTGCAACATGCAGTCTATGGGGAATGAATGTCAGACTAGATGAGGGCAGGGGTATATAGTAGAATGCACTGCCGGGTGATGTTGTGATGCTGATTCAGTTAATGACTATAAGAGGGACTTGGATGATTTCTTGGACAGACATAATACAAAGGCTATTGTGATACTAAACTCTATAGTTAGTATAGATATGGGTATATATCATTTATGTGACAGTAGGGAGGGGTGTGTGTATGGGGCTGGGTTTTTATTTGGAGGGGTTGGACTTGATGGACTTGATGTCAGACTAGATGAGGAAAGGAGTATATAATGTATAGGGAAGGAATTAGTGAGGTCAACTTCTTGTTGATCTGCTCCTGACCCTAACCCACCCACCCAGTCCAACATGATTTGTGTTATTTTTTTAAATACCCACGTCCCACCTACAGGAAGCAGTTATTGGCTGGCCCAAAGCTGTGGATCCAATGGGTTTCAGGCTGGCCCACACATCACTAGAAGGAATGCCAGAATAGATGCTGAGAAGCTTCTCCGAATAAATGTATTTTAGTAATCATTTAAAAGCAGAGAGATTGGGAGAGAATCAGATAAGTGAGACACAAATCTAGAGAAGGGGGCAGCTATAGAAATAACGTTATTGCAAGTAAAAGGTTATAAATGAGTTTTGAGGCACAGAACTTAATAAGTGGTTTGCTGAGCACTAGAAGATCAGTAATGAGCTCAAGGGGCAGAGTAAACTATGAACTCTGGTCTTGGCGGTGTTGTGGGTATAGGGATAAAGAGCTGGCTGATCCGGCACAGAGAGTAGTTGTGTGTGACCCTCCTATTGTAACTAAAGGTGGCCATAGACGTAACAATTACGATCTTTCTTGGAAAAGATCTTTCCAAGAAAGATTGTTCGTTTCAATACACACGTGTAGAGCTGAATCATCAGATATACAGGTAGATTACAGGTACAAACCATAGAATTCTACCTGTATCTGACGATTCAGCACTAACAATGGGCGATGTTTAGATGCCTTCAAAGGCACCCGATCAAAATTTTCCGTCCAGCCCGATCGACGAGCCGACCGATATCCAAGTCTTCTGCCGGTATAGGTCGGCTCTTTTTCCAGCATACACACACCAAATATCGGACGAAAATTCCTTTCGTACGATATTATCTGTGCGTCTTTGGTCACCTTAACTCCTAGCTTCCCTGACAGACTGAAAATTGTAGTTTATCCAGAGCCAAACAGGATGACATCCATGAGGAAAGCACAGGACAAAAGTTTGGGGATAACTTTATACTTCTATTTAGAAATAATATTTTTTCCACTTGTAAATAAAAGATGAATAATGCTCAGGGGCCCATAGGAATTTCTGTCTGAGCAGTCTGAGTAAGTAGACTGTGTTTAGATCACTGATGGATTTCTGTCTTGTATGTTAATGTGTATTGATTTGATCTGGAGAGTGTCTCCGGTTAATGTCTTTATTTCCCCTCAGCAGCTTTCCCTGGGGCAGCACTTACCCTGGTCTGACTCCTGTACAAGCCGGGCACAAGAACAGAGGCTGCTTTGTACCAGAAGAGATTCCAGAGTAAAAGGAAATCCTTAGCTCATCAGTTTGTACAACATCCACTTAGTATGATGTCGATTGTTTGCAGTTGGTCCTAATATTTATATTTGCTGTTTAAATAATTGCAGCCCTCAGTGCTAAATGGTTACTAGAACTTATTTACCCTAGTAACCAGGCAGCAGTCTAGGAGTCAGATATAAATAAAAGTGGGCCTGAATAGTGGCCAGTGGTTGCACTGATGCCCAGCAATCAGCATTATGGGACTCAGTTACATACCTCCCAACTGTCCCGTTTTTAGAGGTACAGTCCCTCTTTTGACAGCTCAACCTGCAGTCTCTCATTTGTCCCGTTTTTCTCTGCGCTGAACAACCAGAAAAAGATACAAAGTTATGTATCTAGATAAGCAAATAAGTAATTATAACAAGATAAGATAACAGGTCTCTTGGGAGAAGTTAGACTCACAGCTTAAAGAGCAATTCACCATCATTAGCAAAACTGTAATAACTGAAAAAAACACAGAAATATGTTCAAACTTTTATAACCTACGAAATTTTGTAAAATGAACATGGTAATTAGGGGGCTGGCCACAAATGGGCGTGGTCAAAATGTCTTCACACTACAAGCGGCAACTTTTTTGTCCCTTTTTTTATTTCCAAAATGTTGGGAGGTATGCATTTGTAGAATGGAATACGGCAGAATGGGAAGGATAATAACAAACGAAAAAAAACATAAAAAATAACATGTTGAAAACTGTTCAGATTAGATGAATCTTTAACATAATTAAAGTTTGGTTAAAGGTGAACTCCATTTTTAATGCTGTTCTCCCAAAGCAGCTGAACATTTCATTTTGTAGCGACACTGAATAAGTAGCTGAGGGATCATAAGCGGGCGCATTCACAGCTCAGAGTCAAGCTCTTCCTAATATGAAAAGCACAGGACATCCATTGTGGTTGGCAGGGCCGCCAATAGAAATCACGGGGCCCCATACAACAAAATTTTATGGGCCCCCTGGACCCAGCCCCCCCCTAGATCCCGTCCACCCCACACCACAGTTAGAAGACCACACAGACATCAATGCTAAAAATAGTAACCCCCCCACACACAAGTTATAAAAAATCATTGATGGTGAGGGCCCCCTTATTAGTTTAAAAAAAAACTGTGGCGTCAGAGCCTCCCATAAAAGTTTTTTTAGAAAAAACACTGGTGGTCAGGACCCTCCTACAAGTTAAGTATAAATAATTGGTGGCCAGGGCCCCCCTAAAAGTTAAAAAAAAAACACTGGCGCCAGGTCCCCCCCATAAAATTAAAAAAAAAAAAAAAAACATTTTGCGCCATGGCCCCCCTTACAATTTAAAAAGAAACATCGGGGCCCCAGAGAATATTATTTAAAAAAACATTGGTGGCAGGCCTATAGAGTATTAAAATAATACATTGGTGGCCAGGGGTTTAATAAAATAAAACTTTGGCTCCTTTTGTGACTTTGGGTCTTTTTTCTACTCTTCAACTCTTTGGGGCTTCGGCAGGTGTGGCATGGCTTCGGTGCTGTCAAGGGGGCTATTTAGAAAAGTGCAGCACAGCCGGGCCCCTCTTTTTAAGCCTGGGCCGGTACAACAGTACCCCCTGTGCCCCCCTGATTGTGCCCCTGGTGGTTGGGCACCCGCACTTTTACAACCAGCCCTATAACCAGGGTTACAAGTGATAATTGAAATGACTGGTTTGTCAAACAGGGGCCAGTCATGAAGTTTGTTGGCCCTGTGATGAGCAATGGGGCAGATATTGGAGCAAGGAATGGGCAAGAGGTGAATTTAACATGTTCTGGTAACTGATTCTGTGCATAATGGTTCCAGTACATCCCCTGCATGTGAAGCACATTGGCTTTGGCATGTCAGCATTGCTCTAACAAGAAACAGTCACTAAAGAGCTGATTGTGCTGGTTGGTACCAGAGAGGCCGGCACAGCTCTGCTGATTTGCTGAGACAGCAGCACCATTATTAATGGTCTAGAGGCTGGGAATATTGCAGCTGCACATCTGGCATAAACGGCAAAAGCCAAATTTATATATATATATATATATATATATATATATATATATATATATTACATCCCCTACAGAGTCCCTGCCCCCTGAAAGCCCTATCTGCAAACCCAAAACTTCCCCAGTTGCCTGAATATATAGGTATGATACCCCAATCCACGCTAGACTCAAGTTCTGGGTTCTGCTACTCTGTGCCAAGAAAACAATAGTAATGCACTGGATGGGTGCGTGTTGTCCTTCCATCAGAGTCTGGCTCTTACCCTACTTGGGATCAGCTCCTTACATTGGCATCTATGGTTAGAGGTAAAATGTGTACAACATATCAAAACAATATATATATATATGTATAAGAGAGAGAGAGAGTAACTCACTAGGATTGACAACCATGTTGGGGCTCTTTAGGTCCTTTAACAAACTCTCTCATGGCCAGGGCCGCCATCAGAAATCACAGGGCCCAACACAACAACATTTTGTTAAAAATAAAAAAACACATTGGTGTTCAGTGGAACTTACATTAGGCTTCTTTCGTGGCTTCAGGTCTTTTTTGCAGCTTCAGGACTTCAACTTTGGGTCTTTCCGCAGCTCCGGGACTTCAGCGGTTCAGCGATGTCAAGGGGGACCCGGCTAATTCCCGGCTGCAAACCTTGTCTGAAACATTGCTGTGATTATGTAATAACAATAAAGGTGAATTTCTATCTAAGCCAGAGTGCTGCAGTGTTCTGTTGGCTTTTTGTTCATGAACACAACTGGACTGCCCGCTCCTGCCAAAAAGAGTGAAAATCATAGTGAGTTCTGGAAAACTGAAATAAAATGGGCTCTGGGTGGCAGGTTCTCTTCTAATCCCACCAGTGGCTAGTGCAGACCTCCTACCTGTCCCATGTCCAGCAGGACAGTCCCGCTTTTGACAGCTCAACCCACTATTGTGCTTTTATTAGGGTTGCCACCTCTTCTGGAAATAATAATCTTTTCCCTATTAATAACATTGGGATCAGCCATTATTTTTACCAGCCAGGCGGCAACCCTACCAGTGGCCTATATCAGGCCTGAGAAAGCGCAGTGTGGGTTAATGTTACCTCAGGGATCAGCGGATAAAGGACAGCGCAGTGTGGGTTAATGTTACCTCAGGGATCAGTGGATAAAGGACAGCAGAGTGTGCATACCTCCCAACATTTTGGAAGTAAAAAGGACAAAAATTGTTTTCCGCACGTAGCGCAGCAAAATTTTTTACCGCACCCCTTTATGTGGCCACACCCCCTAATTACCATGTTTGTTTTACAAAATTAAGCAGGTTATGAAAGTTTGAAAATATTTCTCCTTCTCTAAACTGTTTTGTGTTTCAAAATTGTTACAAAGTATCTTATTTGCACCTGTTAGCTGTTCTGGGCTCTCTGCTAAAAGCCTATTAAGTGAGAAACTTTGTTTCTTTTTCTGGCTGTTCAGTGCAGAGAAAAGAGGGACTTTCCAGTACAAATGAGGGACTACGGGTTGAGCTGTCAAAAGAGGGACTGTCCCTCCGAAAAAGGGACAGTTGGGAGGTATGTGACAGTGTGGGTTAATGTTACCTCAGGGATCAGTGGATAAAGTACAGCGCAGTGTGGGTTAATGTTACCTCAGGGATCAGCGGATAAAGGACAGCACAGTGTGGGTTAATGTTACCTTAGGGATCAGTGGATAAAGTACAGCGCAGTGTGGGTTAATGTTACCTTAGGGATCAGTGGATAAAGGACAGCACAGTGTGGGTTAATGTTACCTCAGGGATCAGTGGATAAAGTACAGCACAGTGTGGGTTAATGTTACCTCAGGGATCAGTGGGGGAGGGGGAATATCCCAGAATGCAATTGCTGTCAGTCCCAGACAGGTAAAAAGAGAAGGGGTGCAGCAGGGCTGGACTGAGGGGTGACAGGCAGGTGAGGAGCAATAGATGAATGGATGGTGGTGCTGCTGGGAGATACAGGTGTGTGTTGGACATGATATTAAGTGTCAGACACATTACTTGTAGCTGAGGAGACAATTGCTTATGGAGTGTAGTTACAGACCCAGTGCTTATCTGTGCACTATAAACACACACACTTCATGTAGTGACCCCTTTGTACGTGTGGCCTGGGGCAGAATATCACATTATAATGAGCAAAGTGGACTTGTTGTGTGTCTGGCCGCCATATTGCTTCTGTTGTGAGTAAATTGCCCTGTCACGCCGCTCAGTGAGTTGAATGACAAGCGCGTCCTCCAATGAGCTGTAGACAGATACCGGCTTCCTCCCAACCTCCGCATTTGTTTCTTTTTTTATGCGGTTTCTTCCTGCTGATCCGCCTCTTTTTTCATTTTCTGACCAATCGCAATCGGCCAGACGCGCAGTTGCTAGGAGTTCCTACGACAGACGCTGTGGCCTCCCTCATTACAGTGCGCCATCAGCTGGACCACCAATAGCAAGCGGTCACCGGGAAAGGACGCTAGAGGCGTGGCCTATCTCCCATCATTCCTTTCTCATCCCCCCTCAGTTCTGGGCCCCGCTGATTGGTTGCGGTGTTTAGACGCAAGCGCAGACCGTGAAGAGTGATGCTGCACTTTACCCTCCTGTGTGTCTAGTCCCTCCCAGCCGCCGGCGCTCCTCCTCCTCCTTTTCCTCGGTCAGTCACACAGTGAGAGAGAGAGAACGGGCGCGCGGGGCAGACAGCGGAGCAGCGAGAGGAAAGAGCGGGACAGATAGGCGTTAAGGGAAGGGACCGCGGAGCGTGAGGAGACACAGGGACCGAGCTCTCAATTTCAATTCCTCGTTACCGGCAGCGGAGCGGCACAGGCCGGACACTGACAATGGCTTCCGGATCAGAGTGAGTTGCTGCCGTGCTGAGGGGAATGTGTGGGTGCCGGTGTGTGGGTCCCGGAAGCTCCGCCCCTGCGTTACTGACACCGAGGGAGACGCTGTGCGGCCTAGTGCGGCCTCCTCATCCTGCTGTGTCATCCAGGCCTCGCAGCTCCACTACAGCTCCCAGCATTCCCTGTCACACACCGGCCAGCGCCACACTCAGCCCTCGCCTCCATATATGGCATTTCTAGGTGGCTTGGGGGATGCTGGGAATTGTAGTTCAAAACTGCTTGACTTTACTGAAACCTGCCTGACTTTACTGTAACCTGCCAATACAACCACTGGGCTTGTACAATGGCTGACCTCTGGCTGCCTAGGGCATGCTGGGAATTGTAGTCCAACCTTAGGATCAGGATGCCTTGCTGGGGGTTACTTGGTACCTGTATCATGGTTAGTAAGGGGGATGCTGGGAGTTGTAGTCCAGTTACAACACGAGCCTGTCCTGATTGTCTTTAGTGTGGGACTGTCAGTATTACCATATCATGACTTGTAGGTGATCTCCAGCTGACTGGGGGATGCTGGGAGTTGTAGTCCAACCACAGCATCAAGTTGAACCCTCCGGGCTAAAGGGAACTAGCCGTCCCTTTGTGTATATTGGGAGCCATAGCTGGCCAGTGAGTGCAGGGCACGAGGGAAGGCATCCAGGGGCAACTTGCTACTAACCGAGACATCTGATTGGTCCTTTATCTGTTTCCCAAACGAAAACCGCAGTTCCTCTTCCTAGAAGCAGCGCCAGGCTATGGCCGACATTGTCTTCAAATGAAGTATCTGTGGTTTAGTTGTAGTGCAGCTGGCATCTAGCCCAGGCTTAGAGCAGTCTCAGGACAAGCTGTGGCCAGTGGCAATGTGCCAGTGCAATTAGTTGTATGATGTTGGCACAGATTTCTGCAGCCATTCACATTACTGAGAAAAGCAGTGGCACCTGATGCCCAGTCTGTGCCCTATACATTCTTACTGCTTCCCCCTCACATAATCACTACAATTAGAAACTTGATAATGAGATGTCACTGCTTCCGTCCTCCCAAAGCAAGTGCTGGAGTCGCAATAGGCAGTGATGTTACTCACAGATACACAGGTTATACTGACTGATGCAGGAAAGTGATTACATTCAGTATGGCAACTCCACTCTAACACATGCAGTGCTGCTGTTCTATCTGCTTATTCCTATTTATGCCGTAATGGGCCACCCAGTGACGTGTGACGTGGGACCCCCAAGTGAAGCTCAGCTGGACACAGACTTTTGGTTTGGGATATAAATATATTCAATTAGAATTTCAATTAAGGGTTTCTTTTTCTGTGTCCGAATACTGAGTGTGTGTGAGACCCTCGGCCCCCCATGTGCTCTGAGCTCACTGCACTTTGGCCAATGAATGGATCTCCCCTGTCAGCACAAATGCCAACCCCTAGGGAACATCTATGCTGAGCTTTCCTCATGAGAGAAGCGCCCCCGGGAGCAGTCTGCTCTTCTGCTGCATCACAACCAGGAACTGATCCCCCTACACTGTGGGGCCCCTCATAGTCATTTTATTTTTTAGTTCTATACTTTCCCTTTGAACCCCCCAAAAAGTTATATAACAAGTGCCAAGGGAAATTCTTTGCAACACCTCCCAGATAATCCCCAAAATTCCCATATACTGACCCAAAGCCATAATGTGGAAACCCAGGTGCTGATCCAAATACCAACAGGAAAGTCCCACGCAGGGACCTCAATTAGTGCAATTTACCCCCGACTCATGCTCATCCCTCTATACATTGTGATCCCGTTGTGTGTGTGAAGGAATCTCCAGCCTCTCTGTACTGTAATAAGTACTGATCCTAATTAAATGACACACACACCCAGTAGGTGCCCAGTCATGTGACACAACACAAGTGCTGGAGGCTGTATATAGGACTTGCCTTACAAGCACAGGCTGCTCTGATTTGATTATTTTCTAACTCTCCTTGTACTCCCAAGGGCAGGATCTGTCTGACTGTACTGCTGGATCTGACTCTTGAAACAATGTAGCGGTTCTCCTCCAAGTCTGCCGCTAGGTTCTGCTCTATTGTTTCAGGAGTCAGAACTGTGCAGTGCAGAGAATATAAACAGATGCTGCTTTCAGTATCTGTTCATTGGAAACCATTTAATATGTCAATGAAATGAATACTGGAAAGTTACATTTTCTTTTATTATGCAGAATATTTTTTGGCTGGAAATCCCCTAAAATCCTGTGCACCTGTCTCCTGGGCGGGGCATCCCCTGTCAGTCATCCCCATGCGTAGGTGCCCGTGCTGGCAACTCCCTGATGTTTACTGGTTACCTGTTTAAAAGCAAACATCTTATCTTATTGGTTGCTATGGGTTACTGCGCCAAACTTAGTGCCTTTATTACCTATATCTCTTGTGCCTCCTGATATGAGCTCTGTATAAACCCCCCCCCCAGCTGCTGCCTGAGTCTCACACTGCTCATGTCAGTGCTGCATCTGCTGTGGCCTTTACAGATAAGGAGGAGTTCATTGTACTGGGATTATACTGCAACTGATCTCTCACTGCCTTTTCTCCTCTGGGGAGTATAAAGTGTAACATGCTGTCTCTAATCTCTCTATGCACGGGCATTGACAAATAATAACCCTATAAATGCCATGTTGGAGTGTTCCTGGCAGGCGGATGCAGTTGCTCAGCAGTCTGTACACTGTTAGTAAATAGGGAAGGAGTCCAGCTGTGTGTGTGTGTGCTGATTAGTGCTGGTCGGCAAGAAACGAAAACAAAAGATGCACTCGCCTGCACCCCTGGCACTGACTCATGAATACCTGGTAGGCTTTAACCCTTTGTATCTGTATATCTTTAGCTGCACCCAGCGCGGAACATTCATACAATACAGTCACGGAACAAACACTAGACATTAATAGGTCATATGGTACAGGGCACAGAATGGCGACAAGAAATTCACCGGCACACAGGTAATGCAAGCAGGTTATACCTTGCTAGAAGTTTATTGCAGCAAGGTATAACCTGCTTGCATTACCTGTGTGCCGGTGAATTTCTTGTCGCCATTGAACTTGAGGTTGCCGTTTCCTCCATTCTGCCGTGCACCAGGGATCTCCATTGTTCGGGAAGGCCAGGGTGTGCGAATACTTCTCTGTTGTTCTACAGGGCACAGAATGACCCTGCCCTACAGAGCTTACAATCTAACTGCTGCCAGGCTCTCCTGCAGCTAAAATGGATGTTACATGAGAGAATGTATAGGGATGGCGAAGGAGAGGCTGCAGACAGGCTCACTGTGGAATGTGACCCTTTTAAAGGCTATGAGGGGGCTGGTGGATTTGTATCTTTCTCCTCCTCCAATAAACACACAATCTTTTTTGTTTATCATCAGTGTATCTTGCACTGTATCCATTTTTACTTTCCTCTCCTCTCAATTCAGTTCCAAATCCGATGATTTGTCCACTGCAATCTTGAAGCAAAAGAGCCGGCCTAATCGGCTGATTGTGGATGAATCCATCAATGAGGACAACAGTGTTGTGTCTTTGTCTCAGGTAAGCACAGTACTTGAAGCCCGAATATGCCCCCTTATTGTGTAATGTCTATTGGGGGGGCTCAGGGAGGGGTGTCAGGGTTTAATGACACTGGACTCTTGTTTCAGGCCAAGATGGATGAGCTGCAGCTCTTTAGAGGAGACACAGTCCTGCTGAAGGGGAAGAAGAGGAGAGAAGCGGTTTGCATCGTTCTCTCAGATGACTCCTGCTCTGATGAAAAGATCCGCATGAACAGAGTTGTCCGTAACAACCTGAGGGTGCGGCTCGGAGATGTTATCAGGTACTGTGGGCTAGTAGGGGTTGTTACTCTGCTCAGGTATCATGGAGTAGGGATAGTTACTCAGGCTCAGGTATCATGGGGTAGGAATGGTTACTCAGGGCTCAGGTAGCATGGATTAGGAATAGTTACGCTCAGGTAGCATGGAGCAGTATGGTTACTCTTGGCTCAGGTAGCATGGAGCAGGGATGGTTATTCAGGGCTCAGGTAGCATGGAGCAGGGATGTTGCTCAGGGCTCAGGTAGCATGGAGCAGGGAGGTTACTCAGGGCTCAGGTAGCATGGAGCAGGGATGTTACTCAGAGCTTAGGTAGCATGGAGTAGGGATGTTACTCAGGGCTCAGGTAGCATGGAGTAGGGATGTTACTCAGGGCTCAGGTAGCATGGAGCAGGGATGTTACTCAGGGCTCAGGTAGCATGGAGCAGGGATGTTGCTCAGGTAGCATGAAACAGGGATGGTTACTCAGGGCTAAGGTAGCATGGAGCAGGGATGGTTACTCAGGGCTCAGGTAGCATGGAGCAGGGATGGTTACTCAGGGCTCAGGTAGCATGGAGCAGGGATGGTTACCCAGGGCTCAGGTAGCATGGAGCAGGAATTGTTGCTCAGGTAGCATGGAGCAGTAATGGTTACTCAGGGCTCAGGTAGCATGGATTAGGAATAGTTACTCTGGGCTCAGGTTGCATGGAGCAGAGATGATTACTTGGAGCTCAGGTAGCATGGAGTAGGAATAGTTACTCAGGGCTCATGTATCATGGAACAGGGATGGTTACTTGGGGCTCAGGTAGTATGGAGCAGGGATGGTTAATTTGGGCTTAGGTAGCATGGAGTAGGAATAGTTACTCAGGGCTCAGGTAGCATGGAGAAGGGATGGTTACTCAGGACTCGGGTAGCATGGAGTAGAAATTGTTACTCAGGGTTTAGGTATCGGGTATCGTGGAGCAGGGATGGATACTCGTGGGTACAACAGTACAGCCTTGGCTCAGTCTAAGCATGACACCCTGTACAGTGAAAAAGAAGCCAGTGTTGGGTGATCTGTAGTAGTTGGTTAGGGGCAGGCTCCTCTGCTGTTGTCCACTCCATAAATCAACTTCTAGGTTACTAATCCGTTACTCGGTTACTTTGTGTTTGTGCAGCATTCAGCCGTGCCCAGATGTGAAGTATGGCAAACGAGTCCATGTTCTGCCCATAGACGACACAGTGGAGGGCATCACTGGGAATCTGTTTGAGGTGTATCTCAAGCCATACTTCCTGGAAGCCTACAGACCAATCAGGAAAGGTACAGTGCTGCTCAGCTGGTTACTTTACTCTTACTAGTACCCCCATACAGAGTATAATTGGGACAGGTTTAAAGGAGAATTCAACCACTTATTAAAAAAAACCCTACCCCCCCCCACCCTACATAGACCCCCCCCAGCCTACCTGCTTCCCGGGTAAATGCCCCTAACTTTTTACTTAACCCTCATTGCAGATTCTGTCCAGTGGAGCACCCAGCATCCATCTTCTTCTCTTCGGTAATCTTCGGGAAGTAAAATTACCGAAAAGAATAAGATGGCTGCCGTGAACTCCGATGCCCTGGATCTGCCCCAAGGGGTAAGTAAAAAGTTAGGGACATTTACCCGGGGTAGCAGCTAGGCTGGGGGGGATGAGTCTATGTAGGGTAGGGTAGGGGAGGTTTTTTTTAATAAGGGGTTGAATTCTCCTTTAAGTGTTCCACACTGATGTACTAATACAGCCAGTTACATAATTACTGTGATTAACACCTGAAACATTTAAAGCAACATTCCAAACGTGCCAAGATATGGCTATATAAACCCTAGTGCTGATTCTCTTTCTAATTAATGTTAGTTGTACTGTATGTGCTGTTTTTGTAAGAAACCTGACTGTATGCAGTTTACTTGCTCTGACAGCTGCAGATAGAAAACTTCAGACAGTCCCTAACTGCTCTGCAGGGAAACAATCATACTTTCAAACAGCACGGGGGAGCCCCCCACCTTACTGCCCAGGACCTGAGCAGCTTTGTTTGTTTCCCTATAAAGCAGCCGGCGACTGTGTAGAGATTTGTATTCGCAGACCCAGTGCAGTCTGTGTATTCTGATAATTAATCAGTCTTGCTGTATCGGCTTCTGGCAGATATTATTTGACTTGTGCTGTTTTGATAATTTATGATGAAGTGTAACCTCCCAAGTGAAGCCCAGATCACACTGAGCATGTGCACAGTCTTGGTCTTGCAAAGATGTTTAAGATGACTCACCCGATGCTGTCAACTTTGAAAACATAAATCATTTGTTTAATTAGGCTTATGGTACAGAAAGCTTGTTTAGTATACAAAATACAGCATTTCTAGCATTATTCTATTTTAGGCTTTAGTTTCCCTTTAAGCCATTTGGGTGCAGCACAGGTTAGTTACTTCTTTAAAAAACCTCCAAAAAGATGCTACTCAGCTCCCCCATAACTTATCCTTAGTCGTGCAGTCCCCTTTAAAACTAATTATTTGTACTGGCATTGTATGAATTGTGTTCCACTGCAGCTCCTGGTCATTCTGCTGCCCATTGTAACTATGGCTTCTCTTGGCACAGTCCTGCCAATCTTCTGCTTGATGAGACTCGTGTTTTATTGCAGGACTGTTCCAGGAAGAAAGTTATAAATCAGTATATTTGCACCAGACTCCCTGTACAATAGAAGGTGACGGTACATGTCTGACTTTAATGGCTCTTGTCTGTCTCTAGGTGACATTTTCCAGGTACGCGGAGGCATGAGAGCCGTGGAGTTCAAAGTGGTGGAGACGGATCCTTCCCCATACTGCATTGTTGCCCCCGATACCGTCATCCATTGTGAAGGGGAGCCCATTAAGCGTGAAGTATGTGCCCTTTAATGAGAGAGAAATTGGTGTGTGTGTGTGGGGGGGGATTATACTCGGACCATAACAATGGCAGGTGTTTTAAAGAGTCCAAAAATTCCATCCGTGTAGCTCTTATGGTAGATGGGGGGCACTGTGCCAGGGACTAGAAGAACTGCCTGTATGTTCCACTCTATTTAATAGTCTTTAATCGGGTGGTTCACCTTTGACTTGACATTTAGTATAGAGAGTGATACAATTTGCAATTGGTTTTCATGTTTTATTATTTGTGGTTTTTGAGTTATTTGGCTTTTTATTCAGCAGTTCTACAGGTTGCAATTTCAGCCATCTGGTTCTAGGGTCCAGATTACCTTAGCAACCGTACTCTGCTTTTAAATAAGAGACCACAATATGTATAGAAAGATAAGTAATACAAAGTAGCAACAACAATACATTTGTCGTCTTACAGAGCATTTGTTTTTAGATGGGGTCATTGGCCCCCATTTGAAAGCGGGTAGGGTTTTTTTTTTAAAAGGCACATTACTAAAAAATAATAAAAAATAAATAATGAAGACCAATTGAAAAGTCGCCATTCTATAGCATACTAAGAATGACTTTAAAGGTGAACCACCCATTTGGCCTTACTCTGTTGCCCTACTTTACTGCCACCTAGTGTTAGAATCTGTACCCCACAGTTAAGTGAGTGAAGGGCAAAACATTTAGTGATTATTACGCACCCACCTTTCCTTTTCCTCATTATTCTGTTGCATGATGGGGAAACCCAACCTTCCTGTGTGTTTTATAAAAATGAAATTAATATGGTGGAGTCTCTGATTGGGCTGCATTTTCTCTTGCAGGATGAGGAGGAATCCTTGAATGAAGTGGGCTATGATGATATTGGAGGCTGCAGGAAACAACTGGCTCAGATCAAAGAAATGGTGGAACTGCCTCTCAGGCATCCGGCACTCTTTAAGGCTATTGGTGTCAAGGTAAGTTCTAAAAACACCTTTCACTTCTTATGGAACCTTTCTACACTGATAAGCAGGGGCTGCTCAGGGGGAAATGGTTTGGCCCTAGACCACTCCTATTGCTTTTCATTGGGGAAGGACATCTAAGTAGATGATGGAAGTCTCCTTTTCCCTGTTGGATGTTGTTTTTTTTGGGGGACATAAGCATATAGGAGATAGAGTGCCCTCCCAGTAAATATCCTTAGAATTTAGTATTAATGCACCATAATTTACTAAGATGACTCTACAGCCTGTGTACAATGTGTTCTGTACTGATGCATTCATTCTGATGTGATTCTCAGCCTCCCAGGGGCATTCTGCTGTACGGACCCCCAGGAACTGGCAAAACCCTCATTGCTAGAGCTGTGGCCAATGAAACTGGAGCTTTCTTCTTCCTGATTAATGGTAAGAGAATCTGTACCATCTGCACTAGCTGAAGGGCATGTTTACCATCATTACATCAGTCCTGTCTGTGATGTCACTGAGAGGTCTGAGTTTTACAGGTACTTCAGGCACTGGTCAGAATGGGGATGGTAAGGGTTGATATTGCATCACTATAGTGAATTATCTTCCTCACTGAAGCAAAGGGAACCTTAGAATCAGATATTAATATTTAGTTTTGCTGCTCTGTGGAAGTAGTGACTGTTATTTCAGGTAAATGAGTATTTCTTATTTAAGGACCAGATGGTCATACAGTTAAGTCTGTAGATACCCTGAGCATTCTGGAGGCCAAATCTATTGGATATGCCGCATGCTGCTTCTGAGCCTCCAGTCGCACAGCATTGCTTTGGATAACCTAGCAAAGCCTGCCCCTTGCCTATCTAAGTGAGGAGTCCCCTTTAGCTGAGGAATGTGGATTAAAGGGACAGTTTAGTGACTGTTACATTTATTTCTCTGTGCAGGACCGGAAATCATGAGCAAGCTGGCGGGTGAGTCTGAGAGTAACCTGCGCAAAGCTTTTGAGGAGGCTGAGAAGAATGCCCCTGCCATCATCTTTATAGACGAGCTGGACGCCATTGCCCCCAAAAGAGAGAAGGTGAGTCCCCAGAAGGAATATTTCATTTTCTCTGCTCGGTTAGTTCCAGTACCTGTGCTAGTGCCTCTTGGTGCATGGACTTAACTTGTGACTTCTCTCTGCAGACACACGGAGAGGTGGAGCGCCGTATTGTGTCTCAGCTACTAACACTGATGGACGGACTGAAACAACGGGCGCATGTCATTGTCATGGCAGCCACCAACCGACCCAACAGCATCGATCCAGCGCTTAGGCGATTTGGTGAGTTATTAGCTGGCTGACTAACTTCCCAGTACAGACCGGAGTGTCGAGAATATTATTTGTACCTACTCATCCTCCTGTTACTACTTTACTCTCCCTCCCAACTGGCTTTTGCTCCTACTCAACGAGCTTTTGCTTTCCAGGTCGTTTTGACCGGGAGGTTGATATCGGCATCCCCGACTCCACTGGACGTCTGGAAATCCTGCAGATTCATACTAAGAACATGAAGCTTTCGGATGATGTGGATCTGGAACAGGTTGGTGATGTTCCCATGTCCCTGGCAGTGCCAGCTTCTGGGTCAGTTTCTCTTGTGATTGTAACCCTTCCATTCTGCCACAGGTTGCTAATGAAACCCACGGACATGTTGGTGCCGATTTGGCTGCTCTGTGCTCAGAAGCTGCTCTCCAGGCCATAAGGAAGAAGATGGACCTCATAGACCTGGAAGATGAAACCATAGATGCTGAAGTGATGAATTCTTTGGCTGTCACTATGGATGACTTCAGGGTGGGTGCAGTTCTGCTATGTCCTAGCTTTCTCTGAGGTCTTTCCTTCATTAACATCTCTATGGTTTGATTTCAGTGGGCGCTAAGTCAGAGTAACCCCTCAGCTCTACGAGAAACCGTGGTGGAGGTGCCGCAGGTCACTTGGGAGGATATTGGTGGTTTGGAAGACGTCAAGAGGGAGCTCCAGGAGCTGGTTCAGGTATGTTCCTGCTTCTTGTTCACTGTTTACATTAATTTACTATATTTGTGGAACAAGCACAACAGCAGCAGTACTAAGATACTTTATGCTTCCCATTATCCAGCAGACTTAGCCTTAATTGGAAATAGTATGGCTGTTTGCACTGCTGACGCTTCATCTCTTTCTTATTTCTTCCTATCCAGTATCCTGTGGAGCATCCAGACAAGTTCCTGAAGTTCGGAATGACTCCATCGAAGGGTGTACTTTTCTATGGTCCACCTGGATGTGGTAAGACTTTGCTGGCTAAGGCCATTGCCAACGAATGCCAGGCCAACTTCATCTCCATCAAAGGGCCGGAACTTCTCACTATGTGGTTTGGAGAGTCTGAGGCCAATGTTAGAGAGATCTTTGATAAGGTAAGTCTGTCCCCACCCCCCTCACCTTTGAATTTCAGTATATGCAATTTGTGATTAGCTGTCTTCATTGGTGTCTACTTGTTTTTATATGGAGACTAATATCTTCTTCTCTACGACCAGGCTCGGCAGGCTGCTCCCTGTGTCCTCTTCTTTGATGAATTGGACTCCATCGCTAAGGCCCGAGGTGGTAACATTGGAGATGGTGGTGGAGCTGCCGACAGAGTTATTAACCAGATCCTTACCGAGATGGATGGAATGTCTACAAAGAAGAATGTCTTCATCATTGGAGCCACCAACAGACCAG
Organism: Xenopus petersii; assembly: GCA_038501925.1. NCBI lineage: Eukaryota > Metazoa > Chordata > Amphibia > Anura > Pipidae > Xenopus > Xenopus petersii. Next base: position 237,391,992 of record CM076672.1, on the reverse strand, counting down.
ATATCATCGACCCTGCCATCCTGCGTCCTGGCCGTCTAGATCAGCTCATTTACATCCCGCTGCCTGATGAGAAGTCCCGCATGGCCATCCTGAAGGCCAACCTGAGGAAGTCTCCAGTTGCCAAGGCAAGTCATTACACAGGAAGGAGCCAGGCAGTCCTTTTGGCTTTATCTGGGTTCTCCATTTGTGTGTGTGTGTGTGTGTGTATATATATGCACATTGCCAGGGGGTTGCAGGCTAGGCTGTTATTTATGCGTAAACACCTGTTAGGGCTGTAAAACATCAAATTCACCTTTTCTGGAGGAGTGATTTTCCTGAAACAAAGTTGGATAAGAAAGCCCAGATGTCTGATCTTGGGAGACAGTAGGATTGAAGGGACCGCAATTAAAATCTTATGCTAGTTTCCTGTGCTGGTTTTTACCCATTTTAAAGGGCATGTAAAGACAAAAAAAAATCCCATTTTTACTTTCATCAATGAAAAAGAAACCTATCTCCAATATACTTTAATTGCAAAATGTAAACTGTTTTTATAAGAAACCTGACTGTATGAAGTGAAATTCCCCCTTCATTTACTGCTGTGGATAGGAATTGTCAGACGGTCCCTAACTGCTCTGCAGGGAAACAATCATACTTATGAACAGCAGGGGGAGCCCCCGCCTTACTTCCCAGCCATGCAGAACTCAAGCAGCTTTGTTTGTTTCCCTGTAGAGCAGTCGGCGACTGTGTAGAGATTTGTATTTTAGTTTTGCCTTTACATCCCCTTTACTGTTTCCAACTCCAGCTGCAGGGACAAAGATCATGGGGCCAGATTTAAACAGATAAACTGGGATTCTATTTGGAGGACTATTTTGCTGCAGCCTCTGGTTCTGCAGAGTTGGAGAAAGTTTGTATTAAACAATACAAAAACTATAAAATCCACATTAGATTACATGACAACACAGGACCCAGTGCAGTCTGTATATTCTGATTATTAATCAGTCTTGTTGTATCGGCTTCTGGCAGATATTATTTGACTTGTGCTGTTTTGCTCATTTATGACGATCCCTAAGCAGCCCAGATCACACTGAGCATGTGCACAGTCTTGGTCTTGCAAAGATGTATAACAAAGTTACAAGATGGTGACCCCCTGTGGCCAACTTTGAAAATATAAATCATTTGTTTGATTAGGCTTGTGGTGCAGTAAGTTCATGTTTATGTTTAGTATACAAAATACAGCTTTTCTAGCCTTATTCTATTTTACACTTTACTTCCCCTTTAATTGTATTGTAATTTATGCTGTACCTTGTTCATTGAACAAAGCATTAAATATTCTTATTTTTATACAAATACTACGAGCCTGGAGATTGCTCTCATACCCCTAGACACACAAGTGAGTCGGCAGTTGTATTAGTAATTATGTTATACCACTGAATCAGTAAAGCAGTAACCAAAGCCTATTCCGACTCTGACACAGGGAGGCTTTAGCAACCGTTTCTGAGATGAGATGACTCTTATATACTTCATGTGAGATGTTCTTGTTCTGTTCACACGCAGGACGTAGACGTCAACTTCCTGGCCAAGATGACCAATGGATTCTCCGGTGCCGATCTGACTGAGATTTGCCAGCGAGCCTGTAAACTGGCCATCAGGGAATCTATTGAGAATGAGATCCGAAGAGAGCGGGAACGGCAGACTAACCCCTCCGCTATGGTAGGAACTCGCTCCCTGTGAATAGGATCAACATGGCAGAAGTTATTCTATGATTTGTCTGGGGCGGAGGGGTTAATGGCTCAATATCCGCCCTGTAACCTGGGGGTCCTGTGGTTTCACATTCTACAGACTTGTCTTTTTGTTTCTCCTCTGATTGCAGGAAGTGGAAGAAGACGACCCCGTACCAGAAATCCGCAGAGATCACTTCGAAGAGGCCATGCGATTCGCCCGCCGCTCAGTCAGCGACAACGACATCCGAAAATACGAGATGTTCGCGCAAACTCTTCAGCAGAGCCGAGGATTCGGCAGCTTCAGGTAACACAGGCAGTGAGGGGTTTCATAGGGAAAGATAACTGCTGCTGATTGGACCCTCCACTGTGAGTTTATTGGCCCTTGTATGGGGCCCCATATATATGTGTCACACAAGCAATACCTATGGTTATTTGTACAGAATCGTTCCACTTAAAGGGATTGTCATGATTTTTATGATGTCGTTTTTATTTCTAAATTACACTGCAGATAATTCACGCCACATAAAATTTTTTGCCTGGTCATGTGCTTTCAGAAAGAGCCGGCACTTTAGAATGGAAGTGCTTTCTGGCAGGCTGCTGTTTCTCCTACTCAATGTAACTGAAAGTGTCTCAGTGGGACCTGGATTTTACTATTGAGTGTTGTTCTTAGATCTACCAGGCAGCTGTTATCTTGTGTTAGGGAGCTGCTATCTGGTTACCTTCCCATTGTTCTGTTGTTTGGCTGCTGGGGGGGGGGAAAGGGAGGGGATGATATCACTTGCAGAACAGCAGTAGAGAGACTGAAGTTTATCAGAGCACAAGTCACATGACTGGGGGCAGCTGGGAAACTGACAATATGTCTAGCCCCATGTCAGATTTCAAAATTAAATATAATAAAATCTGTTTGCTCATTTGAGAAATGGATTTCAGTGCAGAATTCTGCTGGAGCAGCACTATTAACTGATGTGTTTTGAATGAAACCTTTTTTCCCCATGACACTTTCCCTTTAATCACCTCAGGGTGGGTACTCAGTGCTCTCAGGTATTGTCTCGTACAGAACCTCACTCCATAAATCCTGTGTTTGTTCTATTATCAGATTTCCCGCTGGGGGTCAAGGTGGAGCAGGTCCAAGCCAAGGAGCCGGGGGAGGCAGCGACGGGAGCCATTTTACTGAAGAAGAAGACGATTTGTATGGTTAAAGGGTGGTCCGACCCCTCCCTCGTTGTACAGCCAATCAATTCCTACGTTATTGGACACTTTGCTTTTCATTCCCCAACTAGATGCAGCCCCACTCCTGTTCTATCATTTTGTTACACGGGTGTGAGAAGAGGGGAGCCAAGTCTCTCAGGATTCTTAAACTTTTCTCTTCGTTCCCTCCCTGTTTCTGAAGCGGCCGCTGAGCTTGCAGAGAAGCCTCCCGGGGGGGGGGGGAATGAAAGTTCTTCCTCCACCGAGTGACTTGGGGCTCCTTTAACCCCCTGTGAGGATCCTGCAGATATTTCTCTTGTTTTCACTCCTCCAGTTCAGCTGTTTGGCCTTCAACTGTTCATCCAAAGTGTTTGTATTGGGAAATCAATGCTGAGATTAACCATTTGGCTGCCAGTGTGCCTGCGAGCGTTTAGCTAGGCACTATTGCAGTGAAAGGGTTAATACAGGGGCTGCAGGTTTCTCCAGCTGTGAATGGGTCGCTCCCCCCCTCCTGTGGGTATGAGAAAAGCATAATAAAGAAATAAAACATTCAGTTGAGGGGTTTTTTTTCCTTTCATTTTTCATGTTGGATTGAAATGCGGAGGCTCTAGCGTCTCACGTGACAATAAACTGACTGATCTCTAATGTCTATTTGCTCCGTGTGTTTGTGACCGGAGGAGCACTAGCAGGTAACAGCCAGTGTATAGGATCCCTGTGTATGTATATAATATATTTATATAGTGAATAAAGTACCCCCTCTTGTAAATTATAAGGATATTATATGTCATCGAAGAGTTCCATCGGCCTTGTACTTTTTATATGGTCATAGAACTCCTCTGTAACTTCTAATATCCTCCTATTTTCCAACAAGTGGTACTTTATTTATTATAATACACAAGTTTCAGTGAGTCATATGAAATGACATCACTAGTCACCGTTTATAAGGATATAATTTACAAGATTTTGTGTATTCTATAATAATATGGCACTGGCTCAAGGACTGGGCCACTGAGCACTCGCTTCATACAGAGCTTGGAATCCATTTTCTGCAGTGATCTTGTTGGCATGCCCGGGTCAGTATAGGGGCAGAGATTACCGTATATACTCGAGTATAAGCCGAGGTACATAATTTTACCTCCAAAAACTGGGAAAGCTTATTGACTCGAGTATAAGCCGAGGGTGATAAATGCAGCAGCTTCTGGTAAGTTTCAATCTCGTTTTTGGATGACTATTCTTAGGCGCCGGCGACTATTCTTAGGCGCCGGCTACTATTCTAAGGCGCCGGCGACCGTTTTTGCGCTTGACCCGAGTATAAACCGAGGTAGAGTTTTTCAGCATATTTTGGGGGCTGAAAAACTCTGCTTATACTTGAGTATATACGGTAGTTAATGAAATGGAACTACAAACCCTATTTTACATGAAAATGTATGTGATGGAATTTAGATATATTCAAATCCTATAAAAAAAAAATGCTGAGTTGAGCAGACTGTGAATAGGTGCAACCCCTAGTAACGACCCTCCGTTTGTAACTTTTACATGTTCCTATGGACTCGTTATTTGTTTCAAGACTAGTGACCAGCACAAGGCCCATCACTTTAGAGCTGAGCTGTAGAATGTCAAGGCAGGAGCATCTGGAGAAGACTTAACCCAACCCAATGTGCTCAACTCCCAACAGGATAATTAATGTTGCTCATTATATATTTATGATTAGGGGATCATATAATAATCTCTCAAATGATTTATTTACCAGTAGATCTTTCCAGTTGACACAAGGTCACCCATTCCGATTAGAAGAAAAGAGGTTCCGGCTAAATATTGGGAAGGGGTTTGTTACAGTGAGAGCTGTGAAGATGTGGAATTGTCTCCCTGAATCAGGGGTACAGGCTGATACATTAGATAGGTACAAGGAAGGGTCGGATGCTTTATTCACCAGTAGCTCCTCCCAGCAGACAGGAGGGAGCCAATGAGATTAGAGGAGGGAAAGGGGTGTTACAGGGAGAGCTGGGAAGTGAATCAGTGGTACAGGCTGATACATTAGATAGGTATAAGGAAGGGTCGGATGCTTTATTCACCAGTAGCTCCTCCCAGCAGACAGGAGGGAGCCAATGAGATTAGAGGAGGGAAAGGGGTGTTACAGGGAGAGCTGGGAAGTGAATCAGTGGTACAGGCTGATACATTAGATAGGTACAAGGAAGGGTCGGATGCTTTATTCACTAGTAGCTCCTCCCAGCAGACAGGAGGGAGCCAATGAGATTAGAGGAGGGAAAGGGGTGTTACAGGGAGAGCTGGGAAGTGAATCAGTGGTACAGGCTGATACATTAGATAGGTATAAGGAAGGGTCGGATGCTTTATTCACCAGTAGCTCCTCCCAGCAGACAGGAGGGAGCCAATGAGATTAGAGGAGGGAAAGGGGTGTTACAGGGAGAGCTGGGAAGTGAATCAGGGGTACAGGCTGATACATTAGATAGGTATAAGGAAGGGTTGGATGCTTTATTCACCAGTAGCTCCTCGCAGCAGACAGGAGGGAGCCAATGAGATTAGAGGAGAGAAAGGGGTGTTACAGGGAGAGCTGGGAAGTGAATCAGTGGTACAGGCTGATACATTAGATAGGTAAAAGGAAGGGTCGGATGCTTTATTCACCAGTAGCTCCTCCCAGCAGACAGGAGGGAGCCAATGAGATTAGAGGAGGGAAAGGGGTGTTACAGGGAGAGCTGGGAAGTGAATCAGTGGTACAGGCTGATACATTAGATAGGTACAAGGAAGGGTCGGATGCTTTATTCACCAGTAGCTCCTCCCAGCAGACAGGAGGGAGCCAATGAGATTAGAGGAGGGAAAGGGGTGTTACAGGGAGAGCTGGGAAGTGAATCAGGGGTACAGGCTGATACATTAGATAGGTACAAGGAAGGGTCGGATGCTTTATTCACCAGTAGCTCCTCCCAGCAGACAGGAGGGAGCCAATGAGATTAGAGGAGGGAAAGGGTTGTTACAGGGAGAGCTGGGAAGTGAATCAGTGGTACAGGCTGATACATTAGATAGGTACAAGGAAGGGTCGGATGCTTTATTCACCAGTAGCTCCTCCCAGCAGACAGGAGGGAGCCAATGAGATTAGAGGAGGGAAAGGGGTGTTACAGGGAGAGCTGGGAAGTGAATCAGGGGTACAGGCTGATACATTAGATAGGTATAAGAAGGGGTTGGATGGTGTTTAGCAAGTGAGGGAATACTGGGATATGGGAGATAGCTCAAGTTGATCCAATTACTATTTTGGAGTCAGGAAGGAATTTTCCCCCTCTGAGGCAAATTGGATACACTTCAAATGTTTTTTTTTCCTTCCTCTGGATCAACTGGCAGTTAGACAGGTTACTATATATTTTAGGATTGGGCGGAATCTGAGGGAATCTGTTCTGTTGACCATGGGGATGACTCAGGTTAAAATTTCTGAGGGCAGGACAGAACCTCTGAATAGTAGGGCATTGCCATACATGATGTATATAATCTCCAGGTAAATAAGTGCACAAGGACAGATATCAGGAATAGCAGAGTTAAATAGAATCTGTGTAGATATTAGAATTGAATCATTTTATATCTTGAGCTTATAAACATCATACTATGAGATTACAAGATATCGTTCCACATATGAGGTGTAAAATGAGGTACAAGCCGGGCCCATTCATATAGAGTTTGTAACAGAGGGTCTCCGGTCGGTTCAGTGGAAAGTGGAATTGAGAGACAGATTTAAATAGGTTGGAGCTGAAAACCATCTCTTGTAAATCGCCAAGGAGTAGTGTCTATTCTAGTGTGTCCTGGTGGAATGTCCTAGTTGGAGGAATCTAAGGAAGTTGAGCAAGTTCAATTTGTATTTAGAGTTTCTAAGAGGAGTATTTCTCCCTTTCTTGACCCACTGTCACCATTTTGCCAATCTCATTGCTTTCCTCTGTCTTGTTTTGCCCATCTGATGTTTCCTCTTCTTGGCCTACTCTTTGTCAGGCCTGGACTGGCAATCTGTGGACTCTGGCAAATGTCAGATGGGCTGCTTTAAGATGCCATTGCAAGTCCCTATTTAGTGGGCTGGTGGGGGCTGTTTGGGCCTCTCTGAACTTGAAATTCCAGGGCCTATTTGAATCCCAGTCCAGGCCTGCCTACTGTTACCAACTTGCCCATATGTTTCCCTTTCTTGGTCTACTGTCACCATCTTCCCCAATTCCTCTGCCCTCCTTGGCCTGCTATAACCATCTTTCCATCTGTTTCCCTTTTTTCTTGACTTATTGTCTCCAATTTTTAATCTCCCCTGTCTTCCTTGACCTTTAATCACCACTTGTCAATTCTTTTCTCTTTCTTGGCCTACTGTCACCATCAAGCTGAGCCGTCTCTCTTTTTTGGCCTAGTGCCACAATCATGCCCATCTCCCTGCCATCCTTGGCCTACTATCTCCATCATGCCCATCTGTTTCCCTTTCTTGGCCTATTGTCACCATCTTCCCCATCTTTCTGCCCTCCTTGGCTTACTTCCACCATCTTGCCCAACTGTTTCCCTGTCTTATTGTACCATTATATCTTGCCCATCTGTTTTCCTTTCTTGGCCTACTATTTTCATCTTGCCAATTTGTTTCCCTTTCTTGGTCTACTGTCACCATCTTGCCTATTTCTCTCCTCCTTGGTCTACTGTTGCCATCTTGCCCATTTTTTGCTCCATCTTGTCCATTGGTTTCCTTATCTTGTCCTATGATGCCTACGCTGCAACTCTACGTGTCTTACCATAAATCCAGTCATACAGTGAAGGACTCATGGCAACTGCCTCATATGAATGCCACTTAAAAACAGTTTTGCTTACGCCTCAGAAATGAACAACAAAAATAATCTGTAAAATAGAGTGAATCTTTAATAAATAAAATATATCAATATTATAACCATTGGATTAAAATACAGTCATTTCAGCAGGCAGGTGCCTCTTTCCATTCAAACTATTGAGACAAAAATGGCATTTTCTTTAACATTTTTGGGTCCAGTTCCAACTAGAATCGCACATACAGCCAAACCACGAGATTAAACTGGAAAAACTGGTTTTTAGCACCAGCAAGTCTCTGGACTGTATCACAGAAACTATAATCCCAAATCATTTGCTCACATACAGAATCTTTCCAATCACAAATACAGAACACATATAAAAGATAATGGATCTGGGGAACATGCTACTCAATATATAGCACCTGCCAGATCTCCTAAAATACATAAATATATACATGTACCTGCTGCCATATTGTGCCCCTCATCAGAGGCCTCTAAACAGCCGTCAGTGAAATAGTGCCCCCCAGTGGCGGCTCAGAGATTGGAGATAAAGGGCTGATCCAAACAGCCTGGCAGATATATGGGTCCCATTTAAAAGGACAAACCAGACATACAGTTATTAGTCAATATTATATAATGAACAATATCAGAGCTTAATTCCGACTCCTGAATTAGCCCCCCATCTTATCTGGGGTTCACTTTAAATTACTCATCAGATGCCTTTTTACTTACATTATCCATAAAAACTGATATATAAATATTTTTTGACCCAAAATAATTTTAAAAAATATTTTTTTTTAAATTACCCCAATAATTGATTTCTTTTTAGTGGGGAAAAGGGGAGGGTGGGAATACTGCTTTATAAATGGGTGTGTGACTGTAGGAAGGGATTGTGGAATATCTGTGGGGAGTGGCAGCCATTGGGAAACAGGGAGTAGAAATGGAAAGTTAATTTATATTAATAGCAAAGTTGGGCGTGATTGGGAGTTACAGTGCTGCAGACAATTGTGTGTGTTATACAGGAGGGTGTCGTTGGTTTGGTGCCCATTGGGGAGGGATAGTGGGGTATATATGGGGGGGCACTGGACAGGAAGGTGTAGGGTATCTGCTGAAGTGCAGTGTGTGGGGAGTACAGTGCTGGTGCCCATTATAAAGGATACATGGCATTTGGGGGTTAGTGCACATTGGGGGGAGTGGGAAGATTGGGTTCTAGCAGGTGAGTACATGCTACAAATGGCTCTACAGAATATATAGAGTTAGGGTGTTTATACACATGGGGAAGGGGGTAATGTAGGGGTAATGGCGCCATTGAATGTAAGTTCAGGCCCCGTGTGCAACAATAGAGTGAGGGGGGTGCCTGGCATACGGGCGCACGTGCACATTGGCCAACATGGCGGAGGATAGGAGTAGGGGCCTCCTCTAATTTTGGGTGAGACTAAATATTTTGGCAGTGCTTGGGTTAGAGTGGAGTAAGTGCTTAAGCAGTAGGGATAATAGAAACCATTGGGGGTAATAGAAACCATTAGGGGTAATAGAAACCATTGGGGGTAATAGAAACCATTGGGGTCAGATCCAGTACTGTTTGCTGCACATCATGGGCAAGTGACGGTTGTGTCGTGTGTCTCTCCTCAGTCGGTTCCGCCGCATGTAACATGGGTCATAATAATCCCATTCCATTCCAGAGGTCCAGGACTGGGAACCAGAGTCACTGTCGGAGGACAAGATGTGAAGGGAGATTCCTGTAGGAGAGAAGCAGAAAATTCAGCACTAAAGCACTTGTGCCTCTCTGGCAACTACAACTGCCTATTGGCTACCAGGAACTTCTGTAGACTAGAGGCGCCAGTGAGAAGCACCAAGGAACAGACCCAGGAGAATGGAGAAAGATTCAGTCACCAACCTGCACTGACCCCAAAGTCGCTGTCTAAGCCCGGTCCAGGGAGGCTGCTACTGGCGTCCAAATGCTCGGCTGTGTCTTCCCTGGGAATCACACTGGGATCCTCCAAAAGCTCAGATCCACCTAGAGTGAAGGGAACCATCCCAATGTGGGACTTCCTCTGGGTGCTGCTCGTATGGCAAAACTTTACTTTTGGGGTCACCTGACAGCAACATGGAAGAATCAAATAAAATGGAGCAGAAAAAATGGACCAGGGGCCCAGAAATACAGTGTGAAGTCACATAGACAAAATATAACCGTAAATATTAACCAATGAAATGGAGATATTCTATCTACACTAGACTGCAGCTAACTGCCTATTTAATAATATGGGCAACTGCACTGGGCAAACTATGTATGTACCCCGGGTGTGACTAGAGAGATGCTGGGAGTTGTAGTTGGTTATTTTGCCAATACTTGTCCAGGCCCCCAAACAGACACAGAGAGAGGAGAATGGAAAAGGCGAGAAGAATAAGTGGGGATGAGAGGGCACAGAGTAGAGAGACAAATGGGGGAGAGAAGAGGGAGGATGGGGGAGAGTAAGGCCAAACAGTTGGGGAGAAAAGGAAAGGAGAGGGGATGAGAGACAGAAGGAGAGAAGGGAAAGGGGGTTATGGAGTAGAGAGACAAATGGGGGAGAGGAGAAATGTAGAAGGGGAGAGAAGAGGGAGGATGGGGGAGAGTAAGGCCAAACAGTTGGGGAGAAAAGGAAAGGAGAGGGGATGAGAGACAGAAGGAGAGAAGGGAAAGGGGGTTAGGGAGTAGAGAGACAAATGGGGGAGAGGAGAAATAAAGAAGGGGAGAGAAGAGGGAGGGAGATACATTTAGTGCACAGTAAGTTTCGGCTGAAATATCCCCATAAACAGTCAGACTCCTCTTTTTAAGCCATGGGACAAGCTCCAGAACACAATTTATACTTTCTTAATAAAAGACAGAATATTACACGTCCCACGGCTTTGGGGCCGTTACATAGTTAAATTGGGTTGAAAAAAGACAAAGCCCATCAAGTCCAACCCCTCCAAATGAAAACCCAGCATCCATACACACACCCCTCCCTACTGTCACATAAATGATATATCCCCATATCTATACTAACTATAGAGTTTAGTATCACAATAGCCTTTGTATTATGTCTGTCCAAGAAATCATCCAAGTCTTGATCCCCCACTTCTCACTTGGGAAACGCAGACGATTTCTTTATTGCTTATTACATTCTAGTCTGGGGGGTACAACTTACTGACACAGATTTATTGGGTGCCTAAATGAGATCTATGCCTTGGGCCCACAGGAACCTGAACTCGGCCCTAGTAACTTAAGTACCACGGCCTGATTCACAGACTCACAAACGCCCCAGCACAGGGCAATAATCACTCAATGACATTATCATAAAGAGGGGGAAGAAAGAATTGGCTGTAAATGGGTTAAAGAAAAGCAATAAGTGTAAACAGGCAATAGGGTAGGTACTTACCCCCAGTCTCTGTACAGAGCTATGAAACAATACAATTAGTCTGTTTGGCTTGTCCCATACAAAACAATGCGTCCTATCCTAGACACATGCGATGCATCTGGCGCAGCCTTGGGAAGTTTATAACTTGTCACTGTGTTGTACTTACCCCAAGGGCATTATCAGCGGCAGGTGTATTGGGGGGGACGTGGTTATGGCGAGTGTCCAGCTCACATGAAGACCCCAGTTCATCTTCCCTCACTTTCCAGACCTTGGGCCTCAGTCTCTTCTTGACATAGGCCGGGGCATTCCAGGCTCTCCTTGGGGTACAGCAGGGCAGGGGGGTGGCACAACGTGGACGTGGGGAGCAACAGATCTGGTCACTGGGGGTGCTCCCCCCCTGACAACAACTTCCTCTGGATTGGGGTGTATTTTGTCGCCCACAAACCCCCTCCTCCAGGGCCAATGTGGCCTCAAAGCCTTGACTGATGGGGTCAGAGCCCAGGCGGCCCTCCCGCAGCACCACCCCGGGGGAGAGCATGTAGGGGGGTTCCAGCCTGGCTTGCCCACTGTGACTCACCCTGACACAAGGGTACTGGCCGGCCTTTCTCCTAGTTGCCCTTTTCCTCAGGGAGAAAGCCGGGAGCCGGTGGAAGAGGAGGAAACAATTGAGGAAGAAGAGGAGCAGAACACACGGCACCAGCAGGAGGACCAGCAAGGTAAGGGAGGGCTGCACCACCCAATTCTCCTCCACTGAGGGGGCTGCACTGGCTGCCTGCGTCCCCCCATCTGAGGGCAAATAAGAAGGACTCAAGGTCACCATTGCATGTGCACGGCTATTTGGCAATCATGAGATGGGGGAGGGGAGGCGGCTGTGTTTAGGGAGAGTGGGAACACTTGGGGGAGTGAGTGAGGGAACCTCCAGCAGCTGAGTGTCTGGGGTAAGTAGCCTGGAGAGATACTCAGCCCTAGTCCTTGGGTCACTAGCTTGTGGCCCTCCAGCTCCACCATTCTGGGAGTTACAGTTCAGCAACAGACTGTGCTTTAAACTCTGGCCCCAAATGGTCTGTTTGCAGCTGCCAGACAAAGAGAGGCCTCACAAGTACCCCATGTTGTGTCACATTAATATCAGCTCCTGGCACCACAAAAATCAGTGCAGTCTGCAGCAGCACCACTAACCAGCCCTGCAGCGTGTGTATTGTATAAGTGCTGGGATTTAAAGGGATTGAAAAGGAACCCTCTGTGCTGGTGGCGACCTTCTCATCCCTTTAAAAGGGGTTGTTCACCTTTAAATTAACTGTTAGTGTGATGTAGATAGTAATATTCTGAGACAATTTGTAATTGGTTTTTATTATTTGTGGTTTTTGACTTATTTAGCTTTTTATTCAGCAGCTCTCCCGTTTGTAATTTTAACCTTCTGGTTGCTAGGGTCCAAGTTCCCCTAGCAATCATGCTCTGACTAGAATATGGTAAGGGGAGGCCTGAATAGAAAGATGAGTAATAATAAATGTCTGGCCTTACAGAGCATTTGTTTTTAGATGGGGTCAGTGACCCCCATTTGAAAGCTAGAAAAGGTCAGAAGAAGAAGGCAAATAATTCAAAAACTGTAAAAAAGAAAAAATGAAGAATTAGCCATTGTATAAAACACTAAAAGTTAATTTAAAAGTGAACCACCCCTTAATCCGCAGCTGCACATGCAACTCTCTGCTCAGCTGATTAGTAATAGGCACAAATGCACTGCTGCTGCGTCCCATACTGATTTCCATGCAGCCATGCATCTCATTATTCTATAACCCACAATACTAAAGGACAACTTAATGCCACATTATTGTGTCTCTGGGGAAGATGCCATTATTTTATATTGGAAAGTAATAGTCATGTGATCCCTGTAATTCCTAGAGGAATGCAGAGATTAACCCTTTCAGTTCATAAGGTGGGTCTATTACCCAAAACTGAGTATAAATGATATTAGTTAGTGGGGTGAGTGTTTATTTGTACCCTGGGTACCCCTGGAACTATAGCAGGGTGACACCCCAATGTTTCTATATATCTGTAACCTTGTTATGAGCTAAGGGGGCCCAGTCTGAAGGTCAGTTAGGTGGAGATTTGGGGTGAATGTTTATTTGTACCCTGGGTACCCCTGGAACTATAGCAGGGTGACACCCCAATATTTCTATATATCAGTTACCTTGTTATGAGCTAAGGGGGCTCAGTCTGAAGGTCAGTTAGGGGGAGATTTGGGGTGAGTGCTTATTTGTACCCTGGGTACCCCTGGAACTATAGCAGGGTAACACCCCAATATTTCTATATATCTGTAACCTTATGAGCTAAGGGGGCCCAGTCTGAAGGTCAGTTAGGGGGAGATTTAGGGTGAGTGCTTATTTGTACCCAGGGTACCCCTGGAACTATAGCAGGGTGACACCCCAATGTTTCTATATATCTGTAACCTTGTTATGAGCTAAGGGGGCCCAGTCTGAAGGTCAGTTAGGGGGAGATTTGGGGTGAATGTTTATTTATACCCTGGGTACCCCTGGAACTATAGCAGGGTGACACCCCAATGTTTCTATATATCTGTAACCTTGTTATGAGCTAAGGGGGTCCAGTCTGAAGGCCAGTTAGGGGGAGATTTGGGGTGAGTGCTTATTTGTGTCCTGGGTACCCCTGAAACTATAGCAGGGTGACACCCCAATGTTTCTATATATCTGTAACCTTGTTATGAGCTAAGGGGGCCCAGTCTGAAGGTCAGTTAGGGGGAGATTTGGGGTGAGTGCTTATTTGTACCCTGGGTACCCCTGGAACTATAGCAGGGTGACACCCCAATATTTCTATATATCAGTTACCTTGTTATGAGCTAAGGGGGCTCAGTCTGAAGGTCAGTTAGGGGGAGATTTGGGGTGAGTGCTTATTTGTACCCTGGGTACCCCTGGAACTATAGCAGGGTAACACCCCAATATTTCTATATATCTGTAACCTTATGAGCTAAGGGGGCCCAGTCTGAAGGTCAGTTAGGGGGAGATTTGGGGTGAGTGCTTATTTGTACCCAGGGTACCCCTAGAACTATAGCAGGGTGACTGTTACCCCAATGTTTCTATATATCTGTAACCTTGTTATGAGCTAAGGGGGCCCAGTCTGAAGGTCAGTTAGGGGGAGATTTGGGGTGAGTGCTTATTTGTACCCTGGGTACCCCTGGAACTATAGCAGGGTGACTGTTACCCCAATGTTTCTATATATCTGTAACCTTGTTATGAGCTAAGGGGGGCATTGTCATTGCTTTTCCTGTATTTCAGATATTACATTTCTATTTATTGTCATATTAGGAATGTAATAAGTGGGTACCCAGCCAGGCAGGAGACACCCCAGGCAGCTGCAATGCATCATGGGTGAAATGATTGATTCTCGCTACCGAAAGAAAAAATATGTGTTTTATTGCAATGGACTAATAATATGCACTGACTGTTGCACCACTGACCATTGGGAGTCGTTGTGTCCGACATAATAACAAGTGTAATTATTGTTTAGTAGATCTGGGCCTTTATTTGTATCATTGCTCACTAGTCTATAGGGCACTGGTTATTTGGCCACTTACAGTTCAGCTTTTGGCATTAGGATATAAGAGACACTGTATGGGGGATCTCAGTTATGGCCAGGCTGGGGTTGTTTATATGGAGGTGCTCATGGGGTCAGATCTCTATGCACCTTACAATAAACTGTGCAAGATGGAGGACACCCCTTCAGATTATATGGAAGAATATTATACATTATCAAGCTTCAAGGAAGGGTCGGATGCCTATTTAGCAAGAGAGGGTGACTGATATTAAGACTCAGTACAATACTGATCCAGTGACTGGGCACATTGCCATTTTGGCTCAAGAAAGCTTTTTTTTTTTTTTTGCCTTCCACTGGATAATATAGAGGATGGGGAGGAATTATGTGAGTATATGATACTTCTCTGCACCAACTGATCTGTCTCTGTAACAAACACATAAGTTTCCCAGTCAAAGACTGATCTGCACTTGTCTCTAGACTCCAGTACCTCCACTTCACCAGCAGGGGGAGCTACAGACACAGCAATAGGAGAGCACAGCTGGATTTAGGGGAGCAGTGAGAATATAAGGAAGGGTCTGCATGATATGTTTGTTTTCTCTACTCGGGGTATTTTGGTGGGTAAGTGATCTTCTCAGGGGAGTAATAAGGCCCTAGTTTATTAGGTTCCATTTCTGTTCTACTTCCTAGAAGCAGCGACTGTCAGGTTCCTGAATTAGAGAGCTGCCCTTTGGCATGAGCCATTCAGTTAATTATGTCCATTATATGGAATATGAGTTGCCCTACGGCACATCCCAGCCCAGAGACCCTGTTGATTTAATATATAGATACACTGTATATACAGCCCCAAGCTGAAATGCGTCAGGTGCCGGCAGTGAGAAACTTAATTAAGGCGGCAGCAGGGGCAGAAATGGGTGAATTTGTAGAAATGAGTGTATTTTGTATTTTATTGTACAGACAAGTCCACACAGAGCCCCCACTCCTGCCGTTCTGCCACCCCCCATGGACCATGTCATTGTTTGGGGGCAGGTATCACCCTGGGGTATAACCTCTGCCACTTGTTGGTATAACCCAAAGCTCTGAGCCACACGGGCTATTTCCTGATCCCACAGGCAAAGCAGCTGAAAATGTTGAGCAGAAAGTAAATGGCACCAGCCCACAGTCCCACCAGCTGGTGAGTTTTAGCTTGAGCAAAACCCTGAGATATTCGTGGCAGTTGGGGGACATGGGCAGTGATGAAGAAAGGGAAAGTATAGTGTGTACATGGCTGTGCTGTGGGGCATCAGCAGTTAGTGGGGGCTCACCTTGCACTCTCCTTGTTTGCCCAAAACCATGAGTGGGGCCCGTGTGCAGACAACGGAACAGACCAATCTGTGATGCCACTAGAATCTCAGCCTTATTGTCTGGGAACGTGAAATCTCTTCCACAACGGAGTGAGGAAACATCTTCTCTTTCGCTTCATTTAGATCTTCTCATGTGGCTGCTGTACATGGACAACTGACCAATACATTACATGTCAATATCACTTGCAGTTGGACAATGTGGGCACAACAAGGAAACATGGCACCAACTGCACTCAACAGAACAGTAGGGCAAGATGTAGACCGTAGGACAAGATGGAGACAGTAGGGCAAGATGGAGACAGTAGGGCAAGATGGAGACAGTAGGACAAGATGGAGACAGTAGGGCAAGATGGAGACAGTAGGACAAGATGGAGACAGTAGGACAAGATGGAGACAGTAGGGCAAGATGGAGACCGTAGGACAAGATGGAGACCGTAGGGCAAGATGGAGACAGTAGGGCAAGATGGAGACAGTAGGGCAAGATGGAAACCGTAGGACAAGATGGAGACCGTAGGGCAAGATGGAGACAGTAGGGCAAGATGGAGACAGTAGGGCAAGATGGAGACAGTAGGACAAGATGGAGACAGTAGGGCAAGATGGAGACAGTAGGGCAAGATGGAGACAGTAGGACAAGATGGAGACAGTAGGACAAGATGGAGACCGTAGGGCAAGATGGAGACAGTAGGGCAAGATGGAGACAGTAGGGCAAGATGGAGACAGTAGGGCAAGATGGAGACCGTAGGACAAGATGGAGACCGTAGGACAAGATGGAGACAGTAGGGCAAGATGGAGACAGTAGGGCAAGATGGAGAAAGTAGGGCAAGATGGAGAAAGTAGGGCAAGATGGAGACAGTAGGACAAGATGGAGACAGTAGGGAAAGATGGAGACAGTAGGGAAAGATGGAGACAGTAGCACCAGATGGAGACAGTAGAACAAGATGGAGACAGTAGGGCAAGATGGAGACAGTAGGGCAAGATGGGGACCGTAGGACAAGATGGAGACAGTAGGGCAAGATGGAGACAGTAGGACAAGATGGAGACAGTAGGGCAAGATGGAGACAGTAGGGCAAGATGGAGACAGTAGGACAAGATGGAGAAAGTAGGACAAGATGGAGACAGTAGGGCAAGATGGAGACAGTAGCACCAGATGGAGACAGTAGAACAAGATGGAGACAGTAGGGCAAGATGGCGACAGTAGGGCAAGATAGAGACAGTCAGGGCCGGATTTACATAGCAGATGCCCCTGTCGTTCGTCACCCTGAACACTCTTTTATTCAATCAAATTTTCACCATCAGGACCAGGACAAGAAAAACAATCATATCTCCTGCGCCTCCCCAGTGTTTCTGAACCAATGTGGGTGTGGTTGGGCAGCATGCCGCCCCCTAAAATCCTGCCGCCCTAGGCCCGGGCCTTGGTGGCCTTTCCACAAATCCGGGCCTGGAGACAGTAGGGCAAGATGGAGTCAGTAGGACAAGATGGAGAAAGTAGAGCAAGATGGAGACAGTAGGACAAGATGGAGACAGTAGGACAAGATGGAGACAGTAGGGCAAGATGGAGACAGTAGGGCAAGTGGATAAGATGGTGCAGGGTTTGCAGGTTGTGACAGGTGGGCAAAGATAATGACAGTTGATAATGGAGAAAGATGGGCAAGATAATGACAGTTGGGCTGAATGGAGACAGAAAGGGAAGATGGTGAACAAATGGTGAGGGCAATATGGTAACAATTGACAGTAGAGTAAGAGGGTAACAGATAGTGAAGATGGTGACACATGGTCAAAATACTGGCGGGTGGGCAGGCTGTGACAGGTGGGCAAGATGGAGAAAATGGGGCAAGACAGGGACAGTTGGAATGAATGGAGACAAAAGGGAAATATGGCACCAATGGTGAAGGCAATATGGTAACAACAGAACTCGATGGAGATATGAGTGGGGCAGGTACTGGTACTGTTCAGCAGAAGGTTCGTATATGTAGATCAAATACAAATAAAGATGGAAGGTAGGCGGGAATTGCAGAGAAGGGGTGGAGCTCTGGTGATGACCTGAATGAGTGCAGTGATTGAGGAGGAAGAGATGGTGGGGAGGGTTATTTGCCCTGATCTGCCTCTGACTTGCACTTTGTGTTGATTCATGTGGGTGAGGCTGTGGTTTCAGAGACATTGGCCCATGTCTACTAAATGTTGCAACTGTGAGGCGTCAGTCAGCTCCCGTGTCCCACCTGCAATTTGTCTACTCTCTGTGGCACAAGAACTTCCCAACTGTGCCAGGAGTCTGTGGTGCCCGTGTTCAGCCGAAAAATTCCACTGGAATTCTGGGATAAACGTCTGCACTGAGGGAAAATTCACCCCCCCCAGTATCATGTGTCCGACCCCTGGAACAGATGAGAGCAGAGCGGCTATTCCTGCCTGTGACTCACCCCCCCTCTCTATCTTTGGCCCCCAGGGCAGAGTGTCAGCAGTGTGACCAGAACAGTCACAGAGAGTCATCCTACCCACTTGCTTTCAATAGCCCTGCCACCCCAGCAATAACGGGCAGACGCATTCATCATAAGGTGCCAGGCACCCGCCACAAATATCTGCCCCCCCATAGCTCTTAATAAGGTGCAAACTGCCCCACTCACACCCACTGGGGCAATTCTGAGCCACATCCTATCACTAGTCTCTAACATTGGGGGAGAAACTTAATACCCAAAGTCCCTGCTTCTTCCCCATGGATTATTTTGTTTCTCCCAAATACCCAGAACAGGGGGTTGTGTTTGGAATAGAACTTAGGTAAGGGGGGGGGCTCCGCAGCAAAGTGGGGACAGAGGAAAAACAACTGGTACAAAATCCACCTTAATGACTTGGCACATCATTAGCTCATTATCTACTTTAGCTCTGACATCATCATTCTGATGTCACTTCCCAAATGGTAAGAGCGACTCATGAGCCAATTATTTGTGTCTCAGTTTAATGGGAAAATCTGTCACTCAAAGGATAAACTCCCCCCCCCCCCATAATACAGAAACAATACACTGCCCTGGTACCACTGCCAAAATGTCAAGTGAAATGGGAACAAGGGGCCCAGTCTGAAGGTCAGTTAGGGGGAGATTTGGGGTGAGTGTTTATTTGTACCCTGGGTACCCCTGGAACTATAGCAGGGTGACACCCCAATGTTTCTATATATCTGTAACCTTGTTATGAGCTAAGGGGGCCCAGTCTGAAGGTCAGTTAGGGGGAGATTTGGGGTGAGTGTTTATTTGTACCCTGGGTACCCCTGGAACTATCGCAGGGTGACACCCCAATGTTTCTATATATCTGTAACCTTGTTATGAGCTAAGGGGCCCAGTCTGAAGGTCAGTTAGGGGGAGATTTGGGGTGAGTGTTTATTTGTGCCCTGGGTACCCCTGGAACTATAGCAGGGTGACTGTTACCCCAATGTTTCTATATATCTGTAACCTTGTTATGAGCTAAGGGGGCCCAGTCTGAAGGTCAGTTAGGGGGAGATTTGGGGTGAGTGCTTATTTGTACCCTGGGTACCCCTGGAACTATTGCAGGGTGACACCCCAATGTTTCTATATATCTGTAACCTTGTTATGAGCTAAGGGGCCCAGTCTGAAGGCCAGTTAGGGGGAGATTTGGGGTGTGTTTATTTGTGCCCTGGGTACCCCTGGAACTATCGCAGGGTGACACCCCAATGTTTCTATATATCTGTAACCTTGTTATGAGCTAAGGGGGCCCAGTCTGAAGGTCAGTTAGGGATAGATTTGGGGTGAGTGCTTATTTGTACCCTGGGTATCCCTGGAACTATAGCAGGGTGACACCCCAATGTTTCTATATATCTGTAACCTTGTTATGAGCTAAGGGGACCCAGTCTGAAGGTCAGTTAGGGGGAGATTTGGGGTGAGTGTTTATTTGTACCCTGGGTACCCCTGGAACTATAGCAGGGTGACTATTACCCCAATGTTTCTATATATCTGTAACCTTGTTATGAGCTAAGGGGGCCCAGTCTGAAGGCCAGTTAGCGGGAGATTTGGGGTGAGTGTTTGTGTCCTGGGTACCCCTGGAACTATAGCAGGGTGACACCCCAATGTTTCTATATATATGTAACCTTGTTATGAGCTAAGGGGGCCCAGCCTGAAGGCCAGTTAGGGGGAGATTTGGGGTGAGTGATTATTTGTACCCTGGGTACCCCTGGAACTATAGCAGGGTGACTGTTACCCCAATGTTTCTATATATCTGTAACCTTGTTATGAGCTAAGGGGGACCAGTCTGAAGGTCAGTTAGGGGGAGATTTGGGGTGAGTGTTTGTGTCCTGGGTACCCCTGGATAGGGATGTCGCGGACTGTTCGCCCGCGAACATCGACTGTTCGTATCCGCCGAATGTTCGCGAACGTCGCGCGACGTTCGCCAATTTGGGTTCGCCTTAGCTGGCGCTTATTTTTGCCATTTCTCCCCCAGACCAGCAGATACATGGCAGCCAATCAGGAAGCTCTCCCTCCTGGACCACCCCCCTTCCATATATAAACTGAAGCCCTGCAGCGTTTTTTCATTCTGCCTGTGTGTGCTTGGAAGAGCTAGTGTAGGGAGAGAGCTGTTAGTGATTTGAGGGACAGTTGATAGTAACTTTGCTGGCTAGTAATCTACTTGATACTGCTCTGTATTGTAGGGACAGAACTCTGCAGGGATTTGAGGGACATTTTAGGGTAGCTTTGCTGGCTAGTAATCTACCTTCTACTGCAGTGCTCTGTATGTAGCTGCTGTGGGCACTGATCTCTTCTGATCTCATCTGCTGACTGCTGTAATAACCCAATAGTCGTTGTAAGGACTGCTTTTATTTTCTTTTTTGTTGTTTTACTTTGCTACTATAAAAGCCCAGTGCTATTAGTCTAGCTGTGTTGGGGAGTGGGACTGGTGTGCTGCTCCTCCTAGTAGTTCACCACTACCAGCACCAACCAGAGTCAAAATTGTTACAAAGTATCTTATTTGCACCTGTTAGCTGTTCTGAGCTCTCTGCCAAAAGCTAATTAAATTAGAAACTGTTTTTTTTCTGGCTGTTCAGTGCAGAGAAAAGAGGGACTTTCCAGTACAAAAAATAAATAACAATAATAATTCCGTGTCCGTAAACATCACCTGAGTGATGTTTTTACAGCAGCAATAATATATTCCGTATCCACTACTGTATACGTTGCCCTTGCAGGCATTGTTTGCCCAGTCTTTAACCAAGTGCCACCTAGCTGTGTGAGCTTTTTCACATTCCGTGTCCAGAAACATCACCTGAGTGACGTAGTGTGATTTCTGCCCTTTACAGCAAAAAACGCAGCGCTGTGTCAACAATGTATTTTTCAGATACATTTTTGCCCTTGATCCCCCTCTGGCATGCCACTGTCCAGGTCGTTGCACCCTTTAAACAACTTTAAAATCATTTTTCTGGCCAGAAATGTCTTTTCTAGCTTTTAAAATTCGCCTTCCCATTGAAGTCTATGGGGTTTGCGACGTTCGCGAACCGTTCGCATTTTTGACGCAAGTTCGCGAATATGTTCGCGAACATTTTTTCCGACGTTCGCTACATCCCTACCCCTGGAACTATAGCAGGGTGACACCCCAATGTTTCTATATATCTGTAACCTTGTTATGAGCTAAGGGGGCCCAGTCTGAAGGTCAGTTAGGGGGAGATTTGGGGTGAGTGTTTATTTGTGCCCTGGGTACCCCTGGAACTATAGCAGGGTGACACCCCAATGTTTCTATATATCTGTAACCTTGTTATAAGCTAAGGGGGTCCAGCCTGAAGGTCAATTAGGGGGAGATTTGGAGGTGACTGTGGGTCTTGGCAGCCCAATGGCGGCTCAGTAACGAGGAACAAATTTGAATCAGATTCCAGTTGATTATTTGTCCAAGACAAGATCTGCCATTGAATGATTTATGAAGGTGGAACCAAGATCACAGACAATAAAACAATGGAACCTGAAACAAATGAAACCTTTTAATGCAAATAAAAAGAAGATTGGTTGCCATGGGTTACTGCCCAGTGTGTATAAATGAGCTCCAGTGAGTTTGGCCACACCCAGGGTACCATTTGGGAAAGATCTCTATGGCTGGGGAAATGAAGCTCCAAGTCATGTAATGATGAGTCCACACATGCACCAATGGAATTGCAGCAATTGCACCGGCTTTTGAAAAAACGTATCCTTCATTAGGGGGTGGGGCCAAAGTGCCAACGATCAAGTGTTTCAATCAGACATTGCCCCCCTATTTCGTTCAGTTCATAGGAATGCCACATTGACACCTGTATAACTTACATATCAGGTCTTGTTATATTACATTGTTGCCTCTATCCATACACAGCTGGGTTTGGAGTTGGGGGAGGTCAAATAGAGGCCACGCCCCCAGAACCATGGGTTTTATAGGAAGATCAGTGGATTGGATAAAGCAGGACAAGACGATATTTGGCAAGATGGTGACAATAGAGCAAGATGCCAACAATAGATAAGATGAGGGGCACGAAGGCAGGAGGAGCCCAACCTGATGCCTTCCACTTGTTCTTGGGGTACACAGTCCAACAGCCAAAGCTACTGGGAGTGTTATTGATATATATTATCAACCACAGACTTCTAATTACCCTGAGAGTTTTACCCAGGGGGCAAAGGAGGAGCAGCCCTTGAGATGCTCCTTTATAGGCTGGAGGGTGCTGAATGAGTTGTGCCTACTTTTCCTGTGACATTACACAGACTGACGTTCCCCTGACTATAATTTAGCACAAAACATCTTCTGAAATGCCATCAATCCAGATGCCCAGCCTGGTTCTTGGTTCTAGGTGCGTCAAGATCTAGACTGACATAAGACCAGCCTCAAATCAGACTCACTTGTAACTTTGGAGAGGCTGGAGCTCCAGTTAAATCCAAGGAGCATGGGAACCCCATTGTAGGACCAGGTCTGTGTGGGCAAAATGGAAGTAGAATGGTAGTTGTCCACGAGTTGGTGAGTCAGAATTACTAAGAATAATGTGAGACTGCACTGGGAAGGTCACACTGTGAGGGATGTGATTGACTAACCAGTGGAAGGCTCAGTGGAAACAAGAAGGAGATATATCATTTTGGGAGTAAGTGAAATATTCCGATGCAACAGTGAATCCAGTTCTCATAAAAGTGCTATTATATTCGATTTACATTCTGTCGACCCAAAAACATTGAGTATCAAACACTTTCATTACACACAAGCGCCCTCTGCTGGCCAGAGCAACACACAGGCACTAGAGAGGCACATATATTCCCATTGAACCCATACACACCCAAGCTCTTCCCACAGGTGAACAAGTCAATGGAAAATCTAGGATCCTTTCTCTTTTATTTCGGCTCAGACAGTAGAAATGGTAAAATTTCCGGCCAAATTTAAATTATATTTACAAACTGCTTTTAAAAAAGAAAAATTCTAACATTTACATTAAGTCTGTGTCACAATTAAAAATCATTAAAATTGTCTGTTTTTGTCAGAGGGACCTGTCCAAATCCTTGAGTTATAGGCAGTTGTGATGTTGAGAAGTGACCTGTTTGGCTCCGGCAGAGGTAAAGCATGGGACACACCAGGAATAAAGTCCCGGAACCGGTGTTTCAAGGGTAACGTTCCAGTTCCAACATCTCAAGGATAACGTTCCAGTTGCAAAATCTCAAGGGTAACGTTCCAGCTCCAACATCTCATGGGTAAAGTTTGGGTTCCACCATCTCAAGGGTAACGTTCCAGTTCCAACATCTCAAGGGTAACGTTCCAGTTCCAACATCTCAAGGGTAACGTTCCAGTTCTAACATCTCAAGGGTAACGTTCCAGTTCCAACATCTCAAGGTTAACGTTCCAGTTCCAACATCTTAAGGCTAACGTTCCACTTACAACATCTCAAGGGTAACGTTCCGGTACTTTCAGAAATATCATTCCAGTTCCACAGTTACAGGGTGACGTTTGAGGACAACGTTCTTGTTCCATTGTCCCGGGTGGAGAGGACTTCTGCATAGAGTGAAGGTCGGAGCAGACAGACAGCAGTACAAACAAACCAGAGGTTTTGGCTCCGTGAGTGGAGAGAGTTTCAGCATGAGGACTTGGCACCGGTCAGTAACGTATTGCTTTGCCCACAGGGACCCCCATAGCCACTAGGAACCAGGCAGGTGCTGTTTGAGGAGTTCCCGGGTGGGCTGAGGTATTCTGTCGGGGAAGCGCACTTGAAACTCTACGATTAGGTCCCCCCTCTGATTGGGCACTTTGGGGAAGGGCAGCCCCTCGCCCCGCAGTCGTTTCACAGCACCAGGCTTGATGACATCACTACAAGGCAGGGGGATGACGCGCCCGTCGATGGTGGGAATGTTTATGGTGCAGCCGCACAGAGCCTGGACAAGGAGAGAAGGAACACAGATCATGTTATTGGATACAGCAGTGGATTTATTATTATTGTATATATAATGAGCCCACATTTCCACAGCACTGTCTCTTTAATTCCCCCCCATCCATGGTATATAGTATATACACCCTACCAATCCCCTTCATAAAGGAGCCTGCGTTTCCCTGACCCAGTTATCAGACAGGAGCCTGATTTATGGGTTTGTTTAACCCCCATGGGAACAGCCGCTGTTCCAGCCATTTGTGGAATTCACCCAGGAATCCAGCGTGTCCTTTAATTCTCACCTATTTCTGTTATCCAGGAAAAACCGCCATCATTTCCAGGGGCCCAAATAAGAAAAAGTGTAAGTGAAAAAGTACACAGTTTATACACTAGGGGCCATATTGTGCAGAATTAGCTAGGCAGCCCTATATACAGCAGGATATTGTTGTACATTTATATGATGTGTTGCCCCTTTAATAGGGACCCAGCTTCCCTGCACTACCAGGGGCCCCTCTCCAATAAACCCAGCCATGAGGGGGGGGGGGGTGTGAGAAGGTTAAAGTGGCTCAGGGCCAGTAGAGATGGAGGAAGGACACCTTGTCATTAGAGCCTGACACCCAGGGGAACTGACAGTTGCAGCCAGTCTATTCCTGGAAAGGAACCAAAGAGCTAAATATGGCAAAAAAGCCTGGTGCCCATCACCCACTCCCTGGCACAGAGCGGGCACCGCTCACCTTTAACTGCACAGCTCACTCCACCTTTGCTCAATCTCTTTAAGATATTAAGGGTTGGAGGGGGTTAAAGGAAGGCAATATTCTTGGGTTACTGGCAGAGATGCAACTACATATCCCAGCATTCTTAGCAACCTATTGCTGGCCTATCATAGCTGCCAGTTTCCCACAGGGCAACCACAACCATGCCCTCTGCTCAGCCCCATGCATTAATAACACGGGAGGATTTACAGACCAGTCGATTGTGTATGATCCTTTTAGTATATACTGGTCTTGCAACTCCCAGCAAATCCCCTAACTCCCGTGCTTAATGTGCCTGTAATACAGCAGCACTCGTGGACGCCCACTAGTTACAGACACAAGAACCCCCCGGATCTTATTACTGGAATTTCTTGCTGTGCCAGCGATAGTGAAAGCCCATAAGGATCCATTATGAGATGCAGCAGCTGAGCAAGTCAATATCCCACAATATCCACAATAATGATCACCTCCAGGACAACAAGCAATTAACCCAGAAGCCTTCACTGTCCAACAAACACTCTGCACCCGGCACCTCCCATAAACCCAAAGCATAAATCAGACACCGTCAATGTCTGTCTCTAAACTTCTATATAATCATATTGGGGCTTCACTGAATATCAGCTCAGGCTGCTGGGATACGTAGTTCCCCATAACTGAATGGTCTCCACCCCGCCAGTGACTTCTGCTCGCACAAAAGGCAGATCCGTAGCTTTAAATGCAGGAAGGGCACAGTGTTCTGTACGACTTTAGCTGCACGTGCGAGAGGTGGGCCACAAGCACAGAATCCCCAGAAGCTCCTGATAAAAATACATTTTGCTTTTATTAGCTCAGATAGGAATTCTCTGCGGAGAAGATGGGGAGAGGAAAGGTCACGGAGAGGAGAGAGGGGCCCGAATGTTTCCAGACAGATTGTGAATTCTCCTCAATGGCCCTTAAATGGCTCTGCCAATAGCAGACTTTGGGTTCAGTGACCCGGACTGTTTTGCTTTATCGTGAGGTCAGGACCTCAGAACTTGATCCAAACCACCAATAACGTGTGACGGATACTGTCAAGTCTTTATAACGTTACCCAGAGATAACCCGACACCCCAAGATAATGAACCATATCCGCTCTCCATGGCCAGAGGGGAAGTACCTTACAAAGTATCCTTTTATAGAATAACTCCTGTCATCAGCGGGGTGCTGGGAGTTGTAGTCCCACCTCACCATTTGCCATTGCCCTTGGACTACTGCTAATAGATCCAACCCAGATGTGCCACGCAGCTGCTAGTTTGGCCTGGCACCAGGACTATACTAAGGCTTCTGGGAAATGGTTAAACTGACCTCATGTGATGGCACTAAGCAACATGGGCGCTCACTCACCTCTTTCAATGTGATCTTGGCCGAATACACGATGTTGGACCCGTCCCGCTTGAAGAGCCCGTGAGGCTTGTCCTTGAGTAGGAACACAATGTCTGCTGGGATGTTCTCTGAAGTGGCGTCTCCCTCCTTTGGGAAGGTGATCTTGGTCCCCTCCTTCCAGCCCTTCTTAATAACCACATTAAGGATCTTGTCCTCAGTTCTCACCGTGCGGCCGTCCGGGTTTAACCGCCGCCTCGTAATCTTCATGCGTTTGGTGCAGCCGTGATAGATCTCCTCCAAGGACACTTTCAGCTCGTGCACAACAGGGGGGTCCTGCACTTTACGCCGAGAGTGCAGCTGATCCTGGTGCCGCTTGTGAAACCCATTGACACCACCGAAACCAAACCGGCTGAATCCCCCAAACACGTCGTCCTCATCTTCATCGATGTCCATGTCTTCGTGGTCAAACCCGTTCGACATCCGGGAACGGCCGGAGCCAAAAAAGATATCGAAGGGATTGGCTCCGCCAAAGAAAGATGCGAATGTGGCGTGAGGGTCGCCATGGAAAGTGTAGTGGAAAGAGCTGCCGGTATTACCAGAAGATCCACCGCCTGTCTTTAGCCCTGTGCAAAAGGGAAAACAAGATGGAGAATTACAGATGTGATGTTATTTGGCATAATTAGAATCTTAAGCAAAAAACTGGGCTAAATAGCTGAGATTCTAACTATCATTGCATCACAAATCCTTTCTGATCCCCAAGCAGCAGTCCTGTCCTGCTTTATGGCAGCTGAGATTCTAGCTATCTGTATAACAGAACATTCTGTCCCAGTGGCTGCACAGATCCTATCTGATCCCCATTGTAAGCAGCAGTCCTGTCCTGCTTTATGGCAGCTGAGATTCTAGCTATCTGTATAACAGAACATTCTGTCCCAGTGGCTGCACAGATCCTATCTGATCCCCATTGTAAGCAGCAGTCCTGTCCTGCTTTATGGCAGCTGAGATTCTAGCTATCTGTATTTGTCCCAGTGGCCTCACGGATTCTGCCCTTTACACTGGACAAGGAACTGAACATGGAACAGAAATGAATTTACTGCACATTTCAAATTGAAAAAGCAATGACAAAATGTTTTCACTTTACCCTGTCAGTCGAGTTATATGTGGATATATAATAGACCAAAATAGAGATGATCTAATAATTGTCTTTAATGCCTGTAATGCTGCCTGGTACCTGATCCTGACATCAGGGTTAAATTCTGATCCATTTCCTAGAATGTTCAGGCCAGTGGATCCTGTGAGTGAGCCAAGGGTTATTCTCTTTAATCTGCACTGACTGGTTTGGGAGGGGGGCACAGACTTGGCTGAGCTGCTCCCGCAGTATAAACAGTGCGGCCGTTCGGTACAAATAAGTCCTTAGTGATCCAGTTTAGCAGCGGCTGCCCAGTTATTAATAACTAAGTGCTGCTCCCTCCATGCAGAGGATGAGACATAATGGTCCCATTAACTGCAAGGGCCACTTCAAATACACAGAGAGGGAATGTTCTGGGCACACTGTAAGGGTACAGTTTATTGTGTGGCCAGAACATTCCTGTCTAAGGGAGACAATATGGCCGCCCTTCCCATGGGTATATACAGGAATATAGAGCAGTAGGTACATCAGGGCACACATGGAGTTACGTTCTCACCTTCCTCCCCATACTGGTCGTACACAGCCCTTTTCTTGGGGTCGCTCAGAACATCATAGGCCTCTGCGATCTCCTTAAACTTGTCCTCCGCGTTGGCATCTTTGTTCTTGTCTGGATGGTATTTAAGCGCCATCTTGCGATACGCCTTCTTGATCTCATCCTCGTTGGCACCAGAGGTGAGCCCCAAAATCTTGTAATAATCCTTCCCCATGTCCAACGTGTGGGGTTTCTGGTCGAGAATCCTTGTCCCTGGGGGTAAGAAAAACATTTTGGCCGTCAGTTCCCCAGTTCAGCCGTGACTGCTGCCAACGGACACTTACACAATAGGACGAGACATTAATATCCCTAACTGGACAACTAAGGTTAAAGGCCATGGAAGCCTGTGGCCCACCAATAATAACGGCAGCACTACAGGAAGAACTTAGTTTCTGTGTCTGTAAAGGAGTAGTAGTTGCCTGGGCATGCATGGCCAACCATAGGTTAACAGAAGAGGCACTAAGCATGTGATTAGGGAGTGAGTGGAGGCCAAATTCGCTTTATCTGCTGAGTCAGCACCTTGCTCATATACCCCCATTAATGACTGGGAAGGTAAGTGCTCTCCAGGGAGAATACAGAATCATTGAGTCAACAGCTCTCACTTATTAATGACTTTCATCACAACCTACGCAAGTCCATCTAATGAGAGTGTTCTAGTCTGAGAGTGGCTCATGGCGTAAGGTTTTACGATCAATAAGAGGCCCTAGTTCTTATGGAGACGGATGTGAGAGCCACTTGTGTGTGAGTTTGGCTTGTGGCTGGTTGGAACACAAGCAGTAAAAGGAGCAAAGAGGGGACTCCTTGGGTTGCTGAACGCAATAACGCCCAATCACTTTCTTCTGATCACAAATCTCACATGAGAATAGGGAAATCAACATTCTAGTTGGCTGAAAGACCCTCTCAGAGGGCGGGGGGAATAATCATCAAATCAGAAATTCCCTTTAATAAGCTATGCACCGAAATGGGAGCAAATCGACCCCCCTTAAGGTGGCCATAGACGTAACAATTACGATCTTTCCTGGAAAAGATATTTCCAAGAAAGATTGTTCGTTTCAATAGACACGTGTAGAGCGGAGTCATCAGATATACATATAGAAACAATAGAATTCCACCTGTATCTGACCATTCAGCACTAACAATGGCCCATGTTTGGGTCTCTTCAAAGTCGCCAGATCAAAATTATGAGCCAACCAAGTCTTCTGTCGATATTGGTCGGCTCGTCTCCCACCATACATGCACTGAATATCATCCGAAAATTAATTTGGTACGATATTGTCAGTGCATCTATGACCACCTTAATTCCAAGCACATACACCCAATGAGCTACGAGTGGTTGTTAGACGTGCACCTTACACTATATTGGTGCTGTCCACTTGCACTTTACTAACACAACTAGCACACGACAAACAGCACATGCACAACTGAATCCCCCCTCCCAATATACCTACCCCCAAAATGTGCAGAGACTATCCCTAAGCTGATACCAACTCTGAAAAACGTGGTCCTGCGCTTCTCAGCGGCGCCGTCGCCAATAGACTTGACAAAGAACTCGTTGCCGACTTTTTGCCGTTTTTCACACTTTAACATGACGTTGAGGCCTGCGGGCTCCGCCGGTCCCCCCAGAGAACTGAGTCGCAGGTTTCCTTTTAAGTGGACATCTAATGGGAAAGATAGCGGCTCAGGCTGAGAAGGAGTCCCACAAGTTTCTGGAATGTTGCTGGAGATGGGGTGGGACATGAAAATGGCGGAACTGACCAAAACGAGAAGACAACAGGTCACAAGACATGGAAGAATATTCATGTGATGATTGGATGGAGGTCACACTCCTTTAAGATATAGACTTATGACCACTTCCCCTTTAAGTAGAAGCGTCCCGGTGATTGGCGGGAAACAATTAACGTGATACCATAATATTTAAAGGGCTCAGCTCAGACCCATGTTCATATTCTTCTTATGATGAGAGTGGGACTCTGTATGCAACTTCTGGACGTGGGGAAAGCAATCAATGGAAAATGGATGAGCAGTGACACAGGATGAATGGAAAGAAACTGACAGTTGAAGAGGCTTCTTTGCACTTGACATACTTAATCTGTACTTATTTATGAGGCTGCAACTCCCAGCATCCCCTGACAGCCACAGGACCCTGGGAAATGCTGGAAAAGTATCCGGATTCCGGTCCCACAGGGAAGTGACCAAAATACCCTTGGGAGAACTAAATATAGATCCGAGTGCACATGCTTCGTCTCACCATCCTGCCCTGAATGTACGGGGAATGCAGGGGGCAAGTGCCAGCCTTGTGGCCAACTCAAAATATTAACTCTACTCAACACCTGTGGCATTTGCTTACACGGTGTTAGTACTTATTGACATGCTCAGCTCCCCCAGCCCTTTCCATGGCACAATCTGTAGAGCACAAAGGGCAGTCAGGAGGGCAGGCCCACTGTGCACAGTCCGGGGGATTCTAGATGGAAAGGGCAAGCTCAGCAGATGAGTTTTATTGTTCTGGGGGGACGCCAGACGGGGGATCGGATTCTGCTCAGCACTGGGGTTTTGTGTAGAGGTTAAAAGAAAAAGTGACATGGTGCAAATTGTTGGCTATAGGTCAGGGTGTCAGTGTAAGTGTGAGCTGCCATGTCACGAGGTGTTAATGGGTCGGTGTCACGCACGGCTGCCCCTATTCCTGCCCACTCAGCAAACCCTGCACAGAGAGGCCCGTGTGCACTCAAACCCACACTAACATGAGGAGGCCATACAGAGACTGTGCAGTTGGGGCCCCGGTCGTATGGGGCCCCAGTTCTTCATTGCCAAAGGCTGTGCCATTGCTCTGATTGGCTGAGTGAATCACGACATCATAGGCTTTGCACTTTCATCATCTCTGCAGAGAGCACAACTGCCACTGGGCTTTGCATTGCCACCCCCCTGGGGTTCGTTAGAGCTGGTACTTCCGATTCATTGCCCGTAGATTCCATGAACGCTGGTACTTAAAGGGTTAAACACTTAATAGCTGCTG
Source organism: Xenopus petersii (assembly GCA_038501925.1). NCBI lineage: Eukaryota > Metazoa > Chordata > Amphibia > Anura > Pipidae > Xenopus > Xenopus petersii. Next base: position 237,360,898 of record CM076672.1, on the reverse strand, counting down.
ATACATTAGGGTAAATGTATACATATGCAGAAAGATAGCATGGGGGGCTCAATATAAAGGAAAGTCATATGGGGGGGGCATGTGATGCCAACGACAAGTCTTTTTGTCTCGCAGTCCCCGTGTGTCATTGTACTGGGAACGTTCTGTACCAGAGCCAAGTGTGTGGGAGGCAGAATAGAACTGATCCACTCAGAGTCACCAGAGAATCCTCCCCCTGTCATTCCATTAACTTCCTCCTCGCCCCCCCAAATCCCGTCTCATCAATGCCAACTCAAAGGCAGGCGCCAGCTGGTAGCAGTTTACGGAGGAGCCGAACTCTTTGTTGATAAATACCACCCCCCTTCTCTGTATTGAGTGTAACATAAAATTGGTGCAACCATATGGCTTGGCGTCAATAGAAAAGCGCCACCTAGTGGCAACAAGTATAGATGTCACAGTCTCAGTCTGGTAACACACACACAGTGGCACTGACACATTGAACAGGAATTAGAGTTCATCCTTGTCTAAAGGCAGAATGGGGTGTATTTCCCCTTTAACAAGCCGGCCAAGACTACTCCCTGATTCCTCACTGACAGTCCAATCCAATGAGTTCAGAGATTCCCGGCGTGCATGTGGCGTGTGTCAGCCAGCTGAGAGCCCTCCTGCCCTATGATGGGGCCATAAGCAGCGAGTACATTGTGTGGCTGCCGCTCCGGAGAGATCTCTATTTATATCACGGCAGGGAATACAGGGGGGCGGAAAGAGGAAACGTCTTTTGTTACCCCCCCCCGAGCTCATCACATTGGCACTTTGTGCTTGCGGCTGATTGGAGGCTCCCAGAGGAGACCAGGACTCATCTATCCAAGAACAGATATAATTAGGCCCATGAATCAACCTGCGGCGAAAAACGGGCGACTTTGAGAAATTCTGTAGAGGAGGGAGAAGGTGAAGCATAAATGTTCTCCCACCTATTTCTCCTGTGCCAGGCTTGTGGCCCTACAGAAGGTCAGCCTTTGGGTCCAATTCTATTTCAATGAAATCTGACAGGTCACAGAAATCATGGCACTTAATTATCTTGATGATAATGAATACATTAATAAATCTGCAAAGCCCTGGCACCCAGTCAGCAATTAGCTTTAGGGATGCACCGTATCCAGGATTCGGTCTTTTTCAGCAGGATTCGGATTCCTCCAATACCTTATGCATGGCTGAATCCTAATTTGCACATGTAAATTAGGGGCGGGATGGAAATCACATGACTTTTAGTCACATAACAAGGAAGTAAAAACTTTTTTTCCCCACTTTTTCATTTCCCAACCCTAATTTGCATATGCAAGGATTAGGATTCAGACCAGTCTTTCACAAAGGAGTCGGGGATTGGGCCAAATCCCAAAAAGTGGACTTGGAGCATCCCTAATTATCTTATACTGGAAAACTCCAGTTAAACTACTGAAAGCAGCAGAGCTGTGGGGTTGGAAGCAATTTTGGGTAATTGGTATTTAGCAGCTATTCTACAGCTATATACCAGCTCTAATATAGTTGTTTTAGGTTTTCCAATTGTGTTTAGTTTATGTAGTATAACTTTGATTTTGTTTTAGCATTCCCAAAGGATGTGGTTTATATTTGTTTGGAGTTTTAGCAGTGATCAAATGCCTTGTATGTTGTCTACTTAAAGGAAAACTATACCCCCAAAATGAATACTTGAGCAACAGATAGTTTATATCAAATTAAGTGGCATATTAAAGAAACTTATCAAACTGGAATATATATTTAAGTAAATATTGCCCTTTTACATCTCTTGCCTTGAACCACCATTTTGTGAAGGACTGTGTGCTGCCTCAGAGATCACCTGACCAGAAATACTGCAGCTCTAACTGTAACAGGAAGAGATCACCTGACCAGAAATACTGCAGCTCTAACTGTAACAGGAAGAAATCACCTGACCAGAAATACTGCAGCTCTAACTGTAACAGGAAGAGATCACCTGACCAGAAATACTGCAGCTCTAACTGTAACAGGAAGAGATCACCTGACCAGAAATACTGCAGCTCTAACTGTAACAGGAAGAGATCCCCTGACCAGAAATACTGCAGCTCTAACTGTAACAGGAAGAGATCACCTGACCAGAAATACTGCAGCTCTAACTGTAACAGGAAGAGATCACCTGACCAGAAATACTGCAGCTCTAACTGTAACAGGAAGAGATCACCTGACCAGAAATACTGCAGCTCTTACTGTAACAGGAAGAGATCACCTGACCAGAAATACTGCAGCTCTTACTGTAACAGGAAGAGATCACCTGACCAGAAATACTGCAGTTCTTACTGTAACAGGAAGAGATCACCTGACCAGAAATACTGCAGCTCTAACTGTAACAGGAAGAGATCACCTGACCAGAAATACTGCAGCTCTAACTGTAACAGGAAGAGATCACCTGACCAGAAATACTGCAGCTCTTACTGTAACAGGAAGAGATCACCTGACCAGAAATACTGCAGCTCTAACTGTAACAGGAAGAGATCACCTGACCAGAAATACTGCAGCTCTAACTGTAACAGGAAGAGATCACCTGACCATAAATACTGCAGCTCTAACTGTAACAGGAAGAGATCACCTGACCAGAAATACTACAGCTCTAACTGTAACAGAAAGAGATCACCATCAACTTTAACAGGAAGAAGTGTGGAAGCAAAAGACAGAACTCTCTGTTAATTGGCTCATGTGACCTAACATGTATAGTTTGTTTGGTATGTTTGTGTGCACCGTGAATCCTACGATCCCAGGGGGCGGCCCCTATTTTTTAAATGGCAATTTTCTATTTATGATTACCCAATGGCACATACTACTAAAAATGTATATTATAATGAAAATGGTTTATTTACATGAAGCAGGGTTTTACATATGAGCTGTTTTATGCAATATCTTTTTATAGAGACCTACATTGTTTGAGGGGTATAGTTTTCCTTTAACTGCTTTCAACATAACATATAAGCTCTGTCCAATACAATGGTGTTTTATCGGTTATGTGTGGTGTATCCTGTGCCTTTTCTCTTTTTTCCCACTTGTAGCATAATGTTTGCTCATACTGTCAGAAGCAAACTAGGCAGTTGTGCAGTTGGTCTTTTTTTGGTTGGTTTTCCAGTTTTCCTACTAGAAATCCATAGAGGCGGAACATTCAGTTTTCCATCGTTTTAACCTATTATTACATTCACTAAACTGCACTGTCCCAAAGCAACCAATGGGTTTCGCTGTGATTGGACAAACTGTAGTTACAGTTCTAAAAGCCACATTTGCTGCTTGTAGGGGCGCAGGTTGCTGGACATCTTTGCTGGTGCGTAATCCCATGGGTGATCCAAATCAGGCAGCGTGTGAGTGCCAGGAGAGCTTGGCCCCGGTGTATAACACATGCCCCATCTGTCAGACACGGGCAGAACCGCCAGTTAGAACAATGCAAGGCCAGCTGGAGATCTGCTTCTCTCTTCTGCCACAATCTCATTAGCATGAACATTCACTCGCCCGATCTATGGTTAATACATTGCTGATTGGCTACTGCTACTTCTACTGCACAGAGGGTCCTGGAGCTAAGGGGTTAATTAGTATGAAGAACAGAAATCATTCCTGTCCCTTCCATTGTCTGATTTGCTGCTCCCAGCCATCATTAAGGGAAGGAATTCCATAGAGTCGGAGTTCTCAGCACTTGCCTTGCTGGGTCGACTCCCACTTGTCATTCCAGGAAAATCAGATGCCGCAGAGCTTTTCTTCCCATTAAATATCCCCTTGGCAGTCAGGAGAATACCAGCCAGTGAATGGATTGTGCCACCTCTCCCCTGCTTCCTGCACTTGGTACATCCCCGATTCCTCTATCAATGAATCCGGTATGAGAAATCACCGTCACGTTATGAGTCTTGAACTCTGGTGAGGACAATGGAGGCAGCAGCTGTGCCCGGCTCTGGGACCACGATGCCCAGTCATACAAGTGGGGTGTTTGTCACCCTAATCAGGTCACCCTAAGCCTTTGGAACATTCAATCAAACATATACATTCATTCAGATGCCGGGGTTTGCAACTTCCTTGTCTGACAGTGTTGGGAATTGTAGTTGAACAAGATCTGAAGAGGAGCAATAATTACCCATGTCTGTGCCATAGGTGGGGGAGTAGGGGCAACATAAAGCCTGGCTCAAGGGTCCCGACCCCTCATACATATACATGTTCTCAGTTCTATCCCCTGCCCTCCCACTGGGGCAACAATATCTCCGATGCCTCTAATCACCAGCATACCCACAAATATACTGATCCCTAAATGCCCCACCACAAGATCATCCATCCTGCCTTCAGTCATAACTGCCCCTAATTCTATCACCAAGGTCCCAAATACACCCCAGAGAACAGTGACCCCCTAATACACCCCAGAGATACAGTAACAGTCACCCCAAATACACCCCAGAGATACAGTAACAGTCACCCCAAATATACCCCAGAGATACAGTAACAGTCACCCCAAATACACCCCAGAGATACAACAGTCACCCCAAATACACCCCAGAGATACAGTAACAGTCACCCCAAATATACCCCAGAGATACAGTAACAGTCACCCCAAATATACCCCAGAGATACAGTAACAGTCACCCCAAATATACCCCAGAGATACAGTAACAGTCACCCCAAATACACCCCAGAGATACAGTAACAGTCACCCCAAATACACCCCAGAGATACAGTAACAGTCACCCCAAATACACCCCAGAGATACAGTAACAGTCACCCCAAATACACCCCAGAGATACAATAACAGTTACCCCAAATACACCCCAGAGATACAATAACAGTCACCCCAAATACACCCCAGAGATACAGTAACAGTCACCCCAAATACACCCCAGAGATACAGTAACAGTCACCCCAAATACACCCCAGAGATACAGTAACAGTCACCCCAAATACACCCCAGAGATACAGTAACAGTCACCCCAAATACACCCCAGAGATACAGTAACAGTCACCCCAAATATACCCCAGAGATACAGTAACACAATCACCACAAATACACCCCAGATATACAGTAACAGTCACCACAAATACACCCCAGATATACAGTAACAGTCACCGCAAATACACCCCAGATATACAGTAAGTCACCCCAAATACACCCCAGATATACAGTAACAGTCACCGCAAATACACCCCAGATATACAGTAACAGTCACCCCAAATACACCCCAGAGATACAGTAACACAGTCACCCCAAATACACCCCAGAGATACAGTAACAGTTGCCCCAAATACACCCCAGATATACAGTAACAGTCACCCCAAATACACCCCAGAGATACAGTAACACAGTCACCGCAAATACACCCCAGATATACAGTAACAGTCACCCCAAATACACCCCAGAGATACAATAACACAGTCACCCCAAATACACCCCAGAGATACAGTAACAGTCACCCCAAATACACCCCGGAGATACAATAACACAGTCACCCCAAATACACCCCAGAGATACAGTAACAGTTGCCCCAAATACACCCCAGATATACAGTAACAGTCACCCCAAATACACCCCAGAGATACAGTAACACAGTCACCCCAAATACACCCCAGATATACAGTAACAGTCACCCCAAATACACCCCGGAGATACAGTAACACAGTCACCCCAAATACACCCCAGATATACAGTAACAGTCACCCCAAATACACCCCAGAGATACAGTAACAGTCACCCCAAATACACCCCAGAGATACAGTAACAGTCACCCCAAATATACCCCAGATATACAGTAACAGTCACCCCAAATACACCCCAGAGATACAGTAACAGTCACCCCAAATATACCCCAGAGATACAGTAACAGTCACCCCAAATACACCCCAGAGATACAGTAACAGTCACCCCAAATACACCCCAGAGATACAGTAACAGTCACCCCAAATACACCCCAGAGATACAGTAACAGTCACCCCAAATACACCCCAGAGATACAATAACAGTCACCCCAAATACACCCCAGAGATACAGTAACAGTCACCCCAAATACACCCCAGAGATACAGTAACAGTCACCCCAAATACACCCCAGAGATACAGTAACAGTCACCCCAAATACACCCCAGAGATACAGTAACAGTAATACACCCCAGAGATACAGTAACAGTCACCCCAAATACACCCCAGAGATACAGTAACAGTCACCCCAAATATACCCCAGAGATACAGTAACACAATCACCACAAATACACCCCAGATATACAGTAACAGTCACCCCAAATACACCCCAGATATACAGTAACAGTCACCGCAAATACACCCCAGATATACAGTAACAGTGACCCCAAATACACCCCAGAGATACAGTAACACAGTCACCCCAAATACACCCCAGAGATACAGTAACAGTTGCCCCAAATACACCCCAGATATACAGTAACAGTCACCCCAAATACACCCCAGAGATACAGTAACACAGTCACCGCAAATACACCCCAGATATACAGTAACAGTCACCCCAAATAAACCCCAGAGATACAGTAACACAGTCACCCCAAATACACCCCAGAGATACAGTAACAGTTGCCCCAAATACACCCCAGATATACAGTAACAGTCACCCCAAATACACCCCAGAGATACAGTAACAGTCACCCCAAATACACCCCAGAGATACAGTAACAGTCACCCCAAATATACCCCAGATATACAGTAACAGCCACCCCAAATACACCCCAGAGATACAGTAACAGTCACCCCAAATACACCCCAGAGATACAGTAACAGTCACCCCAAATACACCCCAGAGATACAGTAACAGTCACCCCAAATATACCCCACATATACAGTAACAGTCACCCCAAATACACCCCAGAGATACAGTAACAGTCACCCCAAATACACCCCAGAGATACAGTAACAGTCACCCCAAATATACCCCAGATATACAGTAACAGTCACCCCAAATACACCCCAGAGATACAGTAACAGTCACCCCAAATACACCCCAGATATACAGTAACAGTCACCCCAAATACACCCCAGATATACAGTAACAGTCACCCCAAATACACCCCAGATATACAGTAACAGTCACCCCAAATACACCCCAGATATACAGTAACAGTCACCCCAAATACACCCCAGATATACAGTAACAGTCACCCCAAATATACCCCAGATATACAGTAACAGTCACCCCAAATACACCCCAGAGATACAGTAACAGTCACCCCAAATACACCCCAGAGATACAGTAACAGTCACCCCAAATACACCCCAGAGATACAGTAACAGTCACCCCAAATACACCCCAGATATACAGTAACAGTCACCCCAAATATACCCCAGATATACAGTAACAGTCACCCCAAATACACCCCAGAGATACAGTAACAGTCACCCCAAATACACCCCAGATATACAGTAACAGTCACCCCAAATACACCCCAGAGATACAGTAACAGTCACCCCAAATACACCCCAGAGATACAGTAACAGTCACCCCAAATACACCCCAGAGATACAGTAACAGTCACCCCAAATACACCCCAGATATACAGTAACAGTCACCCCAAATACACCCCAGATATACAGTAACAGTCACCCCAAATATACCCCAGATATACAGTAACAGTTGCCCCAAATACACCCCAGAGATACAGTAACAGTCGCCCCAAATATACCCCAGATATACAGTAACAGTCACCCCAAATACACCCCAGAGATACAGTAACAGTCACCCCAAATACACCCCAGATATACAGTAACAGTCACCCCAAATACACCCCAGAGATACAGTAACACAGTCACCGCAAATACACCCCAGATATACAGTAACAGTCACCCCAAATAAACCCCAGAGATACAGTAACACAGTCACCCCAAATACACCCCAGAGATACAGTAACAGTTGCCCCAAATACACCCCAGATATACAGTAACAGTCACCCCAAATACACCCCAGAGATACAGTAACAGTCACCCCAAATACACCCCAGAGATACAGTAACAGTCACCCCAAATATACCCCAGATATACAGTAACAGCCACCCCAAATACACCCCAGAGATACAGTAACAGTCACCCCAAATACACCCCAGAGATACAGTAACAGTCACCCCAAATACACCCCAGAGATACAGTAACAGTCACCCCAAATATACCCCACATATACAGTAACAGTCACCCCAAATACACCCCAGAGATACAGTAACAGTCACCCCAAATACACCCCAGAGATACAGTAACAGTCACCCCAAATATACCCCAGATATACAGTAACAGTCACCCCAAATACACCCCAGAGATACAGTAACAGTCACCCCAAATACACCCCAGATATACAGTAACAGTCACCCCAAATACACCCCAGATATACAGTAACAGTCACCCCAAATACACCCCAGATATACAGTAACAGTCACCCCAAATACACCCCAGATATACAGTAACAGTCACCCCAAATACACCCCAGATATACAGTAACAGTCACCCCAAATATACCCCAGATATACAGTAACAGTCACCCCAAATACACCCCAGAGATACAGTAACAGTCACCCCAAATACACCCCAGAGATACAGTAACAGTCACCCCAAATACACCCCAGAGATACAGTAACAGTCACCCCAAATACACCCCAGATATACAGTAACAGTCACCCCAAATATACCCCAGATATACAGTAACAGTCACCCCAAATACACCCCAGAGATACAGTAACAGTCACCCCAAATACACCCCAGATATACAGTAACAGTCACCCCAAATACACCCCAGAGATACAGTAACAGTCACCCCAAATACACCCCAGAGATACAGTAACAGTCACCCCAAATACACCCCAGAGATACAGTAACAGTCACCCCAAATACACCCCAGATATACAGTAACAGTCACCCCAAATACACCCCAGATATACAGTAACAGTCACCCCAAATATACCCCAGATATACAGTAACAGTTGCCCCAAATACACCCCAGAGATACAGTAACAGTCGCCCCAAATATACCCCAGATATACAGTAACAGTCACCCCAAATACACCCCAGAGATACAGTAACAGTCACCCCAAATACACCCCAGATATACAGTAACAGTCACCCCAAATACACCCCAGATATACAGTAACAGTCACCCCAAATATACCCCAGATATACAGTAACAGTCACCCCAAATACACCCCAGAGATACAGTAACAGTCACCCCAAATACACCCCAGAGATACAGTAACAGTCACCCCAAATACACCCCAGATATACAGTAACAGTCACCCCAAATACACCCCAGATATACAGTAACAGTCGCCCCAAATACACCCCAGAGATACAGTAACAGTCACCCCAAATACACCCCAGATATACAGTAACAGTCACCCCAAATACACCCCAGAGATACAGTAACAGTCACCCCAAATACACCCCAGAGATACAGTAACAGTCACCCCAAATACACCCCAGAGATACAGTAACAGTCACCCCAAATACACCCCAGATATACAGTAACAGTCACCCCAAATACACCCCAGAGATACAGTAACACAGTCACCGCAAATACACCCCAGATATACAGTAACAGTCACCCCAAATAAACCCCAGAGATACAGTAACACAGTCACCCCAAATACACCCCAGAGATACAGTAACAGTTGCCCCAAATACACCCCAGATATACAGTAACAGTCACCCCAAATACACCCCAGAGATACAGTAACAGTCACCCCAAATACACCCCAGAGATACAGTAACAGTCACCCCAAATATACCCCAGATATACAGTAACAGCCACCCCAAATACACCCCAGAGATACAGTAACAGTCACCCCAAATACACCCCAGAGATACAGTAACAGTCACCCCAAATACACCCCAGAGATACAGTAACAGTCACCCCAAATATACCCCACATATACAGTAACAGTCACCCCAAATACACCCCAGAGATACAGTAACAGTCACCCCAAATACACCCCAGAGATACAGTAACAGTCACCCCAAATATACCCCAGATATACAGTAACAGTCACCCCAAATACACCCCAGAGATACAGTAACAGTCACCCCAAATACACCCCAGATATACAGTAACAGTCACCCCAAATACACCCCAGATATACAGTAACAGTCACCCCAAATACACCCCAGATATACAGTAACAGTCACCCCAAATACACCCCAGATATACAGTAACAGTCACCCCAAATACACCCCAGATATACAGTAACAGTCACCCCAAATATACCCCAGATATACAGTAACAGTCACCCCAAATACACCCCAGAGATACAGTAACAGTCACCCCAAATACACCCCAGAGATACAGTAACAGTCACCCCAAATACACCCCAGAGATACAGTAACAGTCACCCCAAATACACCCCAGATATACAGTAACAGTCACCCCAAATATACCCCAGATATACAGTAACAGTCACCCCAAATACACCCCAGAGATACAGTAACAGTCACCCCAAATACACCCCAGATATACAGTAACAGTCACCCCAAATACACCCCAGAGATACAGTAACAGTCACCCCAAATACACCCCAGAGATACAGTAACAGTCACCCCAAATACACCCCAGATATACAGTAACAGTCACCCCAAATACACCCCAGATATACAGTAACAGTCACCCCAAATATACCCCAGATATACAGTAACAGTTGCCCCAAATACACCCCAGAGATACAGTAACAGTCGCCCCAAATATACCCCAGATATACAGTAACAGTCACCCCAAATACACCCCAGAGATACAGTAACAGTCACCCCAAATACACCCCAGATATACAGTAACAGTCACCCCAAATACACCCCAGATATACAGTAACAGTCACCCCAAATATACCCCAGATATACAGTAACAGTCACCCCAAATACACCCCAGAGATACAGTAACAGTCACCCCAAATACACCCCAGAGATACAGTAACAGTCACCCCAAATACACCCCAGAGATACAGTAACAGTCACCCCAAATACACCCCAGATATACAGTAACAGTCACCCCAAATACACCCCAGATATACAGTAACAGTCGCCCCAAATACACCCCAGAGATACAGTAACAGTCACCCCAAATACACCCCAGATATACAGTAACAGTCACCCCAAATACACCCCAGAGATACAGTAACAGTCACCCCAAATACACCCCAGAGATACAGTAACAGTCACCCCAAATACACCCCAGAGATACAGTAACAGTCACCCCAAATACACCCCAGATATACAGTAACAGTCACCCCAAATACACCCCAGAGATACAGTAACAGTCACCCCAAATACACCCCAGAGATACAGTAACAGTCACCCCAAATACACCCCAGAGATACAGTAACAGTGACAACTGCCCTCCAGTCACAGATTTACCCCCAGTAACTTCTCTCACACTCATTCCCCCTCCAGCAGCTCATACCCCCCTCTCACTGGATACAAACACCCCTGTCCCAGGACACAACACCTGTGAGTGATGATATTGAATCCTCCTTCCAAGTCCTACCTGAAGTCCCTGAGGTCCTACCTGAACGCCCAAGCTCCGTTGCCCCAGTGTCCCAGGCTACTGGCCACAATCAGCTTGAATGGATGGATCCCCTATACTGCAGCTGGGGGGAGTCCCATGTACCTGAGTTCTACCCTGAGTTCTGCCAATAATCCCCCCAGGGAGAGTCATGACCTGTGACCCCACGCAGGGAGCTCAAACCAAACATAATAAGAGTGTTGGTGATTTAGGGGCTCAGAGCAGAGACCTCAGTACAATCACCTGAAGCAGCAGATTAACCAGTGAATGTGGCCCTAAGTCTGAGGGGCCCCACACTCACACAAACATACAGAGAGTCCAGCATGGAGAGTACAAATGGGGTCTGAGGGCTGGAAGGAGATGTACCAGACACTACCAGAGAGGGGACACAGCTCAGTGACAGCCCCCGAGGATCCCACTGACACAGAGAACAAATAACAAGGTGAGTTTGTCACTGACAGGAATGCTGGTTATTGATATGCAAATGAGACAAGGGTGACTTTTACATAAACACACGCATGCGCATATCGCTACTCTCTTACCCGTTTGCCGCCCGGCTCCTTCCTCAGCACCAAACTGAAGCGCTCAACTGAGTGAGAGCCGGCAACTAGCAAATCCCCGTGACGTCACCTTAGACACGCCCGCGTGCCGTCAGTCACAAAGATGATCCTTTCCTTCTCTACGATTGGCCGGTTATGGCGCCGCGACCGCCAATCATTTCATCCTCGCTACTCACTCGCCCGTACCGAGAGCGTGGGCGGGATTCCGTCAGTTTAATTCACAAAGCGCGTGGGTCTCAGCGTCTATTAGCGCGTGATTGGCTAAGAGAGCTCCGCGCCCTGATTGGCTCCTGCTTTAATGCTGCTGATTGGCCAGGATATGTGTGGAATGCTAGGCATCCCGCCGGAACGTTCTGGAAGAGGGAAGGTGATGTCACCGGATAGTGGTTCTGACTTGGGCATGAGGCCCGCCTGCTTCCTGTGCTGCCCCCCGGCGTCTAATGACACGTGACACGTGACAGGTGAAAGGCTTTAGTGTTTAGCGGCCGCAGGGCTGGGGTTGGCGATAAATGTATATATATTACTGTTGTGAAGTCACTCTGAATCTTCTGACAATTCTCATCTCCTCCTGTATCACTACAACTCCCAGCAGCCTCTGTGCCATCTTCAGCTTTGGCCACAATCCTCCTACCCCTCCCCTCAGTGCCATAAGGGATAATGTACCCCCTACTGTAAATGATAAGGATATTAGAAGTCACTGAGGGGTTGTTCTGTGACCATATAAAGACACAAGGCTGCAGGCTGAGTTATACAGGGAACTCTGAGTGTCACTCATGTATTATAAGAGATAATGTACCCCCTACTGTAAATAATAAGGATATTAGAAGTCACTGAGGGGTTGTTCTGTGACCATATAAAGGCACAAGGCTGCAGGCTGAGTTATACAGGGAACTCTGAGTGTCACTCATGTATTATAAGAGATAATGTACCCCCTACTGTAAATGATAAGGATATTAGAAGTCACTGAGGGGTTGTTCTGTGACCATATAAAGGCACAAGGCTGCAGGCTGAGTTATACAGGGAACTCTGAGTATCACTCATGTATTATAAGGGATAATGTACCCCCTACTGTAAATGATAAGGATATTAGAAGTCACTGAGGGGTTGTTCTGTGACCATATAAAGGCACAAGGCTGCAGGCTGAGTTATACAGGGAACTCCGAGTATCACTCATGTATTATAAGGGATAATGTACCCCCTACTGTAAATGATAAGGATATTAGAAGTCACTGAGGGGTTGTTCTGTGACCATATAAAGGCACAAGGCTGCAGGCTGAGTTATACAGGGAACTCTGAGTATCACTCATGTATTATAAGGGATAATGTACCCCCTACTGTAAATGATAAGGATATTAGGAGCAAGACTGTCAGGTGGCTAAAACGGTTTATATATTTTAAAATGTTCTCTTATAATAAATACTTAAAAAAATGTCATCACAGATAATAATTGATGACACCACTATGCCCTATATAAAATATATTTTACAGATTACATATAATTATATACACATATGTTTTGCAGCGTGCCAGAAAGGAAAATGCTGCGTGATTTGTTTTGGTCTCGGGAGACTCATACACAGTGTACAATCAGTACAGACAGTGGGTGGCACACGATTGTGTTGAACGGCCAAATAGAAGGGTTGTCAGGTGACCTAATTGTGTTGTAATGTAAGTTCAGTGGAACAGTCCATACAGGGGATGTCACAGAACCTGCACCAGAGCAAAGAGGAGAAAACATTCATAGCTATGTGTGTCACTGTGTATATATATATATATATATATATATATATATATATATATATATATGTGTGTGTCACTGTATATATGTGTGTGTGTGTGTGTCACTGACTGTATATATATATATATATATATATATATATATATAGTCAACTACAAGAGGTCCTCTGCACTCAACACATTATCAATATATTTAAGACACCGACATTTTGTGCATACTGCTACTAAAAAATGCCTTACCCTTTAAACAACACAGGGATTGTTTGTCCCTGTGTTGTTTAAAGGGTAAGGCATTTTTTAGTAGCAGTATGCACAAAATGTCGGTGTCTTAAATATATTGATAATGGGTTGAGTGCAGAGGACCTCTTGTAGTTGACTATATGTATTTTGTGGTCACACCCTCATTGCACCCCCACCTAAAGGTTTTAAAAAATAGTGGTGAGCACAACTTTCCCTTGTTTGTTTTATATATATATATATATATATATGTGTGTGTGTGTGTGTGTGTTACTGTATATATGTGTGTGTCACTGTATATATATAAAATAGTCCCAATCTGTTCAGCTCACCTTTTCACTAAATCAGTAGACCCAGGTCCTATCCGCTGCTTCTTTAAACAAAATATGCAGATGCACACTGGGAACAATATAATTTAACATCTCACAACTGTTTTATGTACAGGTCGACGTTTCGGTCGGTTCCTTAACCTTTCTCAAGACCATGAACCACAGAGAGAACAACTAACACTTAAATAGTTAAAACCAAAAATACGCCTGGCAACCATGTGACAGGAAACACAACCCTGTAGGAAAGGAACATGGATAATCAATCATCAGTTGATTCTCGTGTAGGAAAAATCTGATAACAACGTAGTAGATATATTCAAATCAAGAGGAATTACAGACGTAGAATTACAAGGTATCAAGCAAAATGTATATTCATTGATTACTTCAAAAAGAAACAAATGATATTTAACCACATATTGTAATGATGGGACCGTGGGCTTACACACGGGCGGGTTTGGACCAACCTCAGACCCCCATTTGCAGGTGGTTCCTGGTCGAGCTCTTCTTCCTACTCGCCCCTCCCGCCACCTTACACTGCCGGCTTCCGTTTTTATAGACACGCCCACCTGCTTGCCATGCCCCTTTTGTGACATCATAGGTGGGTCGGAGCGCAGGTCTATAAAAGGAAGACAGGCTTGGGCAGTCACGGTGGAGGGAGGTCGGTGGGGTTATACACGACCTGCACATCACTAACTAGGGATGAATCGAATCCACTATTTTGGATTTGGCCAAACCCCCGAATCCTTCACGAAAGATTCGGCAGAATACCAAGCTGAATCCGACTCCTCATTTGCATATGCAAATTCGGGTTTGGTTTGGCCGGGCAGAAGGATTTGACCGAATCCTGATAAAGGCTTAATCCAGAATTCGGTGCATCCCTATCACTAATACATTAGTTTACCGCTAAAAAAGAACAATATTCATTGAAACCCACTGGTACCAATGTATTCAACCTTTTCATCCAGAAAAACCTCTCTTTGAAGTAACAACTTGGACCTATCACCATCTCTTTGTAGGGCTGGATATGATCAGTGGCAATGGAACGAAAAGTGGCTGGCGGATGTCCTGTTTCTAAAAAATGCTTCCCTACTGGTTTGTTGTATGTTCATCTCAAAAAGCCGTGCTAATGGCAGAACGATGTCCATCAGTACGTAGTCTTAAAGTTGGATCTGTCTTCCCAATGTACACTAAGCTACAGGGACAGGTTATCAAATAAATAACATGTTGTACATGTAATATGATATTTAATTGATAGGGTGTATAAAACGATCACCCGGGGTCATGACCCTACAAGATGTACAATTTGGACACTGGAAACAGCCAGACTTATCCGCACGGAACCAACTATCCCGTGTCCGATGGTAACATTAATTGGGTCACTTTTCACAAGGCTCGTTCCCTTTCTATAGCAGGTTTTACTGGGATACCCCTATTTAAGCCCTCATCAGCAGTTATTATGCTCCAATGGTCCCTAATGATCTTATTCACCGTATTAGAATACATATTGAATTTGGAACTAAATATCAAACTTGGGCATTTTAAGTACCCGGCAGAATTGCGAAATAGGTAAAGACTTTTTCATAGGCTCAGGGAGACAACTTTTAAAATGTAGCAAAGCATTATCTGTAGCTTTACGGTAAAGAGAATATCCAATATCACTATTTTGTATCCAAAGTTCCACATATAAAAAATGTAACCGTTCTTTATGAATTTCATGGACTGTCAAGTGAGTTTATTATTAACCCTTGAATGGAACTGCTCTTCTGTGCCACACCAAATGATCAACATATCGTTGATGTGCGACGGAAGAATAGTGTCTTTTCCCCATAATTGGGCATTATCATAGTTACATAGTTAAATCGGGTTGAAAAAAGACAAAGTCCATCACGTTCAACCCCTCCAAATGAAAACCCAGCTCCATACACACACCCCTCCCTACTTTTAATTAAATGATATATACCCATATCTATACTAACTATAAAGCTTAGTATCACAATAGCCTTTGTATTATGTCTGTCCAAGAAATCATCCAAGTCCCTCTTATAGTCATTAACTGAATCATCACCCGGCAGTGCATTCCCCAACCTCACTGTCCTCACTGTGATGAACCCCCTACTCTGTTCCTTTAAATGAAACTTCTTTTCCTCTAGTCTGAAGGGGAGGCCTCTGGTACGTGATTCTCTTTATGGGTAAAAAGGTCCCCTGCTATTTGTCTATAATGTCCTCTAATGTACTTGTAAAGTCTAATCATGTCCCCTCACAAGCGCCTTTTTTCCAGAGAAAACAACCCCAACCTTGTCAGTCTCCCCTCATAATTTAACTCTTCCCTCCCTCTAACCAGTTTAGTTGCACTTAGTCTCTGCACTCTCTCCAGCTCATTTATATCCCTCTTAAGGACTGGAGTCCAAAACTGCCCCCATACTCCAGATGAGGCCTCACCAGGGACCTATGAAGAGACATAATTATGTTTCACCCCTTGAGTTAATGCCCTTTTTTATACAAGACAGAACTTTATTTGCTTTATTAGCCACAGAATGACACTGCCCAGAATTAGACAACTTGTTATCTACAAAGACCCCAAGAACCCTCTCATTTAAGGAAACTCCCAACACACTGCCATTTAGTGTATAACTTGCATTTATATTATTTTTGCCAAAGTGCATAACCTGCATTTATCAACATTGAACCTCATTTTCCAGTTTGCTGCCCAGTTTTCCAGTTTAGATAAATCACTGTGCAAAGTGGCAGCATCCTGCATGGAACCTATAGTTATGCACAATTTAGTCTCATCTGCAAAAATAGAAACAGTACTTTCAATGGCCACCTCCAGGTCATTAATAAACAAGTTGAAAAGCAAGGGACCTAGTACAGAGCCCTGCGGTACTCCACTAACAACGCTGGTCCAATTAGAAAATGTTCCATTTACCACCACTCTTTGTAGTCTATCTTTTAGCCAGTTCTCTATCCAGGTACAAATACTATGTTCCAGGCCAACATTCCTTCATTTAACCAGTAACCTTCTGTGTGACACTGTATCAAATGCTTTAGCAAAGTCTAAGTAAATCACATCCACTGCCATCCCAGAATCCAGGTCCCTGCTCACCTTCTCATAAAAAGAAATTAAGTTAGTCTGGCAAGATCTATTATGCATAAAACCATGCTGGCACAAACTCATAGTATTATGATTTGCTATGAAGTCCAGTATCTTAACCCTTCGAAAAGCTTTCCTACCACTGACGTCAGACTAACTGGCCTATAGTTTTGATGCTGAGAACGGTATCCCTTTTTGAATAAAGGCACCCCATTAGCAATTAGCCAGTCTCCCGGCACTATGCCAGACCTCAAAGAATCCTGAAAAATTAAGTAAAGAGGTTTCGCAATCACAGAGCTAAGCTCATTAAGTACCCTGGGATCATGTGTTGTTAGGGCATAAATAGGTTGGCGTAAGAGGGTGCCACGGCAGCCCCCATCGCCGTCCCCGCTACCTGCAAAAAGAAGTAATTTTGGAACCGTAATTAGTTCAAAGTTAAAGCCAGATGTACCAATCACAAAACAAAAGTTATTGGGGGACAATCATATGGCACAAACTCAACCAATGAACGTCTCACTGACTCAATCCCAGACTTGTGTGTGATACAAGTATAGAGACTGACCACGTCCAAACTTACCAACAAATATGATACCCCCTCCGGTACAGATATTGTTTTGAGACATTTGAGTAAATGCGGCGTCTCTTTTAAATTTGTAGGGGTACTTTGAACCACCGGCTGTAAAACCTTGTCCAAAAATATTCCAGTTGGATGTAACAAAGAGCCACGGCCCGACACTGTTGGCCGGCCAGGAGGTTTAAATAAACTTTTATGTAAGGCATAAAGAATTGGCTAAATAGGATAATCTTGTTTGAGAAAATCTCATGCCTGAATATTAATGACCCCATCGTTAAATGCCATGTCAGCAACCTCATCCTCATAAATTGTATCACAGAATTTTTAGGTCTATAGACTTTATTGTTGGACAATTGTCCCATAATTTTATCTCAGTAATCAGTGTAATTTAATAATAAAATCTCCCCGCCCTTGCCCGCCGGGCATACCACTAAATTATTTTCATTCATCAATATTTATATCGCTGCCCTCTCATCCTTAGTGATATTGGGTCTACGGCAGTGTTGGTCCTTATGGGGGTATTTCAATACATCGCGCTCCACAGCTTGTTTAAACAGTTTGATTGTTGGATTGATGAGTGGGGGAGTAAATAAACTATTTAGCCTCAGACCACTTTATTTTATCTTTGAAATGATCCTTCAGACAAATCCCCCTACAAAATTTGAAAGTTAATCTACCAATCTGACAAATTAAAATCACAAATTGGAATGAAATACAGACCTTTTTGTAATAGACTCTCCTCAGCAGCGGTATAGATTGGACTGGAATATGAATAGGAGAGGCCTGAATAGAAAGACGAGGAATAAAAAGTAACAATACATTTGTAGCCTTACAAAGCAAGTTTTTTTTTAGATTGGGTCCGTGACCCCCATTTGAAAGCTGGAAAGTTAGAAGAAAAAGGCAAAAACTTAAAAAAATATATTTAAATAACGAAGACCAATTAATAAGTTGCATATAACTGACCATTCTATAACATACGAAAATTTGACTCAAAGTGGACTTGTCACCCAGATACAAAAATCTGTATAATAAAAGTCCTTTTCAAATTAAACATGAAATCCAATTTCTATTTTTTATTAAAGCATTCAGCTGTCAATCAAATATTGTCTGCCCCTCCTCTATGCCATGGGCAATTACTTTCACTTTCCATTCAGCACTTCCTAGATGTCATTGCTCTCCCCACATTCTCCCGTTCTCTTTACCATTTAATTGTGTAACCAGGACATGGGGATGGACATCAGGTCTCCCATTCTGGTGCACAAACAAGATTCTGAGATGATGCAAGGCTTTCCTTAAAAACAGTGTGAATCAAAATGGCTGCTGCCTGTTTGCTATCATTTTGAATTCCCAGACTGAAGGAAACAAGATTCAAATAATTTATACAGTGTAATTAAAGTTCATTTTGCTAGACTAATGTGATAAAATAGGATTTTGAATATTTTTTTGGGTGACAGGTCCCCTTTAAAGGTGAACCACTCCTTTAACACCATAAAGCAGATGGCATTAACCAAGAGTTGGGATATGTGCATAGCAGAATACCCTCATCTAGTATTTGTGAATAGATGTTGCCTGAAAGTGTCCAAGCACCCAGGTACCACGGGTTTGACCGCTTGCTTAATTCTGTGTACACTAAGGGGCAGATTTATTAAAGGTTGAATTAAAAATTCGAATTCAGATTTTCGAATTTTTTTATGGTCACAACTCTCAAATTAGAATTGTGAATTATGTAAACTCAATTCGAATTCCGAGATTTATCATACTCTAGCCCTTTAAGAGTTCATGTATAAGTCAATGGGAGAGATCCAGGTAATTGTTAGTAGCCTTGCTTTTCAGAGAAAAAATTTGAATCAAGCTTTGTCGAATTCAATTTAAATTGGTTAAATTCGTGAAAGTTTTAGATATTCTATTTATTTTTATTAAATAACCCCCCAATCGAATTTCGAGTATATTGGAATTTAAAGGAGTTAAAAAAAACTTGAAATCCGACCTTTGATAAAAGTGCGCCAAGTGTTGAGAGAAGTGATGAATCTCGCTGACACTTGCGCATCTTTTGACGTGGTGGCAATTTGTTACCTGCTCGTTGCTATTTGCAGATATAAAGCAGTCACGGGGCTCATTACTCATCTTCTGATGGTGTTAAATACCTTTCAAAGCCCTTTGGGAATTGACAATCAGATAAGTAATTACAATTAAGCCTTGTGCGGTGACGTTGTCATTTCATAATGTGGCCCCCACAGCAGTGGGAGGTGGCAGGTGGGCTCCGTATTTCTCAGCCAAACCTCATCTGTTTCGAGAGAGGGCTGAAAAGCAAATACTACGCTGAAGTCACAGCGAGCAGTGAGTTTCCCTGGGTGGGGGCAGGTACACTGCGTGGAGAAGGCTTCTGTTTCCACGGCAACCACAGAAGACAAGCAGCGTTGCAGCGAATGAATCTCCGAATAATTATGTGTTGGCATTCATGGAAACAAGAAAACACATGGGCGCAGCCGTAAGAACCCGTCGTGGGTGGGAGTGGACTTGAATGTCACAGCAGTTCCTTTATATTCGGGGGAGTCGTGGGCTGCGCAAGTGCCACTTTATGACAACTCGACCTTTGGACAAAGTTTTAGTGTGTCGCACATGGAGGCAGTTGTGGTGCCTTTGCAACTGAACTCAATTCTTACATTTATATTGCAGAATGTGTAATGCTCGGGGAAGTCGGTAACATGGCGGCTGGAGAACCGATTGTGAGACCAGTTTCGTATGGCAGTTTATTACTGATCTGGCAGTTTATGCCTACAATGGATCCTCCAGTCTGACTTCTTGCAACCGTCAGTGATGCTAGTCCGTGGGACCACGAGGTGCATGTTGGTTTTGTACAGAGCTAGTGTTGGGGTTTAGGATTGAGTCGATATGTAGTGTAGTACTGCCTTGGGCAACAATAATACTTGCCCTGGTTCTGACAGGGGAAAAAACCCCTGGTCTACCACCCACCCCAATTATTGTTAGCACTTCCAACATATACCACAGCCCATACAATGTATTGGAGAGAGCACAAACAATATGGCAGATGGAAAAGCAAACAATTCCAGTGATTGGACGAGGATATATTTCAGACATGAGGTCAGGGCCCTACCAATTAGAACTCACAGTCCAGGGGTCTTACATTATTACTATCAATGTCATACAAATAGGTGTTTTTTCCTTGCTGCCATATGTTCTTCATCTCATGATCAGCCTTCAAATTGTTTAACTGCAACTCCCATGTGAGCTGCTAGTAGCCCCTGATAAATAGCGAAGGAGCACAGTGGAATGATATTTCATTTATACGTTGCCTGAGGGCAATTGCTGCCTCTGTCCTGCTCAATGCCAACACTCCGACCTTAATAATTACACAACTCACCATCAGTGATGCAACGAGTCCTGGATTTGGCCAAATCAGAACCTTTTTTGACAGGATTATGATTCGCACAAATCCGAGTTTCTGGCTGGATGGAACCCAAACCCCTAAAATCTGGTGACTTTAGACCACTGTACAGTGGTAGGTGCTGATTCGCCTCCTCCAGTGATTTAGATCATTTACATATGCAAATTAAGAATTAGGATAATCTTTTGTGCAGGGTTCGTTATTTGGAGGGATTTAATCCATTTTCTGCTGATGCATTTATCTGCGTTGCTGGTCTTTTGGATGGCAGTGGGAAGTACCAGGATGGAGACTGGTTAGTGCAGGTCAGTGTTGAGCATAACACTAAATGGGACAAGTTCAGGCACAAGTGAAACTGGAAGCAGCTCCACATGATAATGTCAAGCTCATACATTTGATATATAGCAGGGTCCCCAACCTTTTTTACCTTTGAGCCATATTCCAATAATAAAACACAAGCATACAAAAAGTTAATTGGGTGCCATATAAGGGCTGTGATGGCTTTGTTTGGAAGAAAACATGGTTTTTTATGCCACCTAAACGTGCCCACAAGCCTGGAATTCAAAAATAAGCTCCTGCTTTCAGGCCATTTGGAGCAACATACAAGGGGTTGGGGAGCAACATGCTACTCATGAGCCACTGGTTGGGGATCACTAATATATAGTGTCAAAGGTGAAGATAACATTGACTGTGACAAACATTTTGTCCCACCAAGTCAGCCCAGTTATGGGGTACGAAACGCATTAGATTTGTACACCCTCCATTGTCATCCTCACATGCGTCTGAATAAAGCCGAAGATTGATGTTAACTGCGTCAGACTCGTGATTTGTCCTTGATCAGCGCTCCGCAGAGGTTTGTGAGTTTGGTGCAGCAGCCGGCAAGGAGTGACTGGTGTAACGCGAGAGCTGCGATCAAGCAGGACGATACATCATTTTGGGTGAGCTCCGCCATTATTGCATCGGGAATTGGTGTTTGTAAGATCAAGTCCAAGATTGAAGAAGACAGACAAGAGGACACAAGCCTGAGAACAACATGACACAAAACAGTCAAGATAAAAGTACACAAGACTGAGACAAAGTCACAATTGGATCTTGAGACCAGTCTTCACCCCATTACCATAACGATTGCTGGCGGACGTTAACCTTTAGTCTTTAGTCAACTATTGCAGCAGAATCTTCATGGGAAGACCAACCTGGAGGTACACAGTGGGACTTCAGCTCCTTGTCACACAATAAACCTTTAAAGTAAAGTTTAATTTGGTGAGGGGGCTATTCTACGCACTTTTGCCTTGTACATTCATTATTTTGTTTTAATTCCAAGATATTAAGGGATACATGTGCTGTTAATATGAATGCATTTTGTTACAACAGCGCCACCTGCTGGTCAGTTTCCCACCAGTCTGACCAGCAAGTAGTCAAGGAAGTTGTCAGGAGAAAGAAAGAGGCTGATGTTCTTCTACTTAGGAAAATAATCAGAAACCTTTCCCAAATCTTTTCTAAGCAGAAGAAAATAAAGGTTTACTTATCCTTTAAAATGAGACACTGTTTCTTGGACAGTCTCCTGTCTTAAAGTGCCTCTGCTCTGCTGCCCACTCATTACTACTTGAGACTGTCACAGCCAGTTGGCCCTCCTCTGCCTCTACCTTTCCGAGTAGGTCTTGAGGGTCCGGAGGGGTTTATGTGGGATCTCAGCTGTATCCCAGCGTGGGTGGAATTAATTCCATCTAAACTTCATATTTCCTCTTCTCTTAATTTTTTATTATACTCCACTCTTCCCTAAACCATTTCTGTTCTGTTTCATTCTCTGCCATTTCATTGTCCTTTGAGTTCTTTACTGCTGCACTGAAACTGCTGCCAATTAGACAAACAAAGAAATGCAAGAATTTTCATCCGAAAGTCGGATAAATGTAGTTCTTACCTGCGATTTCTCCTTCATTTCCTGTATCTTCAGAACATCCGACACGTCGCATTTGTTTAGTCGCATGGCGACGTTTCGGCTCGAGCTGCACCGTGGAGTTCCTCCCTTAAACAGACCCTCTAGCTTAATTTTTATTTGCTCTGTGTATTTGTCTAATAGAGAATTAATATGTATCCCCCCACTTTGTTACTAGCTCAGTTTGCAGTTTGTTTGTACAGTCCAGCAGGAACAGCCCGATAGCCTGTACAGAGAGATCCCATAAAACTATGGCAGCATAGGTATTCCCTGTACTAAGCACAATTCAGCAGGAACAGTCCCTAAGTTTGCTCATAGTCTGTACAGAGAGATCCCATAAAACTATGGCAGCATAGGTATTCCCTGTACTAAGCACAATTCAGCAGGAACAGTCCCCTAAGTTTGCTCATAGTCTGTACAGAGAGATCCCATAAAACTATGGCAGCATAGGTATTCCCTGTACTAAGCACAATTCAGCAGGAACAGCCCCTAAGTTTGCTCATAGTCTGTACAGAGAGATCCCATAAAACTATGGCAGCATAGGTATTCCCTGTACTAAGCACAATTCAGCAGGAACAGCCCCTTAGTTTGCTCATAGTCTGTACAGAGAGATCCCATAAAACTATGGCAGCATAGGTATTCCCTGTATTAAGCACAATTCAGCAGGAACAGTCCCCTAAGTTTGCTCATAGTCTGTACAGAGAGATCCCATAAAACTATGGCAACATAGGTATTCCCCTGTACTAAGCACAATCCTTTTAATATGTGGGATTAACCTCTGTATTGAAATGAGTTGAGACAGGGCCTTTTCATTGATAAACTATGGGTCTTTTTCTACACATTGGGTGCCCACCTCCCACACTGGCCACTACCATTCACTTTCTTTTTCCTTTTCTCTTTCATGCCTTATTAGTTTGTTGTAACAGCTGCCGATGCGTTTCCAAGGTGACAGGGAAGAGCTTTTGGGTACAGACAGTCCTCGGTCTGGAATTCCGGAATCGTACCTTTTATGTTCCGGAAGATGGCAGAACACAAGATTGAGGAACGCAAGTCACAACAATGTTCTTTTTTCCAAAATGCCCAGCTGGCCGCTGCTGTATTGATGCCAAGATTGTGGATTATAGAATTTTTATGTTCTATTGTCTCCATCTTGCCCTACTGTCATTTCTCCCTGGTTTAGTTGCCGTATGTGCCACTTGGGACAGAACTGTTGCCATCTGTGCCCAGAAAACAACTTTCTATTCATAAAATGCATGTGCTTTGCTAAATGGATGTAGAGCTGAACCGCACACAGCTGAGTGTAAGGTGCTGATTGAACCCAGCAACATTATTAACCCCCCTCTAATGTGGGATCCAAGAGACGGATAATTGTATTCTTAAGGTGACGTTAGAATTATGACCTTCCCTGGAAAAGATGTTTCCAGGAAAGGTTTTTCATTTCAGTACACACGTGTAGAGCTGAATCATCAGATATACAGACAGAAACAGAACATTTTGTCGATCGAATATTGTACGAAAATTTGTTTTGTATGATATTATCGGTGCATCTATGGCCTCCTTAATTCCCAACACCCAGAGGCAGAGATATGTGTGTAATACATTCCCATTTATATTCTCACATAACTGCATAGCTGCTTTCTACCCCAGTAACGTGGGCACAGGGCAATGTGCCAGAGCTTATGGGTTCAAGTTCCCTTGGTGGGTTAAGGTTGAATTTATAATCACATATTGGTGGTGCCCTCTAATGATGTTCGGGTCCGGTAAAAACCAAACCAGCACCCGACTTCTGAACTCCTTTTACAGATCCGCGCGACTTGCCCCGCCAATGACTTCACAAAAGGGGGCGGGACAAGCAACCTGGAAGCTTGAAGCCGGCAGTGCAAACCCCTATAAATGGGGTGTGAGGTCGGCCCGAACCCGGCCCTAAACAGGGTCACCATCTGTAATGATTGGCCCTGATGTTCGCCTACTGGGAGGTGGGCCCTGCAAACAAATAAAATGGATCTGTAGAAACTAGATGAATCAATGCACGGCCTATTGCAGTTTATAGTGAATTCTTCAATACTCTTTAAATAGATGTACGGAACATCCGAAGCAACCGCATTAGATGAGAAGGAGGAGAGCACTCAAATGCAGATTAACTGCTTGTGATTAGTGTTTATTGCAGACTGTCACATATTTCGGGCCATTAAAGCCCTTTCTCAAGTGTAACAAAAAAACAGGTACACAGTGACCTAAAATTGGTCCCCGATGTGAACACATGGTTATAACCTTGATCAAGCCTGGTCATGCCCATTTATGTGAAAACTCCGCCCACAAACCCCACCCACTTTGTTTCCATTGTGCCTCTTGGGGACCCCCTCTGCTATGGGGTCCCTGACTGGAGTAACCCCTGTACCTGCTAATGGCAGCTCTGTTGGTAAATCACATACAAGTTTTTTGCAGCATTTTGCTTTTTGCCTAGAATTCTAGGGAATTGCATTGCATTGTGGGAACAAAACATGGCAATTTGGGGTCCTGCGTTCTAATCTGACCTGGGCACTGCCTGCAGGGTGTTGCTTAAGTGGTCCCTGTGCCTGCGGGTGCTCTGCTTTCTTCCCATGTTTGAAATATTTACACCAGGGGGTCCAACCTGCTGCCTATGACTGAGGGGGGCTGCTGGGAATTATATGCTGGTGGGGCATTTCCCTTTGCTTTTATCTTGTGTCCCATCTGTGTGTCCTTTAATTCTCTTTTTATTCTCATCATCAGGACTGGAACTTCATGTGTATTTTTATGTCTGTTGTACCTTCTGTGCCCCCCAGCACCGCAGCATCACACCGCCTGCCCCCAACCTCTCGGTGACGTCCCCACATACTGTACAGAGAAGCCTTATATGGCAGTGGGTACCTGGGAATTCAGACTGATGATTATTCCATTCCCTAGTGACACGCAATTCTTGCCAGTGGGCGGGAGACAAACGGAAATAATCCGAGTGCTGCATCCGGCGCTTCATCTTCCCATCTCTTGCAACACAACCACTTTCTATATCTTTAAGAGTGTGTGTATATATACAGTATATATATATGAGGTTTGGGGTGACAGTGCCAGTCTGTGGGGCTGGGGTTACATTTTGAATGAATAGAAATCTGAATCTAAAGCAGAGAAGAGGTTAAAGATAATGCTAAAACGTTATTTTCCCATTTAATCCCTTGTTCCCCAAGCCATAGGGAAAGAGATCAGATCACGTGGAGGTGGGGCAGCACTGACCCATCTCTAATTGGGCAACATATATGAGGGAGTCAAACACTTCACAGGATACCCTATACCCTACCCTGGAATAATGCTGCCCTGGGGTGACAGAGTCTAGGGGTACAGGCACTTGGAATGTTCCCTATGGATATTATTGGCAAATCGCCTTCCCGGGTTTATTCTTTGCCAGTTGTTAAATGCAGGAGTTAATGATGGGAATGGGGTGTTGATTAGAGTTTCATTCTGTTCCTGGCATGAGATTTAATTGGCACCTATAATTGCACTCGCTTTGGAATTAGTTTTTTTCCCCCTGCACGATGAGTTAATGAACATTCTGGGATTAATCCGAAATTAACTCCTGCTCGGGGTAATAATTATCATTACTGCACCACAGAGATGATTGGCTGATACAGCGCCATTCCCCAAACTCAAATAAATGAAATGTGTAACATTCTCTGTATTCCTGAAAATAACTGCCACCTGCCCCCCCATCATCTCATTCCCATCCCAAGGGGGTTAATATGCAGTTGTCCCTTCCTTTGCTGCTATAACTGCCCTGGTGCTTCTGGGAAGGTTCCACTAGATGTTGGAACATTGTTGCTGGGAGTTGCTTCAATTCAGCCACAGGAGCATTAGTGAGGTTGGGCACTGATGTTGGGGATCAGGCTCACAGTTGGGGTTCCAATTCAGCTCACAGGGGTTCAGTTGGGTTGAGGTCAGGGCTCTGGCAGTCAGATTCTTCCCATCTCAACAAACCCATTGTTGGGACCTGGCTGTGTGCTTGGGGCATTATTGGCAGATGCTTTATTGTCTATAAGTAATAAGTGCACAGTGAATATACAGGGTGAGTTCCCCTTTAACCAGTGTGGCTGCTGATGTGCCAGTGACAGAGCTGCAGCAGTGAGACCCATCAGGCCCAGTAATTATAACATCCCTCTGATTCACTGATGTGACTGCCGCCTCGTCTCATTAACCCTCTCCTACACTGTTT
The DNA here is from genome assembly GCA_038501925.1 of Xenopus petersii. NCBI lineage: Eukaryota > Metazoa > Chordata > Amphibia > Anura > Pipidae > Xenopus > Xenopus petersii. Next base: position 237,333,312 of record CM076672.1, on the reverse strand, counting down.
GGGTGGCTGCTGAGGCTTCTGTTTGTTATTGGGTGAATTCTGTCTGAACCCACACAATCCTGTCTCTGCCAGCCAAAGAGTCCATGCAGCACCAGCATCAGCACCGGCCCACTCAGCCGCATCTCAGCCATTAGCTTCAATCCCACTGCCCAACAACAAATCCCAAATATTCCAACAACAAAATGATCTATTAGGATTTCTATTTGCTGTTGTCTATCTAATTGATCTATCTGTTTATCTATCTATCGATCATCTCTTTATTTTTATATCTGTCTGTCTGGCTACAGTACCTATCATCTATCAGTTGGTCTATATCATTTATATATCTAGCTATCAAACAATCTAACTTTTTATCTGTCTGTCGTTCTACAAAGCAATCATGATTTTAAGGGACAATTATCTGGTGGAAGTCCCATTACCCAGGACGGGGCCACTCAGGACAGAGACTGTACTATAGAGTCACAATTGCTTCCTTTCACATACAGAGAATTCTGTCAGTTGTCGCATTATCAGCGCACGACTCACACAGATTTGTTTGCAGCTGGTGTTTCTGGAACAAAGAGTCCTGTACATATAATGATGGGAGATGCGGTTGGGGGAGTGTAGTATTGTACATATAATGAGAGAGATGGGGGTAGAGTGGGACACAGAGAAGGAATGGGGTGAGCTGAAATGGTACAAAAGGGCACACAAGTTATAGCTGAAAATACATAAAACCAGGTAATGAAAAATAGATGAAACCAGTTAATCAGAGAGAGATGGAACCAGATAATGGGTGAAGATGGAACCGGGTCATAGAACAAAATCAAACCAAGTCAGATATGGAACCCTGTAACGGGAAATGTATGTATCATAGTAATCAGAAACAAATGGAACCTGGTAATGGAAAACAGATGACACCAGGTCATGAGAGAGAGAAAGAACCAGGTAATGGGAATTTGGTGGAGCCAGTTAATAGGATAGAGATGGAACCAAGTAATGGGAGTGGGATGGAACTAGGTCATGAGAGAAAGATGAAAAAGAGTAATGGGATAAAACTAAAACCAGGTCATGAGAGAGAGATAGAATCAAGTAATGTTAAACATGGAACCATGTAAATAGAGAAACATGGAACCAATTCATGAGAGAAAGATGGAATGTGGTCATGGGAGAGGTATGGACAAGTTAATGGGAGAAAGATAAAACCAGGTCACGAGAGAGAAGGAATCCAGTAATGGGAGAAAGATTGAACAATGTCATGAGAAAGATGGAACCAGGACATGGGAGAGGCCACAAAACATCCGCAGTACTGTGCTGCAAAACTTTTATTCCAAAATTTTGGAATAAAAGTTTTGCAGCACAGTACTGTGGATGTTTTGTGGCCTCCTTCATACAACATGTATTGATGAATCTTTTGGTCTTTAAGGTGTGACCCAATTAGGAAGGTGAGCCCACTTACTAAAAGTTAAGGGAAGCGCTGGGAAAATTGCATAGGATGGGAGAGAGATGGAACCAGATCATGGGAGAGAGGTGGAACCAGGTTACGAGAGACAAGGAACTAAGTAATGGGAAAGAGATGAAACCATGTCATGAGAGAAGATCAAACCAGATAATGGCAGAGAGATGAAACCAGTTCATGAGAGAAAGATGGAACAAGGCCATGGGAGAGACATGGAATCAGGTAATTGGAACAAATCAGGTAAAGGAATAGAGATGAAACCAGGTCACAAGACAGAAGGAACCAAGTAATAGGAGAGAGAGAGAGAACCAGGTCATGAAGGAGAGATGGAACCATGTAATGGGAGACATATCAAATCAAATTATTGGTTATATCTCAGGTAACGAGAAAGGGTGGAAGCAGATAACAGGACAGACAGAAGCAAGCTGTGGAAGAGAAATGAATCAGGAAATGGGAGAAAGATAGAATCAGATAACAGGACAGAGATAGAACCAAGTAGAGATAGAGAGAGTTGGATCCAGGACATGGGACATGCTGAATGTATTTTGTCAATAAAGCTTATTTGATATGAAATGGAACAAAGCCATCATGTGAGAGAGACATGAAAACAGGACATGGGAGAGAGATTAATCTGGATAGTAGAGGAGCGCGAGAAAGGAGCAGGAAATTGGAGGGAAGGAATCAAGTAATGGAAAAAATATAGAAGCATGTCATGAGAGAAAGATGTAACCGGGTCATGGGAGAGAGATCAAACTTAGTCATTGGAGAAAGTTGAAGCCAGGTAACCAGATAAAAACTAAATGAAGACACCAACCAATCTGTTTTAAAGTAAATGATCCATTCCAATAGAATAGACAATCAAGAGAAAGCAGCCAATGAGCAGGAGTACAAAGAATTAAAACTATGTACCTGGGTAAGCACTGGGAGACATTGAAGAGTTGGTACTAGGTCTTGTGAGAAAGATGACATATTGTAACCAGAAATTGAACCAAGTAGTGGGAGAGTGATGGCAGCAGGTCACAGAAGAGAAGGAACCGATTAATGGGAGAGCGATGGAACCAGGTCATGAGAAAAATATACAACCAGGTCATGGGAAAGAGATTGGAGAAAGATGAAACCAGGTAACTAAAGAGGGGTAGAACTGATAGAGATAGTGGAGAGGAGATAGAGGGAGCTGGAATTAGAATATGGAACATGCTATATGTTTTTGGTCCTGCCAATAAAGCTGATTTGATTTGGAACCAGGTCATGTGAGACACAGATGGAGCCAGGTCATGGGAGAGAAATTGAAACATGACTTGAGAGAGAGAAATGGAATCAAGTTATGCAAGATTAACCCAGATAACAAAGGTGGAGTGAGGTAATGGGTGAAAAAGAACCAGGTAACTGGAGAGGTAAATGGAAAACAGGGTTAAAGACAATGGAGGTGGAAGAGAACTAGAGCCTTGTGAGGGAGAGAAAGTGGTTGTCACTGGTTCTGGGCTTCAACAACGAGACAGTCTACATGGAGGGGCATCATGGCGTCAGGAGAATTGCCGCCACTTGAATTTTGGCTAAACCAAGAAGCTGGTGGTAGAATTTACCAGAAGACAATAGTGATCCTAATAATCTCTCAGTGGGACTGCAGTATAAAGAGTTAGCTTTAAATTCATCGGTGTCCACATCTCTGAGGACCTGAAATGGACTAAACATATTCCAGTCCAGTCCGAAAAGGCAGGGAAAGCAAAGTTTGGAGTCTCTCCAGTGATATTAAGGAGTTTTTACTCTGCTGCTTTGGAATGTGTCTTGACAGGACAGTAAAGCCTTATATAGTGTCATACAGAAGGTAGAACTCTGCACCTGATCAGCTCTACTATCTCTGCAGGACATATATACCAGGAGGTGCAGGACCAGAGCAACTAGGATCAGCAGATACTTAACTCGTCCCAGTAACTGTCTGTTTGACCTGTTGAAATCAGGCAAATGTGAGTGTTATGGTCAAAACAGAGAGACTCAGAGGAGCCTCTATGCTTAGGCCAGTGCTGTCCAATTTATATGGTACAGAGGGCCAGAATTTTTCTAATCTACGTGGTGGAGGGCCGATAATGGAAGACAGTGTTAGCCACTCCCTGTTTTTAGACCACACCCAATTTAAACCACACCCATGTTACCGCAGGACCATGTCCAAATTAATAGCACACCAAAAAACTGGATGGTTGGTGCTCACTGCAGGGATCAGGGCCGGAACTAGGGGTAGGCAGAGTAGGGTAGTAATATAAATGAAAAGATATTGTACATTTTCTTGCTTTCTTTATTTAAAAACCATCATGGTAAGGAGGAGGTAAATGGTAATGCAGGAAGGGGGGCGCTGATTGAAGCAGGGTGCCAATCTACCCATATGTGAAAAAACTTAAAGTCATATTAAGACATACCCTTGAATCCATATGCCTCCTCCTCCCCTGTGTATAATACAGTACCCCAGCATATGATTTAACACCTTAGGGGCCCCTAACAATAATTGTCAGATGCTAACAGACCCCCAGAACAAATACCATGCTTATGTTCAATATGGATCATAGGTCAGGCAGAGTATGACACACACAGGGAGGGAAGGCAGAACAGAGCAGGAGACAGGAATCAGGAGCAGTCTAATATGTACTACATACAGTCACACAGTGCTGTGGCCCCATTAGCATTTTGTATAAAGTGTGAACAGGTGAACAATGTGGCAGTTTCAGTCTGGGTCTCAGGTGTGAACAGTACAAGCTTTAGGGGAGTGAACAATAGAGGTGTCACAAGTGTGAACAATACAGGGGGATCACAGGTGTGAATTTGATGATTAAACAATGCAGGGGCCAGTTAATCTCTGTAGTGATACATTTTAAATGGTAAGCAGACACAGCAGGCAGACTTTGATGTGCAGGGCCACATAAGGGGGGTCCGCGGGCCACCAGTTGGACAGCTCTGTCTTAGGCTATACCAATTTTGTTACAACAGCACCACCTGTTGGTCATTTTCCCACCATTCTGACCAGCAAGTAGTCAAGGAAGTTGTCAGGAGAAAGAAAGAGGCTGATGTTCTTCTGCTTAGGAAAGATTTGAGAAAGGTTTCTAATTTTTTTCCTAACCAGAAGAACATCAGAGCAGCCTCTTTCTTTCTCCACTTCCTTAATGTAAATGTAAGTTAGGTTAAAAAAAGACACAAGTCCATCAAGTTCAATATAACCTGCCTAACTGCCAGTTGATCCAGAGGAAGGCAAACAATCCCATTTGAAGCTTCTCCAATTTGCTTCAGAGGGGGAAAATTCCTTCCTTCCAAGATGCAATGGGACCAGTCCCAGGATCAACTTGTACTATGAGCTATCTCCCATATCCCTGTATTCCCTCACTTGCTAAACACCATCCAACCCCTTCTTATAACTATCTAATGTATCAGCCTGTACCCCTGATTCAGGGAGACAATTCCACATCTTCACAGCTCTCACTGTAACACCCCTTTCCCTCCTCTAATCTCATTGGCTCCCTCCTGTCTGCTGGGAGGAGCTACTGGTGAATAAAGCATCCAACCCTTCCTTGTACCTATCTAATGTATCAGCCTGTACCCCTGATTCACTTCCCAGCTCTCCCTGTAACACCCCTTTCCCTCCTCTAATCTCATTGGCTCCCTCCTGTCTGCTGGGAGGAGCTACTGGTGAATAAAGCATCCGACCCTTCCTTGTACCTATCTAATGTATCAGCCTGTACCCCTGATTCACTTCCCAGCTCTCCCTGTAACACCCCTTTCCCTCCTCTAATCTCATTGGCTCCCTCCTGTCTGCTGGGAGGAGCTACTGGTGAATAAAGCATCCGACCCTTCCTTGTACCTATCTAATGTATCAGCCTGTACCACTGATTCAGGGAGACAATTCCACATCTTCACATCTCTCACTGTAACAAACCCCTTCCCAATATTTAGCTGGAACCTCTTTTCTTCTAATCGGAATGGGTGAACTTGTGTCAGCTGGAAAGACCTACTGGTAAATAAATCATTGGAGAGATTATTATATGATCCCATTATATATTTATACATAGTTATCATCTTACCCCTTAAGGTCCCAAAGGAATGATTTTAGCGTAATCCGACCAATCTGTCAAATTATCGTGAAGTTAGTGGGATTCGAACGATGGTACATCTTGCGATTTTTCATCCGACATCTGTCAGAAAATTGATCGGCCAGGTTAAAAAAATCTTTATCAGCCCCACTGCAATCTATATATAGCGGCCAAAGATTTAAAGATCTATAGAAGATCTTTTATTTATCGTGAGACCACGATTATCTCGAAACGATCGTTTAAATGTACGATGTGTCCATCAACTAAATAGACCATTTCAGGCGATATTGGCAGGAAAACAAAGGGGAGCTGCCTGCTTGGCCCTGCAGAAATAGATACATTGCACTGGGACCGATAAAGAATTTTTAACCTGGCTGATCAATTTTCTGACAGATGTCGGACGAAAAATCGTAAGATGTGCGATCGGTCGAAACCCACGTCACAATAATTTGACGGATTGGTCTGTTTACGCTAAAATCGGTCGTTCGGCAAAGAAAAATCTTTGTGTCTATGGGGACTATATGTTTGCAGGGCCAAGCAGGCAGCTACCCTTCAGTTTAACTGGCAATTTCGCCTGAAATGGTCTTTTTAGTTGATGGACACATCATAAATTTAAACAATTGTTTTAAGATAATCGTGTTCTCATGATAAAGAAAAGATCTTTTAAAGATCTTTACATCTATGGCCAGCTTTAAGCGCCGCAGCATGAAGAACCCCAAGTTGGCCAGTCTTTCCTCATAGCTAAGATTTTCTCTTTACCAGCTTAGTTGCCCTTCTCTGGACCCTCTAAAATTCAATGATGTCCCGTTTGAAAGTTGGAGACCAAAGTTGTACGGCATATTTTAGATGGAGCCTTACCAGTGCTTATACAGTGGGAGAATAACCCCCTCCTCCCGTGAAGTTGTGGAAAATGGAGACAGTAAGACAAGATGATATCAGTAGGGCAAGGTGAAGATAGTAGGGCCAGATGGGACAGTAGGAAAAGATGGAGACCGTCGACTGCCCTATTTTATATGAATATATGTGTCTCCACAAACACTGTTTTGGCCCAATAACAACTCGAGTGGTCCTGAATGCCAGTGTCTATAGTTGCTTTGTTGCATGGCTGTATATTTGGTTGCAAGTGCTCCAGTCTCTGCAATTATCCTGAGCTCACCTCTCTGCCTCACCGATGCACAAAGACATTTAGTATAAACTGGATAGAGGAGCCGTGTCCTCACATAACCCCCGGGAAGCTACAGAACATTATTAGCATTCCCAGACAGAATCCAATGCTGGAAATTAGGTTCAGTTTGATTTCCTTGGGGCCAGTCATTTGTTTCCAACTGGGGCCAAGAGAGGATTGTGAGACAAAGGGAGGACTGTGACCCAATCACTGCCAGCCAATTGCTGAACATAGGCACCCCCTATTCATGGGGCACATCTAAATTGATGATTTTGGGGCTCTGAGAGGAACAAAATAACATAGAGTGGCAGGTAAAGGGGACAGTTGGTGGCAATGTGGTTAACGGCTGGGATGCATTAAATCCCCTGTACTAAGCACAGAACAGTCCCCTAAGTTTGCTCATAGTCTGTACAGAGAGATCCCATAAAACTATGGCAGCATAGGTATTCCCTGTACTAAGCACAATTCAGCAGGAACAGTCCCTAAGTTTGCTCATAGTCTGTACAGAGAGATCCCATAAAACTATGGCAGCATAGGTATTCCCTGTACTAAGCACAATTCAGCAGGAATAGTCCCCTAAGTTTGCTCATAGTCTGTACAGAGAGATCCCATAAAACTATGGCAGTATAGGTATTCCCTGTACTAAGCACAATTCAGCAGGAACAGTCCCCTAAATTTGCTCATAGTCTGTACAGAGAGATCCCATAAAACTATGGCAGCATAGGTATTCCCTGTACTAAGCACAATTCAGCAGGAACAGTCCCTAAGTTTGCTCATAGTCTGTACAGAGAGATCCCATAAAACTATGGCAGCATAGATATTCCCTGTACTAAGCACAATTCAGCAAGAACAGCCCCTAAGTTTGCTCATAGTCTGTACAGAGAGATCCCATAAAACTATGGTACATAGGTATTCCCTGTACTAAGCACAATTCAGCAGGAACAGTCCCTAAGTTTGCTCATAGTCTGTACAGAGAGATCCCATAAAACTATAGCAGCATAGGTATCCCCTGTACTAAGCACAATTCAGCAGGAACAGTCCCTAAGTTTGCTCATAGTCTGTACAGAGAGATCCTATAAAACTATGGCAGCATAGGTATTCCCTGTACTAAGCACAATTCAGTGGGAATATTTATGTCTAGTTGCTGCTTAAATCTGGAGATTTGACCCCCCTCCCAGAACAAGGCACTTATTTTGTCACTTTGTCATTTTAGATGTGTAACTGTCCCTTTAGTTGTATGAAGCAGCAGTGCTACAGTAGAATGGGGCTCCCCTCTTGTGAAGGCTTCTGAGCAGACAAAGAGCTGTGCTTGTGATCTGCGCCCCTCCCTCCCTCGCCTTGAGCTTTAGTCTCAGCCTGTAAGACAGAACACTCTGCTCCCACACACTTTCCCCTGGGGGGCCAATAAGGTGGGGGGCCTGGAAGTGGAGGGGCATCACGACTCAGTGAGGAGGAAGAGGAAGGCAGTGGACAAGTAGTTGCACATTCTGTACCCAATGCAGCACAGGAACAGGTTGCCATGGAAACAGGAAAATGCTAATACCGCAAATTTATGGTCAAGGAATCAGGTTTTTGCTAGTAAAGACTCCAGTCATTCATTCAGTATATGCAGCACAAGGGTTTTGGGGGGCTCTGATGATTAACAAGCTATGATCACCCCCAGCTGTTGTTCAACTCCCCTATGAGTTGCAAATACAATAACCTGACCCTCAGCTTCATGAGAGGCCAATGATTTGCTCAGGGGTGGGGGACATACTCTGGAACACTCTAGAACCCAGTGCTGAGGTCAATGCACCCCCAATGGGTTCATAGACTTATGGAGCCAACATTTATCATATAAATCAGCAAATACTGGTTATGGGGGCAGAGAAAGGACCCATATCCTCCCAAACATGAACAGTGCCCCTTTGTACCCACTAACTTTTCAAGAATGTCCCAAGAGATTTAAAATAGCTAAGAACTAGATTGATTGTGAGTTCTTGTGCACAACCCTCATGAACAGCTGTGATTGGTTCTGGCACCTGGATTTCTCTCTCCCCCTGCACAGCACTAAGCCCAATACAGTCCAATTCCAACATTCCCAGGTCACTGAAACACCCCATAGAGCAAATCCCACACCCCAACACCATATATTACATATATATTACATGTCACATGATGTAACTAATCCTAAATATCATAAATCTGTAATAGGGCAATACTTGATAAGGGAATAAGGGCTTGTAAGGACAGCAGTGTGCCAGTGACATCTAGTGGCCACACAGAGACATGCAGGGAGAATGTCCCTATGGGAAATGCCATTGGAGTAGTATAGAGCCGTCTGCATTGCAGTCCTGTAACAGTGAATATAAGAGAGACAGGGAGGCTGGATTTATTCAGACAGGGAAGGGGTATTTCAAGAAATAAACTATATTAAAATATGAATTTACCTGTCACTGTTCTCACCCCAGGCTGCTTGTTTATACAACACAAGACACTGGCACTGCACTGACTCCTGCAGCTTCTCTACAATAGGCACAAGTGTCCAGTCTCCCCTATAATATGACTACATTATATCACATAGCTGAGGGTGTGAGCTAATGGGCACATGGGGAGAGGAAGCAATGGCTGCTCATTTAACCACCAAGAAGGGGCACCAGCATATTAAATGTTTGGACAGACTGTGATCAGATGGGATTGGCCTACATGGTCAGTTGGTTGGGCAGTAAGGTTGAAACTGTCATGGCCACCTAAAGAGCACTTACTGTACTGACTATAAAGCTGGATACATGACCCAACTATCTGCACTGGGGCTCCCCAAGAGATTGGCTTGTGTTGTTATTGGTCCACGGCCAATTGGATGGAATTCCCTAGTCTTTATAATCCCATGATCCTTGTCTTGAGTGTTAAGATCAGAACAATCTTGCCCAGCACAAAGCAGTCGGGGAGGGGGCAGTGAAAAGACCATATTGATTAGTCAGTGACTTAGTGGTGGTATAAGTACCCCATGTATACTCGGCACTCACCAACTGTACTCACAGTACTACAGAGATTCCACACTCCCATGCACAATGGCTTTTGGTGAAAAGAATGTGCAGTAAATGTGAGGGACAAAAGAAGACACAATGTGAGTCCCAGAAGACAGAGGTTAAGCAAAGTGCTCTCTTGTGCTCCAGATACTGCAGCTTGGGGTGCATACACTAACAATGGTGCTTAAGAGGAGGTGCAAGTAGTATGACACATTAACGGGTGTAATTTTATTGCTGTTCGTTCACCACCAACTCTTATATAAATGAGCCCCTGTACCTTATTGCAGTTCCTGCGCCTGACACACACGCTACACAACATAGTAACATAGTAAGTAAGGTTGAAAAAAGACACATGTCCATCGAGTTCAACTTTTTTTTTTTTTTTTTATTAACTACCTATCTGCCAGTTGATCCAGAGGAAGGCAAAAAACCCATCTGAAGCCTCTCCAATTTGCCTCAGAGGGGGAAAAATTCCTTCCTGACTCCAAAATGGCAATGGGACCAGTCCCTGGATCAACTTGTACTATGAGCTATCTCCCATATCCCTGTATTCCCTTACTTGCTAAACACCATCCAACCCCTTCTTATACCTATCTAATGTATCAGCCTGTACCCCTGATTCACTTCCCAGCTCTCCCTGTAACACCCCTTTCCCTCCTCTAATCTCATTGGCTCCCTCCTGTCTGCTGGGAGGAGCTACTGGTGAATAAAGCATCCGACCCTTCCTTGTACCTATCTAATGTATCAGCCTGTACAACTGATTCACTTCCCAGCTCTCCCTGTAACACCCCTTTCCCTCCTCTAATCTCATTGGCTCCCTCCTGTCTGCTGGGAGGAGCTACTGGTGAATAAAGCATCCGACCCTTCCTTGTACCTATCTAATGTATCAGTCTGTACCCCTGATTCACTTCCCAGCTCTCCCTGTAACACCCCTTTCCCTCCTCTAATCTCATTGGCTCCCTCCTGTCTGCTGGGAGGAGCTACTGGTGAATAAAGCATCCGACCCTTCCTTGTACCTATCTAATGTATCAGCCTGTACCACTGATTCAGGGAGACAATTCCACATCTTCACAGCTCTCACTGTAACAAACCCCTTCCCAATATTTAGGTGGAACCTCTTTTCTTCTAATCGGAATGGGTGACCTTGTGTCAGCTGGAAAGACCTACTGGTGAATAAATCATTAGAGAGATTATTATATGATCCCTTATATATTTATACATAGTCATCATATCACCCCTTAAGCGCCTCTTCTCCAGCGTGAACACCCCCAATTCTCTAACAACATTAGTTAGAGAGCAGTGCTGGGTACAACCTTCACCACAATCCACTTGCACCCCAAGCCTCACATGTGATGCACAACTGTAACTCTCTAAATGCATCACAGTGGTGCAGTTCTGGTTTGGGCAGGGGTGGGGGTGAGTTTGGCAGTAGGAAACTGAATTGGCACTTTGGTGGTACAGAAGCAAAATCACAGCACCATCCAAATCTTGTTTACTGATAAAAGCCTTTATTAGATTCCTGGCTCAAATCTCAAACAAACAACGTTTCAGGCCTACATGGCCTTTTTTTGTATTTATTTACTGAGCGCCATCTATGGGCGACTAACAAGAATCAATTAGGACAAACTAACAATATAAAGGCAACATTGTCAGATACATTATAATGTGTCCAAACATTATCCACTTATTTCCTGTTAACTACATTCAAACATAATTTCGTGTTTCACGATGAGTCTATTTATCTGGACACACTTTCATATTTCATGGTATAGTATATATAACACCCAGAACTAGAGTCATCTTCCTAGAAATCAGGGGAAAATCTTCCTTAGCCTCCTTCTCCTGTCTCTCCTCACAAGCCCAACTCCCTGGGATCCACCACGGATTTCAGGATTCCCGTCTTTGATGGAATCTCTCAGGAAGAAGGAGCCTAAGGAACAGAATGTACCATGTGCAGGATAGGTGTGTTCTACCCGGCCAGAGAGACACAATGGATTATGGGATGGAATCTCTCAGGGAGGAGGGTTGTCAACCTACATTGAGACTCTGTTTGGCAGTACACATGGTTTTTATACAACTAAAACTTGCCTCCAAGCCTGCAATTCAAAAATAATCACATGCTTTGAGGCCACTGGAATCAACATCCAAGGGGTTGGAGAGCAACATGTTACTCACGAGCTACTGGTTGGGGATCACTGAACTAGAACAAGGTAGAAAATAAATAAATAAACAAACCAGACAAAGAAAAAGCTACGAGCCCAACCCCCTGAACTTTCAAACTCCCTGGAACTTTCTGGAACAAAAAACCTATCTCACTATCCAAAGAACAATAAAAAACAACACAAGTCACAAACAAATAAACTGCTACTTGTAGTCAAAATACCTGATCGCTATTCACACTAAAATTGAAAAGCAGGTAAGGAACAGGTACAACTGAAAATTCAATAAAGTGCAGTTTACAATAGTAAATCAAGTCAATTACAAATCAAACAAAAACCAGCCGTCAAAAGCAATGCAAATGTATCCAATAATACAAATGCACTAAAAGCACTGAAGTTAGAACCAATATACCAGAAGTAACACAAAACTGAAGAATCAATAAAATCAACACAGGACAAAATAATCAATAAAAGTCACAGAAAATGCAAGAAAACCAATAAACTCAATCAAAAGAGGTCAAAATACACCACAAATAAACAGATTTTAGGGGAAAACAAAGATATAATGGTAAATTGCAAAACAATGATAAAATGACAAAGGGCAAAGATACAGTAATTATGCATGTGCACTGTAACGGTGTATATGTATGTGTGATTATATGAGGGATTATATGTGTGATTATATGTGTGGACAACAATAAGTAATTGTAAGTGGGCAAAAAGTAAAAAAAAAAAAAACAGCCAGCAAAAAAAGACAAGTTTGAACAAAAGTGTGTAATAACTGTAATAAGTGTGTAGGGATGTGAAAATCTTAGACACCCTTACACTTTACAGACAGGCACATCCCTAGTAATATGGACACCTCAGTGGGTCCTTATGGGGACCTTGTGCTTATGTGACCCCTGCAGTTCTCACAGTGTACACCAGATGGCACTGTGCCAGAGTATAAAAGGTTTAGGAACCATGTGCTCTGGGTCCATTGCTTTAGCCCAACCAAGCAGGCTGGAAGGGAATGGGTAGTGCTGACCCTAGGCGCCTAGCACAAATTCGGCTCTTAAAGGTGCAGGAGTGGCTTTTTGCCGCCCCTGGAATCCTCTCTGGCGCTGCCGCCTGAGGCGAGCGGCTCAGCTCGTCTCATTGGCGGAGCGCCCCTGGGCATGATCTGAAACGAGTTTATCATCCACTTCTCAATACATGAGTTTTAAAGGAGTCAACTTCACATGGTCTGTGCATTTTGTCCAGGCACATGTCACCCACTATTACCCAGCCTAATTCCAGTCTTTGTGCATAGGGAGCATCATTAGGCCCATGCACTGTTGCCGTACCTTATGGACTCTGAGAATGTGTCTCCCCAACAAGAGCAGGATTTCAGCAATTAGTGTAGGTAAAGGCAGATGAACGTTACCTTTGATTGAGGAGACAATGTACCCATTAGCTCTCATGCCAAGACTCTCTATACGACCAGCACAGGTATTGAGGGTATATGGTTCTGCATCACTTTTGATGTTGAAAATCTCAAAGATCTGTTGATTTGGTCATCAAGCATAGCATAAGTCTTAATACCTAGACTAGGCATAATTTGGCACACTTTGGCACAGCACTTGGGACTATAGACTTTGCCATAGACTTCAGTGCATTTTGAAGCAGGAACACATCCTTGTTCCTCCCCTCCATGATTTGAGATGGGGGTTCCAGACTGTGGACTATCAGGAAGAGTTGTTGGATGCGTTGCTGCAATATGCTTGTCACTGATATACTTTGTACACTCAATAACAGTCTTACAGTCCTTAGCAAAATGGTCTGAGGAGGCAGAGGTCCTGTAAAGACTTTGCTCTGAACCCACAACATTTCTTTAGTGGGTGTGGTTTCTTGTGAATTGGATACAGACAGTTGTGATCCTCAGTTTTCCTACCAGTTTTGTCAATAGAAGAGGCTATAGCAGGAGGGATGTCTGTCTTTCTAACAGACACAGTACCATGCAAGTCTTTGTGTTTAGTACTGTCACGGCCGGCACCCGACGCCAGAACAAATGTCAAGCACCCTGGTCTCGGCTCGGCTTCACCAGTAGTGTGACCACCGTTGGGCTTCGGGAGGAGGCCTCAGCTTACTTGGGTGCCACCTGGACTTAACGAGGGGTGCAAGGCGAGATGTTCTGGCTGGTGAAGGGGCACGGCTGTTAGCAAAGTCTTTTTGGGCCGAAGGTCACGGTACAAAAGGATCAGGCAGAAGAATCATCAGACAGGCAAGGGTCAAACCGAATTGCCAATCAAGGGGTTAAGCAGGAACAGATATGTCGTAGGCAGGCAAGGGTCAGGATACAGAATGCAGAATAGTCAGGATACAGGCAGGGTCAAACACGGATAATCAGACAGACGAGATTCAGATCAGATGCACAAGGCTCAGGAAACCACTAGAAACAAGTTCTATCACGGGCACTGGCTGGGAGACAGAATGGGCCTTATATAGGTTCAAATTTCGCGCCAAACAGGCATAAAAAACGTGCTGGCGCAAATGCGCCAGCATGCCTGCACCTTTAAGAGGCGCGCAGGCGAGACGCGCGCGCCCTAGAATCCGAGATGGCGACGGCGCCAGTGCCGACTCGTGGACCATGCGGTGGGCGTCCCCGCCGACGTCGCGGTGGGCGACCCCGCCGCACAGGTACCATTACAAGTACCTACATGCCTTGAAGCTGATGAAGCAGGAAGGTCTCAATAAATTTGAAGCTGAGATCATTCTGGATCCAGGCATGGTCACTGATGAATTTGCAAAAGTATGAGAATGGAGGGAAGGATATGTTATATTGTTTCACGTACCTTGAACCCACTGTGGCCCACTTCTCTTGCAACCCATATGGTAGCTTCAATACTACTGGGTTAACACCATGCGTATTATCCAATTATTATCCAGATGAGGATCTGCCTTAGCTAACTACAGCACCATCAGAAGGTCACTAAGTTCCTGCAGCTTGTGATGGTCTTTGTTCGTTATTTTTGGGAAGGATTGTAATCTCTTAAACATGGCACTTTCTATGGCTTCAGAGCTACCATAAGTTTGTTCAAGTTTTCCCCAAGTGGCAGCAAGACCTGCATCTGGGTAGTCGATGTGCACAGCTCTTAGTCTCTTAACACGATCTGCAAACTCTGGACCTAGTAAATCAAATTCTTCTTTGGCTATATGGTTGAGGTTAGCAATTACATCTTTGAAGGTAGATCTCCAGGCTCTGTAATTCTCTGGACAGTCATCAAACCTTGAGAGAGAGGTTTAATACATATTTATGTAACCCCTTTTTGGCCACCCCCCTGTACCAAAGGTTATACATCACATTTTTCTTACCAATGCAGGTCCTGAGTCCCCTTTGCTAAGTGAAAGGGTACTGGGAATTACCTCTCATGGCAGTGCCTCCACCCAATGGGATCTGGGAATACACCTGCAGGTGGCCCCATTAGGAAAAACATTCAAAACACAAAGTACTGTGTAACAAATAATTTTATGTAAGAGAAAGGTAAAGTAAAATACATTTACATATTAATTGACCCACTACCTTGGGAATGTATACTGTCCAAATCGTCGTCCTCCGTACCAGGCAAAGTCCTGCAACTCCTTTGGCAGACAAAGAGTCTTAGTCCCTTTTCCCCAGAAGAGTACAATTGTCCACAGGTAGCACTACCTGCCCCAAATACCTTTCCCAATGGACAAGATATTGGCTCCCACGTGGCAGGCACACAAAAAGCCTGTTTCATAAATAGGAGATATGCTGGATCCTTATTCTTTTTCTACCCTCCCTCAGGCACAACTCACCTGGGGGATTCATTCAGATGGGTAGGCTCCTCCAGAGCTGGAACAGGCATCCACAGCCATGAAGTCCTTAGAAGCTCCAGGCTCTCCTAGCTGAGCACACAACTTGCTTTAACCTTCAGGGTATTGCTTCCTGCACTGTCCATAGCGCAAGCATGATAGACCCCTTTTACTCCTCACAACCAGCTCCCATCGCTGTCTACAGCACGAGCACTCAGAAATCCAGATTTGGAAATCAGGAGCTTCAGACCCTCCTGGTCTAGCTCCCAGGCTTGGGGCTGCCGCACCCCAGCCTCAGAGGCCTCCTGCCTCTACATTTTGATGGCCAGATTCTCACTCCCACTCTGTCTTCAGTGAAGTAAAATCAGCAAATCCAATTATGAGGACATGGCATCTCCTATTTATAGAAAAGTGGTGCAACAGCAACATCTAGTGACACCCTCTGGTATCTGCCATGCTGCACATGCACAAGGGCTTCTGCCCCTGCCAAGGCTTTAGGTAGACCCTGTAGCTCAAATCCAAGGGATTTCCAGACATGTGGCTCCGACCATAGGGGAATTAACCCTACCGGTCCATACATTTACTTGTATGTTCAGCAGGATCTTCAGACTCTGCTGGGATAAGGCAGTTCTGTTCATGTACTTTTCCCAGTGCTTGCTCAATGACCTTTAACCTTGCATATAGCTGATGCCCTTTCCTTTTCCATTTGAAGAATTTCTAATGCAGCTTCCATTACGCCAGGCGAATTTTCGCTAGCGACAAAACTACGCAAATTCACTAACACGTGCATTGTTCTGAACGCTACCTTTTACGCTAGACTTCCTTCACCACCTCAGACCAGGCGAAGCGCAATAGAGTAGATAGGGATTGCTTCAAAAAAAGTTTAACTTTTTTCTAATTCCCCAAAAACACTGCGTTTTTTCTTTATTAAGGCTGAAAACGATCAAAACATTTTTTGGGGCTCCCCTCCTTCCCCCCTACATTTCCTAACTCATGGCAACTTAACTATACAGTGGGCACATGTGTAGGGCAAAATAAACATTTTATTTGATGTTTGAAGGTTTCCCAGGCTTGTGTAGTGATGCTACATATACCTCCATTGTAACTTCAATTTGGCGCCGTATGCAAATTAAGCATCGCTAGCGTAACTTCGCTTTGCTTGGCGAATTAACGCTAGCGCAACTTTGCAACCTTACGCTACCCCTGAGCGCAACTTCAGATTTTAGTGAATTTGCGGAGCGCTGGCGAAAATACGCCTGGCGAAGCGCGGCAAAGTGGTAGCCAGCGCAACTACGAATCTTAGTGAATGTCCCACACAGTGTGAAGGGAAATATATTTCCCTTCGGTTCATGTCTTACTCCCATATGTACAGCAGTTCTGAGTGGGTTAATTCCCCTAGAAAGTCTCACCTGGGGAATAATTAGGAGGCTAGATCAGCTAGAGAGGGTTGGGGCTCAGAGAGGAAGATTGGGGAGAGCTGGGAGCTGAGTGGAGCCATTGGAAGCGGCTGCATACCTCCTAACTGTCCCTTTTTCGGAGGGACAGTCCCTCTTTTGACAGCTCAACCCGCAGTCCCTCATTTGTACTGGAAAGTCCCTCTTTTCTCTGCACTGAACAGCCAGAAAAAGAAACAAAGTTTCTTACTTAATTGGCTTTTAGCAGAGAGCCCAGAACAGCTAACAGGTGCAAATAAGATACTTTGTAACAATTTTGAGACACAAAAACACAGTTTTGATAAGGAGAAATATTTTCAAACTTTCATAACCTGACAAATTTTGTAAAACAAACATGGTAATTAGGGGGTGCGGCCACAGAAAGGGGTGTGGTCAAAAAAATGCTGCGCTACGTGCGGAAAAAAAACTTTTTGTCCCTCTTTTTACTTCCAAAATGTTGGGAGGTATGCGGCTGTCTATTTTTCCCCAAAGAGAAAGGACTTTTGCAAAGGTTCTGTGACTCTGGGGAGTTGTACTGTTTGCGTTTGTGACCAGTAGTAGAGAGGGAAACTACTCTGTGTATTAGTTAGAGCCCAAGTGTGGCAAGGATTTTGTTTTATTTTGTTTTATGCTGCTTTGCTCATAGAGTCTTTATATGTGAACAATAAATGGACTTTGCCCTGTTAAACACCTGTCTGTTCCTCTGATCCTGCTCACAATTCACAAGGTACAACACATGCTTGCAGGTGAAACTGCATTAAAGCGGTGGTTTGCCTTTACATTAACTTTTAGTATGTGAAAGAATTGCTAATTCTAAACAATTTTTCAATTGGTTATCATTATTTATTTTTTATAGTTTTTAAATTATTTGTATTCTTCTTATGACTCTTTCCAACTTTAAAATGAGGGTCACTGACCCCATCAAAAAACAAATGCTCTGCAAGGTTACAAAAAAATCATTTTTGCTACTTTTTATTACTCGTCTTTCTGTTCATATTCCAGTCTCTTATTAAAATCAATGCATGGTTGCTAGGGTAATTTAGACAATAGCAACAAGATTGCTGACATTTCAAATCAGAGAGCTGCTGAAGAAAAAGCTAAATAACTAAAATAGTATAAAATAGATATAGTAAAAAATGAAAAGCAATTGCAAATTGTCTCCGAATATCACTCTTTACATCATACTACTAAGGGGCAGATTTATCAAAGGTCGAAGTGAAAAATCAAATTTCAAGGTATTTTTTGTGTTCTTCGACTAGCGAATAATCCAAATTAGATTCTAATTTGACAAAAAAATTTAAATTTCGAATTTCGAAAATTTAAAAATGTGACCGACCATTCGCAATCTAAATCTTGCCAAACTGCTGTTTTAGCCTATGGGGGACCTCCTAGAACCTATTTGGAGTCAATTGGTGGAATGAAAATAATTTAATTGAATGCGCTATTACTTTGATTCATATGATTCGAATTCAATTGAAAATGGACCTATTCGGCCCAAAAAAAACCTTAGATTTAATTTTGGTTGGTCTTCTTGAATTTTGATGTTTTTCAAATTTGAAATTCGACCCTTGATAAATCTGCCTCTAAATGTTCATTTAAAGGTGAAAACCCCCTTTAAGATTGGCTGCAGATTGAATATAAATGACTTGCAAGTGAGTGGAGACTTGATGGAACATACAGTAGAATTATATTCTTTCCCAACCTCTGAGCTGTAGCTCCGCACTCATGGAAGGCAGGAACAGAAGCGGATGATGGGAGGAAGTGACATCATGAGGAAGGAATAGGAGGAGCCTGCCGTATAGCTTTGGTCACTAGGTGACAGTATAATAATGGGTAAGCATATATGAGGAGATAGTTAGTGACTCTAGTGAGGGCAGGAGATACATTTAGGGTGGGGAAACACTTACCTAGACTCACCTACCTGTACCTACAGTTATTACCTGTCTGCTATTTAACCAGACCAGCCAGTAAATCACCAGCTAATTCTAGCACTGGTATTACAAATATACCGACAATGTAGTTGCCAGTAAAACTATAAATTCCATCCCTCCCTTACCCCTTCCACTGCCAGACTCATCTCCTACCCACAGACCCACCAAGACCACCCATCTCCCGCCCACTTCCCAGACCTTTACCATCAAACCCCTCCCTCAAATTACACACTGAAGGCCAGTAATGGGGTAAAAAAAAAGGTGGCAACCCTACCTGTACCTTAGATAATAATCCTCACACAACTACACATTTTGTATACTCTCACTCAGACACATAATATGAGTCTGTCATATCACTGACACAATAACACACACACACAGTAACACAAACACTTGTGACACCTCCATCTGAACTGGAGATACAACCTGCAGAATGGGAGCATTCACTGGTGCCATTTTATTTTTGCGGGGGTGCTAACTGCAAGGCTTGACCAAATGAATTCCACAGGTTTCTTATGCTTATTTAAATGAATGCAGTGATGTTTTAAAAGGAACAGACAAACAAGGGAAAGTTGTGCTCACCACTAATTTTTAAAAACATTAGGCGAGGATGCAATGCTGTGATCACAAAATACACATAGACAAATACAAGGTTCTCTGCACTCAACCCATTATCAATATATTTAAGACAGTAACACATTTTGTGCTACTGCTACAGAAAAATGCCTTACCCTTTAAACAAAACAGGTATTGTTTGTCCATATATTGCAAAATAAAAAGGAACGCACATTTACACACACATAAATCCTGTTAAACTATAACTTCCAGCATATCTCTGAAGGGAAACATTTTCAGAGGAGGAAGAGCATGGACTTTGCTGAGGCCTGTACTGTTAGTGTAGCAAATGTAGGGATCTATAGGGTTAAGTTCCCCTTTGGTGTGAAGTCCCACATCATTGGAAATGCAGTAGCGAGTCCTGGCACATGGGCTGCTATGTGGGAGCTACTGCCTCTGTCCAACAGGAGAGGTAATCGGGCAGGTTGCGCTACCTGGGGAAAGTGAGAGCTCTTGGGGGAAAATGGACTGTGACTCTCTTCATCCATCAGGAGTGCAGCGTGGGACTTTGCCTGGTAAGGATTGTGCCAGGTTTGGACTACCACACGGGATCCCAAGGGCAGGGGAGTTATTGACATGTGATTATATTTTACTCTGAACTTTGCCAGTTATATAAAGTTGTATCTATCTTACTGCAATGGTGTGTGTAATTATTGTTTCCTAGTGGGGCCACCCGTAGGTGTATCCCCAGATCCCACTAGGTGGAGGCACTTCCACAGAGAGAAGTTCCCAGTACCCTTTCATTTAGCAAAAGGATTCAGGACCTGTGTCTGGTAAGATATTAATGATGTGATGTATATCCTATAATACAAGAGGTGGCAAAAATACAGTTACACACCCCAAACAAAAAAAGATAAAAGTGCCAGACTGGTTCTACAGTCAATATGTCAATAGGTTTTTCCATGTGAAAGAAACCATCACTAGTGTTACTAGGCACAAATGAACACTAGCGCATCTTCACTATGAAATTCTCACACTGCTGAAGTAAAGCTAGCGAAAAGTCACCAGCGTTCAGCGCCTAGGACCAAACTTTGCATATTAGTAAATTGCCATAGTCGTAGTAGCTGATCCTGGCAAGAAGTCACCCTTCAGTGAATCTACCCCATGACATTTCAAGTGATAAACTGTGAGTTAACTAAACTGGCCTATTCAATGTATTTTAATGGGAAAAAAAGTTGGATAGATGACATCAGATTTTATCTTGTCAGATGAATACACAGAATGCATTGATCACATCTGACAGGCATTTAGCGTTGGGTGGAGAACTTTCCATGTAGTTTACTCAATTTTTGTATCAGTTCCATTATATTTTGACCCACGAGATGAAATCCAACTTGTAGGATGTGTTTTGTTGATCCAACACCATCAGATAAAAGTGTTTGTGGAGATTAGCCTTTAAGCCCCAGTAAGGAAAGGACCCAGGGGAGATGAGCCTTGGGGAATGGGGCCCAGTGAATGAGATATGACATAGTGGTGGGGCTGCTATTTTGGTTGGATGTGACAGATGACAGATGAAATGTGTAAAAATGTGTAGTTTTCCTTTAAACTCCATAGTGGGAGTTGTTAGATCCAGGGAGAATGTGTTACTGCAGCAAAGCAAGGCTGTTTATGTACCAGCTCAGTAAAAGCCAGATAAATGGTCCCTGGAGTGAATGGAGGAGTGCAGAGTGGGCCTTCCAGTCCATACTCTATTTAGGATTTTGTAGCTGCAGCTAGATGTGGGATTATACCCAGGGCCGGATTTACATAGTGGCCGCCCCTAGGCCCACTACCGTTCTTCGCCCCTGTCCCCTCCAGGATGACAGGAGCAATAGGGATTGGCGTATGGGAAATTTAAAAAATTATTGTATCTCCTGCGTATACCCAGTGTTTTTGGGTGTGGTTAGGCAGCATGCCACCCCCCTAAAATACTGCTGCCCTAGGACCGGGCCTAGGGGGCCTTTCCACAAATCCGGGCCTGATTACACCTCAATGCCTCTTGGATACCTCCTTGGTCTGGAGGAGAGTGAGTGTTTCTGGGAGACCTCCTTGTGGTGGAGGGAGGTGTGTGTGTGAGTTGCTTGGAAGGAGACTGTGTTCCCATCCTGAGCTGCACTAATTGTGAAGACCAAGTGACTGGAGAAGGCACAGGTTATACAGGGAACTCTGAGTATCACTACCCCCTACTGTAAATGATAAGGATATTAGAAGTCACTGAGGGGTTGTTCTGTGACCATATAAAGGCACAAGGCTGCAGGCTGAGTTATACAGGGAACTCTGAGTATCACTCATGTATTATAAGGGATAATGTACCCCCTACTGTAAATGATAAGGATATTAGAAGTCACTGAGGGGTTGTTCTGTGACCATATAAAGGCACAAGGCTGCAGGCTGAGTTATACAGGGAACTCTGAGTATCACTCATGTATTATAAGGGATAATGTACCCCCTACTGTAAATGATAAGGATATTAGAAGTCACTGAGGGGTTGTTCTGTGACCATATAAAGACACAAGGCTGCAGGCTGAGTTATACAGGGAACTCTGAGAATCACTCATGTATTATAAGGGATAATGTACCCCCTACTGTAAATGATAAGGATATTAGAAGTCACTGAGGGGTTGTTCTGTGACCATATAAAGACACAAGGCTGCAGGCTGAGTTATACAGGGAACTCTGAGTATCACTCATGTATTATAAGGGATAATGTACCCCCTACTGTAAATGATAAGGATATTAGAAGTCACTGAGGGGTTGTTCTGTGACTATATGAAGGCACACGGCTGCAGGCTGAGTTATACAGGGAACTCTGAGTATCACTCATGTATTATAAGGGATAATGTACCCCCTACTGTAAATGATAAGGATATTAGAAGTCACTGAGGGTTTTTTGACAATTTGTCCATACAAAATCTCTCCAGTTCAGTTAAATTTGATGGCTGCTGAGCATGGACAGCCTGCTTCAAAGTTCAGTCACTCAACTAGCCCCACAGCATGATGGGACCTCCACCAAATGTGACAGTCGGTAGCAGGTGTTTTTCTTGGAATGTGGTGTTCTTCTTCCGTCATGGAAAGAGCTTCTTGTTATGACCAAATAATGACCTGTGTCTTGTCTAAATGAGCTTTTCCATACAACAAGCGACTGTGTTTGTGTGAGTGCAGAAAGGGCTTCTTTCTCATGCCCCTGCCATACACATGTTCTTTGTGCAAATTGTGCTGAATTGTAGAACGATGTACAGATACACCTGCATCTGCAGCAAGATGTTCTTGCAGGTCTTTGGAGATGATCTTTGGGTTGTCTGTAACATTCTCACAATCCTCCGCATATGTCGCTCCTGTATTTTTCTTGGCCTGTCAGACCTGGGTTTTACAGCAACTTCCCCTAAACCCTGATACTGAACAATCTTTGTTTTCAGATCTTTTGAGAGTTGCTTTGAGGATCCCATGCTGTCACTCTTCAGAGGAGAGTCAAACAGAAGCACAGCTTGCAATTGGTCACCTTAAATAAATGTTCTCATGATTGGACACACCTTCCTTTGAAGTTCAAGGCTTAAGCTGGCCATAGATGCAAAGATCCGATCGTATGAATCATCGTACGATCGGACTTTCTCATCTCCCGACCCGCCACTAACCATTCAGATCAAAGTCTTACCAGTCAGATTAGTTAAAGAACAGATCAGCAATGTTCTGCCCCTGACAGCAATCGTACGATATCTATGTCCAACCAAAGCTGGTGACAGTCTCCCACTGAAAATCCTACGATCGGCAATACACGCAGAGATATTATCGGCAGCCGACAGAAATTTTCTAACCCGTCCGATCGACCAAACGACCAATCTCCGCCGGACGAAAAATGTCGGGACTCTACACACGTTCCGAAAATCATACGAATCCTCGATTCGTACGATCGGATCTTTGCGTCTATGGCCAGCTTTAACAAACTAATCCTGCCAGTTATCAGTAGTGAGCAGTTACGTTCATTCAACTTAGCAAAATGACAAGGGTACCCTAATTTTTGCACAGCCAGTTTTTCACATTTGATTTAATTCCATACAACTGAATAATGCTTCACTAAAAATCTTTCTTCAGAAAACACCCCAGTACTCAGATGTTCCGGGGAAATGAAAGACATACCACTGTTATCTTTTTTGTTGAAAGTGGAGTAAATTATTATGCAGGCTGAGAGGGGTTCCCAAACTTTTTCATATGACTGTATCAGGTTTATCTGATCATGGGCCCTAGGGCCCAATATTCCTCTCATAATGATGAGCATACAAGTGGTTGGATCAAGGATGAACCAATGTGGTCCTCAATCAGATGGGATTTTTAACCCTGCCCGATATTTGCCCAACATTCAGTCAGATATTGATTGGGGACGCCCATCAGAGGGCCCTGACTTAATCTGCTCATGTATGGGGACCTTTAGTAGCTTTGTCTTGGACCCATGAATAGATGTCAGATATTATTAGTAGTATTATTTATTAAACACCAATATATTCTGCAGAGCTGTACGATAAATGAGAATTACATAAAAACAACCAATAACCGATACAAGAGTGAATATATTGCTCATTAGTAGTACATCAGAAGGCTTCATTATTCATTTATTTATACAAATTATTCAAATTAATACAAGTTTTCCCCCATTATTATATTGTCCATCGTCTGTCTGGCTATTTATCTGCCTCATAATGGATAGAAATCATTTCATACACAAACAGAAGGGTTAGGAATGTACCACTGGTAGGGACTTAGTGGGGGGATACAAACTTGCCCCAGTGAGTCTAATGAAAGATTTTTATAAGAAGTGAGGAATAAACAAATCTATAATCAACTTCCACCCACAAGTGATTGTAATGGCAGTGCCAGTGGCGTAACTAGTTGTTACTGGGCCCCATAGCAAATTCAATTTAGGGCCCCAAAATATTTATAAGTTGGCCTATTTTACCAAGACATATTAAAATTGCTAATTAATTAGGGTCTCACTGGGCCCCCTACACTCCTGGGCCCCCCTGCAACCGCAGGGTCTGCTTCCTCTATAGTTACGCCCCTGGGCAGTGCATTAGTGCAAGTTGGACTTTAGTCTCCCAAAATTGCTTGAATTTGCCCCGAAGACCTTTGTCTGGTGGCTGAAGCTTTAGTGTTCTACGACTCCCTCATTTCTTTCCTGTGGGGATTTCTCAGTGATCCTCTGTGATTTAGACATTTATATAAAATTTCTGTTGGTCTTATTTTATCTGCAAAGTCTGCTATTGATAGTAACCTTTCATCTTTGCACTTGAGGAATAAAAACAAATAATAAGCAGCCATTTAATGTTTAATGACACGTAAACTAAACTGACTGGGGTGGGAGACATTAGGAGGAGGGGCGTGAGACTGATTTGGGGTACAGTAAATATGTCCTGTATGATTCAGGGTAAATATTTGTATGTTTGCTATAATTACTGGCACATATACACATCTATACACACTCACACCTTCACATACACACAAACACTGGCACTGACACAACTGCCAGATGATTAGAATCAGATTGATCAGGAGCCAGGGAACCTCCCTGTGTGTTATTGGGGTGTGGGAGGAAACTGGGGTACCAGAAGGAAAGCCACTCAGATACAGGGAGAACAGACAAGGGAGGAGTCACACAGACAGAACTGCAAAAGCTTTTAGGGGAGTAAAAGAACCTTCCCCACCTGTCAGTCATGGCCAGTGTCAGACTAAGGGTCTCAGGGACCAACCAGAAAACCTTAGACTAAAAGTCAACTCTCTAATCTCCCCATTATTTTCCTCTTCTCCTCACTCTGCATCTTTATTCTCCCAGTCTCTTCTCCCCATCGCTGCTCTTTGTTCTTATACAGATGTTGGGAATTGTTATTTGCCCTTTCCCTAAATGCGGAACCCTGTGACTTTAAATCTGGGACAACCTAAAACATGGCCGCTGCTTGCACTGCAGTGAGACAGCCTGGCCAATCAGCAAGAAGGATTTGCTTCTGACCTGGTGACCTTGGAGCCAAGATGAAAGTGAGGCTGAAGAAGAAAACATGGCGTCTGCACAGACGTAGTGAGAGCAGCCTGAGATTTCTCCTCTCTGCTGGGAGTGTTCCTGCTGATGTGTTTGAGTAGGAGCTGGGATTTCACCTATAGAATATTTACCCATATAGGGAATCCCATAGTCAGAGCACAGGGAGTTAGTTAACCCTTTCCAGTCAGCCATCATAGTGAGTGGAACTAGTGCAGCTGAGCTATTGCTGGGGGAGTAATCCCTGTAGGATACATAGGACTATGTACTGAGTCCCTGGACTGTGGATTTCCCATGAGCCTCTGTGACACTTGCTCCTCAGGAATTGAGGAAGCTTCTCCTACACCAGCATTCCAAGCTCAGTGTGGAGTAAAGCTGCCAGACTGCTTCCCTGTATCTGCTCTGCCTCACAGGATTTATTCCTTTCTCATTACCACTGGGAGTTGGTGAGACCTTTTTACATTACACCCCGGGGTGCGTCAATCTGGTGTAACAACACATAACTCTGATCTTACTACTTTGTTATATCCCTGCAGACCCCTAGTGCATACTCACCACTCTTAAAGTCATAGTTTACAATGTCATACAAAAGGTGACTTATTATATTATCATACTTATATTGTCTCACATACATTCTGTTATTATTATTATTTCACTGTTCACATTGCATTACCAATTTATATTATTGCAATACACAAATTACAGTTTCTACCTATTGTGCGGTTTATTGTCTGCTGCATTGGGTACAGTAATCACTGCTATTGCAGTTCCCAGGGAGTTATTTGCCACCAATATCTGCTTTAGCCCTGGGTGGAGACACTTAATTTATCCAAACCCCACAAATGTCCCACTTAGCAGAGGCTTGAGATCTATACTGTTAGTGCCACAGTGTGGCCCCGGATATTCCTGCCAAAAAAAGGGTTACACAGAACAAAGGAATGCGTTAGATACCGACATACATGGCAAAATGGAGCCGGGGGGCCCACAGGAATTTTAATAGTTTGCTGATGGGCCAGTCCAACACTGGTCATGGTATCACTGTATTCATTGGGGGACACAGGTCTCTGCACCCCATTTTGGAGCCCAGACAACACATTTAAGTTTTCAAAAATGTAAAATGCAATAAATGGTATTTACATAGCTAAAATGGCAACTCAGTCACTGGCTCCTGTATCACAGGGTAAGGGCAGCTCTGGGAATGGGTTTCCTGCTGGGTAGTTCCCTAACTAATGATTCTCACACAGGTATCAAGTTCGCATCCTACCCCAAATGCAACATGAAGGGGCTCAGTGAATGTGGCAGTGAAGGTGTGTAAGTGTCTGATTGGCTCACTCAGCTCATAAAAGGACAGACGTCCGGCCTCATAGTCCAATGAGATCCTGATTCTCCTGCAGGAAGAGAAGTGGGGTAAATCTGTGTCTTTTCTGTCATGTCTCACTGTATAGTTATTATTCCATCTGCGCAAACACCAGGACTTGTTGTTACTCCCAATCCAGGACTGATCCCCTCTCCTCTTTATACTGGGATAGGCCACCCCTACCCTCCAGCTCCCTGATTCACTGACCTCCACTTCCCAGTAATGTCGCCCTGAGGGGAAACTCCTGCTGCTTAAAGTCTGAGGAACCTGAAATCTCTCTGGGGTTTGTGGGTGACCCTGGTCTGTGAGTGAGTAGGAAGCAGATTTCCTGTCCCCTGATACAGATACATGATTCCCAGCCGTGTTTATATCCAGTAACAGGTCTGTAGCCTCCTGCTCAGGGATCCTTCCCTTTACCCCAGTCACAATGGCAGCTAAGCCTGTGAGTAATGTCTCTGAGATCAGATCCACATCCAGATCCCCTACAGCAGGGACCTTTATATCATGTCTCTCTCTGCCCCCCTCATTATCTGCAGCTCCATGTGATTCCCGTTCCTGTAGGACAGTGAGTGGATCTGCCATGTTGCACAGCTCCTCAATGTGATCGATCTTCCTGGACAGCTCGTCCTTCTTTATTTCCAGCTGCTCCATCAGATCAGTGAGTGTGAGTGAGAGCTTCTCTTTCTGGCTGGAGATGTCACTCAGGAGTCGCTTCTCTAGGGCTTCCAGCTGTTCCCTGATGTCTCTAAACAGGGCAGTGACTCTCTCTGTCTCACCGGCTGCTTTTTCTGCCACTTCTCTCCTGCGCTCCTGCAGTCTCTGGGCTCCTCTCTCAGTCTCCTCTCTCTCTGGCCTCAGTTTCTCCAGAACTTTCCTCAGTTTCTCTTTCTTCTTCTCAAAGGCCTCACTCAGCAGCTCCACCCTGTGGCCCCTGTGCTCCCTGGCCAGACAGCAGGACACACAGATACAGACAGACTCCTCATAGCAGTAATACTCCAGAACCTTGTGATGTACAGAACATTTTCTCCCCATAAAGGAGTTGTTGGGTTGGGTCAGTACATGTTCTGCTGACTTGCGGTGCCCCCTCAGGTGGGTATCACACAGAGAAGCCTCACACAGGAGACAGGATTTAGCAGCAGGTACAGGAGAGAGGACACAGTAGGTGCAGAAGATCCCAGTCTCCCCCGGCTCTGTCTCAGTTGGACAGAATCGCTCCACTAGGCCACGCAGCTTCCAGGCTGTTATCAGTCCAGGTCTCCTTTTAAATCTCTGTCTACATTCAGGGCAAGAAAACTTTGCAAGAAAAGTACCCACTTGTGTGTCCCATGTTGTCCCAATACAGCCCCGGCAGAAGTTATGGCCACACGGCAGGGATACAGGATCAGTATAAATGCTCAGGCAGATGGAGCAGCTCAGCTCAGCTCTCAGATCAGCAGCCGCCATCACTGAAATCAGGAACAAGAAACAAAACTGAACTTTACTCTCTCTTTCTATAACCAGTTGGACTTGTTTTATCTCCCCCTCTCATCCAGGGTGGGGCAAGGTCTTTATTTGGATTTTAGCTTCCTGTTAACTCTTAATTTTCCATTTGCTGCCTAGAGGGTCCAACTGGCTGCTCTGCCCATTTACAGAGCACATCAGATTAGCAGATTATGGGGAACAAACCCAAACCATCAGACTGGTAGTAAAGGGGGGCATTTATTTATTCTCTGATCTGCTTACATCAGGTGTAAGACCTCTGTTGGCTATACATTATTGGTAATTGTATAACTTGCTGTCACTATATAAATAATTGATTAAGATACAATCGGTGGGGGAATAGAGACCTTTGATCTTTATTAGACAGGAAATAATTGAGTTGTGTTTATTACTGTCCCCCATAAGATAAACATGTAATATAATGACTGTTTGTCTCCTGAAAGCAACAGATCCCTATAACAGATATGAGAGAAATAAGTTGGTGGGGCATAATAAAATGGCAGTTCTAAATATCCAAAGATTTACTGGGAAAAGGCCATAAGCAGATCTTGCTGTAAAAGTGTTTTTATTCTAGCAGTTCTGCTAGTCTGTACCAGTCATGATCTGTCCCCCCTCTTGTATCAGTGTGTATGCATAAGTTCCTAGAACCCACCAGCACACCCTGACCTCTCCGGTACAAGCTGGCCCGGTGCACAGTTGAAAGGGATCGGCAACCCTTAATGAAACTAGTAGGAAGAAGAAAACCGGCACTCAAAGCTCCATGCAAGCGGGCAAAGCCCTGTGTGTTTATTGCAACGTAACGTTTCGGGGGCGTACCCCTTCATCAGACGAAATCTGTGCAAGGTATCAGCAAGAAGAACATTCAGTTATTAACCACAAGGTTGTTTAGCTGGTCAGCCTGTAGTACCAATTTGGGTATTGTTCCCTCACAAACTGAGCTCTTTTGCTGCTTCCCCTCCTGTGTACAGCGATGCTGCTTCATAAAGATCCAGAAAATTCCTGGGCGATGATGACGGATCACTACTATCTATGGCCACTCAAGGTTGTCCAAGATGTTTTGTCTCCTTCCCCCTTGTGGTCACTGTATATGGTGTCCTCTGAGATATCTAGGGCCCCTCTGTGTTGCCTCTGGGGGGAGCAGGCAGTCTATTCCTCCCACTGGGGATGCTGTCACTCCCTCAACATGGATATTCTGTCTGCCTGGTAGTCACTGGCATCCCGGTGGAATTTAAGGACTTCAGAGATGGTACCACTCAGCTTCTCCATGATCTCTCAATGTTCCTGCAGCCACTTCTCAGTAGGTACAATGCTACATGTCGGTTATGTAACTTGTTGGTCTCTCCACTTCTCTACTCTTCCAAATTACAAAAGGTTTTCTTACCTGGAAAACCCCAGGTCCTGAGCATTCTGGATAACAGGTCACAAATCTGTACCCCTATTGCTTGCACCAATGATACTATTTATACCTTCCATCTACCTTCTCTTTGAGGAATGTGAGAACAGTTCCCATAGTTCGCTGCTCTTAGATGAAGTATTGGGGCTAGGTGTTGGGGTCCCCAAACAAGTTTGTACACAGTATGCTGTCCTACTAACGATTAGCTGACAGCTAGCGAACATAACTCGACAGAAGGAGGTCGGGTTCTTTAGGTAAACTGAATATACTTCCGTGTGGAGTTGTTTATTTTGTAAAACTGCAATACAATCAAATAGACTGAAATCACAATATGCGATTGCATGTGGCATTTATAAACACATTTCAGAGAAAGAACAGCTAATACTCACATCAAACATACAGTGATGCAATGCACAATAAATCTAACAAATAATATGCAGACTTACAAGCATATATGTATGGAGGGAAGACAGATGAACTTCCAAGAACACTCCTGAGAGGTAAGATGGCTCCTGCAGCCTGAGGGTGAAACTTTTATTAACCAGCCAAAAAACTTTATTAACAAGTGTAAGACACTTCCTGGTTGCTTATGAGAGGAGCTAAACTGCAGTTACACAAATGACCACTAGATGTCTTAACACAATAGTCCTGTGATGGACAGCACACTCCCCGCCTGGCATAAATATATGCCACTATAATATACCTAAGAATTACTGTAAATTCAATCCGATAACTTTTTACTATGAAAAAGGACAATCAAATCTGAAACAGGTCAGAGATATACTTTAGCAACTCCGTGGTTAATCACTTTAACCTCCACTTTACGAACTTTCCCATCACCACTGGGAATGGCTTTTATAATAAGACCCATTGGCCATTCATTGCGTTTAGCTTGAGGGTCTTTCAACAAGACAACGTGTCCTTCTTGAACATTTGGTTTCTCCTCTTTCCACTTCCTTCTTGTTTGAAGTGATGACAAATACTCTTGCTTCCAACGTTTCCAGAAAGTATCAGCAAGGTTCTGAACTTGCTTCCACTGACACTTGTAAAGATCTTTCAAAGTGAACTCACCAGGTGGTGCTGATATAGGACAAGCTTTCTGAGTCAAAAGCATTCCTGGTGTAAGAACTTCAGGTTTTTCAGGGTCCATTGAAATGGTAACTAATGGTCTAGCATTCATTATGGCCGTAACCTCAGCTAACAAAGTAATCAGCACTTCATGTGACAGTCTAACATTTTTGCCTTGTGCCAACATCGAGTCTAAAATACGTCTGGCTATGCCAATCATCCTCTCCCACACTCCTCCCATATGAGATGAGTGAGGAGAGTTGAAGGTCCAAGTGCATCTCTGTTCAAAAAGGTAATTTTGGATCTCAGGATCTTCTGAGTTAATTTGCAGTTCCTTGCAAGCTCCTACAAAGTTTGTTCCTTTATCTGATCGGAATTGCTTGACTGGTCCACGGATAGACAAAAATCTTCTTAAAGCATTAATAAAGCTTGAAGATGACATGGATTCAAGCACTTCCAAATGAACTGCTCTGGTACTTAAACAAGTGAACATTACAGCCCATCTTTTACTCTGAGCAGAATGTCCTCTAGTATAGCGATACATCACGTTCCAAGGCCCGAAGACATCAAGCCCAACATGTGAGAATGGAGGGGCTACAACGAGCCTGTCTGGTGGGAGATCTGACATTTTCTGTTCCTGCACCTTTCCTCTCAACATCCTGCAGATAACACATTTATGAACGATACTGGAGACTAGTTTTCTAGCTCTTGTGATCCATAGGCCTGCCGAACGTAATGCACCCTCAGTAAAATGACAACCTTGATGTGCTACCTTCTCATGGTTTGACTAAGAGGGTGGCTATATGATGGCTGGCTGGAATTATGAGGGGGTGTTTCTCACTCTCTGCCATGTCTGAATTAGACAAACGCCCTCCTACTCTGAGTAGTCCCTCTTTGTCAATTATAGGATTCAGACATTTGATCAGGCTTTGATCTGTGACTTTCTTCGTCCTTGACAAAGACTTAATCTCTTCTGAAAACACCTCTTGTTGGACACACTTGACAATGACAGTCTCTGCTTGCAAGTAATCTAAGGGATGGCATAACTTTCTACAGCAATGCCAGCCCTTACATGAATATTTCTGTGTGTTGCAAGAAAATGACTTGCTGATGTGAATAAGTGTAGTTATACCTCTCACAAGAGATTTCCAATTTGAAAATCTGAGAAATCTACGTGAGTCTAACTGGATTCACTTGAAGGTTTCAGCATTCCCAGACCCTATGTGCCAGTGTCGTTTACAGCTAAAAGGCGAAAGGAGGTATGTGTTTTTTCTGACGCTTCTACTATGGCAATAGCAGCTGTAGCATATCTCAAGGTTACAGACAGCGATGGTCAATGTCATTTTGGCTTTATTATGGGAAAATCCAAACTAGCTCCTAAACCAGCCCATACAGTGCCACGTTTAGAGCTATGTGCAGCAGTTTTGTCAGTTGAGTTAGCAGAACAGATTGTTGAAGAAATGGACTTTGAACCTGACGCAGTTGAATATTATACTGACAGTAAAATACTTCCAGAAGATTTTATGTGTATGTTTCAAACAGAATCAATCACTTGAAACATACTAACTGGTTTTCAGGTCCAGACTTCTTGTATTATTCAGTCACAAGTCATCAACCTGAAGCCAATACGTTTGACCTCGTAGAACCTGGTTCTGACTGTGAGATCAGACCCGAAGTGACAGCCTTAGCAACTGAGGTACGTGAACGTCAGTTAGACTCACGTAGATTTCTCAGATTTTCAAATTGGAAATCTCTTGTGAGAGGTATAACTACACTTATTCACATCAGCAAGTCATTTTCTTGCAACACAGAGAAATATTCATGTAAGGGCTGGCATTGCTGTAGAAAGTTATGCCATCCCTTAGATTACTTGCAAGCAGAGACTGTCATTGTCAAGTGTGTCCAACAAGAGGTGTTTTCAGAAGAGATTAAGTCTTTGTCAAGGACGAAGAAAGTCACAGATCAAAGCCTGATCAAATGTCTGAATCCTATAATTGACAAAGAGGGACTACTCAGAGTAGGAGGGCGTTTGTCTAATTCAGACATGGCAGAGAGTGAGAAACACCCCCTCATAATTCCAGCCAGCCATCATATAGCCACCCTCTTAGTCAAACCATGAGAAGGTAGCACATCAAGGTCGTCATTTTACTGAGGGTACATTACGTTCGGCAGGCCTATGGATCACAAGAGCTAGAAAACTAATCTCCAGTATCGTTCATAAATGTGTTATCTGCAGGATGTTGAGAGGAAAGGTGCAGGAACAGAAAATGTCAGATCTCCCACCAGACAGGCTCGTTGTAGCCCCTCCATTCTCACATGTTGGGCTTGATGTCTTCGGGCCTTGGAACGCGATGTATCGCTATACTAGAGGACATTCTGCTCAGAGTAAAAGATGGGCTGTAATGTTCACTTGTTTAAGTACCAGAGCAGTTCATTTGGAAGTGCTTGAATCCATGTCATCTTCAAGCTTTATTAATGCTTTAAGAAGATTTTTGTCTATCCGTGGACCAGTCAAGCAATTCCGATCAGATAAAGGAACAAACTTTGTAGGAGCTTGCAAGGAACTGCAAATTAACTCAGAAGATCCTGAGATCCAAAATTACCTTTTTGAACAGAGATGCACTTGGACCTTCAACTCTCCTCACTCATCTCATATGGGAGGAGTGTGGGAGAGGATGATTGGCATAGCCAGACGTATTTTAGACTCGATGTTGGCACAAGGCAAAAATGTTAGACTGTCACATGAAGTGCTGATTACTTTGTTAGCTGAGGTTACGGCCATAATGAATGCTAGACCATTAGTTACCATTTCAATGGACCCTGAAAAACCTGAAGTTCTTACACCAGGAATGCTTTTGACTCAGAAAGCTTGTCCTATATCAGCACCACCTGGTGAGTTCACTTTGAAAGATCTTTACAAGTGTCAGTGGAAGCAAGTTCAGAACCTTGCTGATACTTTCTGGAAACGTTGGAAGCAAGAGTATTTGTCATCACTTCAAACAAGAAGGAAGTGGAAAGAGGAGAAACCAAATGTTCAAGAAGGACACGTTGTCTTGTTGAAAGACCCTCAAGCTAAACGCAATGAATGGCCAATGGGTCTTATTGTAAAAGCCATTCCCAGTGGTGATGGGAAAGTTCGCAAAGTGGAGGTTAAAGTCATTAACCACGGAGTTGCTAAAGTATATCTCTGACCTGTTTCAGATTTGATTGTCCTTTTTCATAGTAAAAAGTTATCGGATTGAATTTACAGTAATTCTTAGGTATATTATAGTGGCATATATTTATGCCAGGCGGGGAGTGTGCTGTCCATCACAGGACTATTGTGTTAAGACATCTAGTGGTCATTTGTGTAACTGCAGTTTAGCTCCTCTCATAAGCAACCAGGAAGTGTCTTACACTTGTTAATAAAGTTTTTTGGCTGGTTAATAAAAGTTTCACCCTCAGATTCATAACAACTGGTTATGAATCAAATCTTCAGTCCACGTTCTCCATTGAGTCTCTTTGTCTGGAGAGAGTGGGGTATCCCAATCACATTGATCTACTGAAAGCTCTCTAACTAAAGCTTTACCTTGTACAGTGATCGGAGTCGCAAAACCAA
The DNA here is from genome assembly GCA_038501925.1 of Xenopus petersii. Lineage (NCBI taxonomy): Eukaryota > Metazoa > Chordata > Amphibia > Anura > Pipidae > Xenopus > Xenopus petersii. Next base: position 237,298,805 of record CM076672.1, on the reverse strand, counting down.
GTGGATCATAAAGACTATTCACTGTGGCCAAGATACCTCTCCGTGTGAATGGCTTTACTTCCCTGGACACTTGAAAGGTGAAACTGTCAGTCTGTAGGTTCCAACTTACTCCTAGACTTCGTTGAAGGGGCAAAGGATCAACACCTGGAACAAGGTCTTTTAACTCTTTAGCCCTGTCATCTGCAGGAAATGCTTCCATTACCGCACTTCTATTTGATGCTACCTTGTGCAGTTTGAGATTTGATGCTGCCAGCATGTCTCTGGCCCTCTGCAAGAGACTGATTGCTTCAGCTTCAGTAGGCACAGAAATAAGTCCGTCATCTGCATAGAAATTTCTTAAGATAAACTGTTTTACGTCTTTGCCATATTAACTTTCTCCACGCTTTGCTATTTGTCTGAGTCCGTAAGTGGCTATGGCTGGAGAAGGACTATTCCCAAAGACATGTACTTTCATTCTGAACTCTGAAATTTCCTGGCTAAGGTCATTGTCTTGGTACCAAAGGAACCTCAGGTAGTTGCCGTGGTCTTCCCTAACCATGAAACAATAAAACATTTGCTGTACATCGGTAGTCACTGCAACTTGTTCTTATTCAAATCAGGTCCGCTAAGAAGTACGTCATTCAGTGAGATACCTTGATACTGAGAACTTGAATCAAAAACCACTCTGATCTGCCCTGGCTTTTGAGGGTGATAGACACCAAAGATGGGTAAGTACCAACTTTCCTCATCTGGTTGCAACGGTGGAGCGGGCTCTGCTTGATCCTGGCTAAAGATCTTTTGCATAAAATTAACAAAATGCTCTTTCATTTCAGGTTTTTTTCTGAATGAATGCTGCAAAGCAAGAAGTCTCTTCTGAGCTTGCTCTCTATTGTTTGGCAATCTAAGACGTGGTGAACGAAATGGTAGGGGTGCTACCCAATGATTAGTTTCATCGATAAACATCTCTTTTTCAACTATGTCAAGGAACATGTTATCTTCAATTGACGTAGCAGGTTTTTCATCATTTGGAGTTGTAACTATGGTAATTATGGTCTAAACTGTCCATGCTGTGAGTTGCCATTTTCACATAGCATAGAGCGGGGTTGAAAGGCTGTTTGCAAGCATTAAAGTTTTCTTTTATTTGCATAAAGCTAGAGCATGGGCTGAATAGCGAAGTGCGTCCACTAGGTAATACATTTGTCTTGAATGAGTTCACACCCGTTGATGGATGAGTTCCTCCTAAACATACTTCTCCAACTATGACCCAACCCAAATCTAAACGCTGTGCATAGGGGGCGTTATGGGGTCCATTGACTTGTTCACGTACTTTGTGAACCCTCAGGATATCCCTTCCTAACAAGAGGAGTATTTGAGCATTAGGGTCAAGTGCAGGAATTTTGTCTGCTAATGATTCCAAATGAGGAAAATGCTGTGTAATCTCAGGTGTTGGTATTTCTGACCTGTCATCAGGTAACATGTCACACTCGATGAGAGTGGGAAGTTCTACCTGTGATTTCCCGTCTATAGACTGAATAGTAAAATTAGATACCCTACGCCCTGTTTTCACCGTAGTACCCGAGCACGTTTTTAGAGTGTAGGAAAATGCTTCACCACTAATGTTAAACAGAGTAAAGAATTCAGATTTAGCTAATGAACGGTTACTTTGATCATCTAATACTGCATACATGTTTACAGAACAGTCAGGTTTGTTAGAGGGATATACAGTCACTAAACAAATCTTGGAAAAGGATCTGGGCCTTGTCCCTTCTGCACATACCTCTGTACATTTGGATACAACTGTGGATGAAATAGGTTCATTGTCCTCCCCGCCATGCTCTTTGACGGTTACAATAGTCTCTGATGTCCAAGGAGCTGGGCCCGGGTGCAGTGCTGAGATATGCTGGTCACTTTTGCACTCACTACATTTTATATTGGCCTTGCAGTCTTTAGCAAAATGTTTGGTGGATGCACAACATTTAAAGCAGATATTATTTTCTTTCAAATAAGCTTTACGTTCGTCGATATGCTTGCTCCTGAATCCACGGCACTTTGACAGTGGGTTAGGTTTTCTATGGATCGGGCATGGACTATCTGGGTCCATAGATTTCTTTTCAGAGTTAGTAATCTGCACAGCTGAATCCGTGGCTAACACCTCCGTCCTTCTGACCGACACGGAAGGTCTGTTACCATACTTAGCTCCTGTCTTCTCTGTGTGTGCTGGCATCTGGTTGCTGTACGTTGAGAATATGAAGCTTGGGTCGTTTCTGATCTTTGCTTGGTTGACAATAAAGTTGGTGAAGAAACTGAATGGTGGGAAGGGAACGTGATTAACTTCTTTGTACCTAGAACCTTGAGAAATCCACTTATCTTGCAGACTATATGGAAGCTTTTCAATGATCGATTTAACCCCACGAGTTGTATCTAGGTATGCCAGTCCTGGTAAGTAGCCTTCTGTTTTAGCTGCATTCACCTCCAACAATATGTCGCCAAGTTCTCTCAACTTTAGATTGTCTTTGTTAGACATTTTAGGGAAATCGTCCAGTTTTTTTAATAGGGCATTTTCAATTACTTCAGGGCTGCCGTAACAGTCTTCTAGTCTCTGCTACACCATCCTAACCCCAGCTGAAGGGTTATGAACGTGCACCGACCTGATTCTTTGAGCCTGCCGAGATGAATCTGGCCCAAGCCACTTTGTCAGCAAATCTAGCTCTTCTCTGGCTGTGAGGTTGAGATCTCTGGTGATACTTTGGAATGATGTCTTCCATGCCCAATAGTTCTCTGGACGATCGTCAAATGTTAAGAGGCCTGTGCTTACTAATTCTCGGCGAATTAGGTATTTCGCTAGATCATTTGACTCTGATGATCCTAAGGGGACATTTCTCACAGAGGGCGTATGATAACCCGGGTCACTTGATGGATACTGAGGATTAGCATAGTCCATGTTTTCTTGAACGCGCACCTTTGAAGCTGGAACATTTTTTGAATCATCATGAGCAGCAGGGGGCGCCTCAGATGTATCTGGAACAGGCTGCTTATATGTTGAGTTATGGAACTGTGGAACTGTGCTGGAGATGGGTTCAATAGAAGGATACTCTGTTTTGACTTGGTCCAAAGTGTGTTTCTGTACATATTCCTGAGTTCTCTGTACTGGATCATGAATTGCTACTTCTGGAACATCGTGGAGCTGATCTCCTTCCAAACCGAAAGCAGTCTCGTATACGGCAGCCTCTGCCGATGCTGATACTGCTGCCTTTTGAATCTGCAGTATATGCATATTAGCCTCTAAATCCGCTTTCTGTCTGATCATATCGGCTTCTTTTTCGACATATGAGAGCGCTGCGCGTGCTGCTTCAGCTTTTGCTCTTGCTCTGAGGCCTGCAGAGCTTGCAGACGATCTGCTGGAGTGTCCTGAATATCTGGAGCCAGACACGTGGGACCTGGTCTCGTAAGTTTGTTGTGAGATGTCCATACTCTTATCTGGATTCATGATGTATGAATTCAAATACAGCTCTTTATCTTCGCCTGTTACGTATACGTATGCTTTTTTACTATGCTGTCCTACTAACGATTAGCTGACAGCTAGCGAACATAACTCGACAGAAGGAGGTCGGGTTTTTTAGGTAAACTGAATATACTTCCGTGTGGAGTTGTTTATTTTGTAAAACTGCAATACAATCAAATAGACTGAAATTACAATATGCGATTGCATGTGGCATTTATAAACACATTTCAGAGAAAGAACAGCTAATACTCACATCAAACATACAGTGATGCAATGCACAATAAATCTAACAAATAATATGCAGACTTACAAGCATATATGTATGGAGGGAAGACAGATGAACTTCCAAGAACACTCCTGAGAGGTAAGATGGCTCCTGCAGCCTGAGGGTGAAACTTTTATTAACCAGCCAAAAAACTTTATTAACAACACTTCCTGGTTGCTTATGAGAGGAGCTAAACTGCAGTTACACAAATGACCACTAGATGTCTTAACACAATAGTCCTGTGATGGACAGCACACACAGTGTGACACTATACAGATATCTAAACACTCAATCTACTGCAGGAACATTCCCTGTTAATAAGCCAAGGAACCCCCTATCCCCCCAATCTGCACCTTTACATTCAATAAAAAACACAGAGACATGTTATGGCAAAAATCTGTGGAGGTCACAAGCTTTATTTAACAGTTAAAATTCAAAGTTTAGGTACACCCTGACCCCAGCTGCGGCTCTCATTCTCCAAACGTGGGCTCCTGCCCAAAAAGTTTCCAAAAAACCTGAAGCAGGGATCACGGGGCCGGGCGCACTCAGTGACCGCCTTTTTGCCCATCCCCCTGCTCCCTCGTTGTGCATAATGGCGCTAACCCAGTCACTTGCATGCATCAGAGAAGACCGTGCAGTCCCAGTCTGATGCACACTCGTGACTCACCAAAGGTAGGCCTGCACTATAACCACTGCTCCCAAGGACATACTTCTCACCTGCTCCCATCTCATCCCTCTCTTACCAAGCCAAGCGATCTTCATGTGTTCCTCCGACAAACCCATCTGCTGTCCTGCAACCCCTGCATGCTTCATTGCCCAGAAAATAAATGAATGGCCTAATATCAAAATGTTGCAAGTTGTCGCACCTCCTGCTGCGACAAAAACAAGAACATTAGTTCAAATCTTCCCTTGCATCGTTTAAAGGTCTTATGTATTTTTTGTAAGCCTTCGACTTCCATCTTCCCAACGCCTTTATCCTCTCACTACTTTCCCCTCCCATTGCTGCTTCAGTTGCTGCACCAATTCTAAAAGAATGAGACCCGAATTTCTTAGGATCCCACCCATTGTTGATCACCGCCTTTTTCAGGACCTGTCTGAACTGAAAAGCAGAGAGAGGGGAACCATCCTCATGTAATAATAATAATGGACCTCCTTCCGGGCGCACTACCATATATTCCCGTACTAACCTAACAGGGCATGACACTTCCCCCGTTTCCGGCAGGGCCGCCATCAGGGGGGGACAGGGGGGACAAGCGTACCGGGCCCGGGCATGAAGGGGGGCCCGGCAGCGCTGCATTTTTTGAAGACCCGGGCCCCCCTTACGAGCGCCCGAGCCGTACGTCTTGCCTCTGTGCTGCCGAATGCGGAAGTGCCGAAAAGCCGAAGCCGATGCGCCGAAAAGACCCGAAGTCACGGAAAAAGCCGAAGTCACGAAAACAGCCGAAGCCAAAGTCCTGAAGCAGCGCAAAGACCCGAAGTCACGAAAACAGCCGAACCCGAAGTCCTGAAGCAGTGAAAAGACCCGAAGTCACGAAAGGAGGTGAAGTTGAAGTACTGAAGCCGTGAGTTCAATTCTACTGAACACCAGTTTGTGTATTTTTTTTTTTTTAATCTCCTGGCCACCAATGTATTATTTTAATATTCTATAGGCCCCTGCAACCAATCTTTTTTTTTAAAACATGTTTTTTTGGGGCCCCAATTTTTTTTTTAACTCGTAAGGGGCCCCTGACGCCAATGTTTTTTTTTTTTTTCAAAAAAATTTTTTTTTTTTTTTAAATTTTTTTTTGGGGCCCCAATTTGTTTTTAACTTGTAAGGGGGCCCCTGCCGCCAATGTTTTTGTTTTTTTTTTTCAAAAAAATTTTTTTTTTTTTTCAAATTTTTTTTTGGGGCCCCAATTTGTTTTTAACTTATAAGGGGGCCCCTGCCGCCAATGTTTTTTTTTTTTTTCAAAAAAAATTTTTTTTTTTTTCAAATTTTTTTTTGGGGCCCCAATTTGTTTTTAACTTATAAGGGGGCCCCTGCCGCCAATGTTTTTTTTTTTTTCAAAAAATTTTTTTTTTTTTTTAAATTTTTTTTTGGGGCCCCAATTTGTTTTTAACTTATAAGGGGGCCCCTGACGCCAATGTTTTTTTTTTTTTCAAAAAATTTTTTTTTTTTTTTAAATTTTTTTTTGGGGCCCCAATTTGTTTTTAACTTATAAGGGGGCCCCTGACGCCAATGTTTTTTTTTTTTTTCCAAAAATTTTTTTTTTTTTTTTTTTAATTTTTTTTTGGGGCCCCAATTTGTTTTTAACTTATAAGGGGGCCCCTGCCACCAATGTTTGTTTATTTTTTTTTACATTTTTTTTGTTGGGGCCCCAAGTTTTTTTTAACTTATAAGGGGGCCCCTGCCACCAATGTTTTTTTTTAAAAAAAAAAAAAAATTTAATTTTTTTTTTTTGGGGCCCCAATTTTTTATAAGGGGGCCCTGACCATCAATAGCTTTTTACAACTTGTGTGGGGGGGGGTTACTTTTTTAGCGCTGATGTCTGTGTGGTCTTTTAACTGCGATGTGGAGTGGGCGGGAAATGGGGTGGAGCTTGGTCGTCAGTGTGGGCGGGGCCCAGGGGGCCCCAAAAATTTTGTTGTACGGGGCCCCGTGATTTCTAATGGCGGCCCTGGTTTCCGGTATACTTACCCATTTTCCTTTTCCCATCTGATCTGTCTTAGAACTACGAATATGAATCAACAATTTATTTTCTTGTATAGACACATCTTTATAACCTAACCCCTTTCCTATTGCCTTTTTTGAAGGTGGCACTAACTCACTGATACAAAATGCTCCTCCAAATGACAATGCAAAAACTGCTCTAAACAACACACACTCAAACTGGTCAAAACAAATCCCCCCCAATGACACCAATATCTGTTGCAACCTAGTCTTAACAATGGGCTCCCTTTTATCCACCTTAGGACCCTCTAATCTACTCCAACCTTTTAAAAGCTTTTTAATGATAGGATTCCATGTAAAATCAGGTCTCCCTTCTGCTAAAGAAAAATGCGATATTGCCGCTAACGTAGTCACCGCCATCGCCTTGGACTTCCCCTCCTTATACATTTCTTTCAAAAATTCTAACAAATCCTTAAACGCATAATTTTTCTTACCACCAGTGCAGAATAGGTGCCACCTTTCCCACGCCCTTTTATAGCTGGCGAGGGTTTTTTCCGACAACGACCTCGCATATAACTCTTCTAATATGGGTTCACCAGCTGCCACAAATGACCAGGGCACCCATGAGCCATTTTTTCTGCCTTAGGGGCCAGTTTAAAGAAGAGCTCCCATTTCTCCCTTGACAATGCGTCTGCTAATGTGTTCTCTACACCTGGCACATGCTGTGCTTTGAATGATATATTAAACTTCATGCAAATTAGCACCAGCTGCCTCAATAACCTAATTACTGGAGGAGAATCGGATGACAAATTATTCACTGCATGAACTACTCCCATATTATCTGATAAAAACCTTATTGCTTTATTCTCCAGTTCTCCTGCCCACAACTCCAGCGCTACCAAAATAGGAAACAACTCTAACAGTGTCAAGTTTTTCGTTAACCCTTTCGCCTGCCATACTTTTGGCCACCTGCCAGCACTCCATTTTCCTGCAAAATATGCCCCAAAACCAATACTCCCTGACGCATCTGTGAGAAAATCCAATTCCTGGCTAAGCCTAGCCTCCTCAATCCATATTCTTATTCCATTAAACTTATCCAGAAACTTGTCCCACACCTTCAAATCCTCTCTCAATTCCTTTGTAATTCTGATTTTATGGAATGACTTTTTTATCCCTGCCATGGATTTTTCCAGTCGCCTATTAAAAATCTTACCCATGGGAATTACTCTACAGGCAAAGTTTAACAAACACAACAATTTTTGCATTTCTTTCAATGTTACCTTGCCTGCTGTTATCACCTTCTTGACTGCCTGCACTGTCCTATCCACCTTATCCTTTGGTAGCCTACACACCCTTGCTTCTGAGTCAATTTCAATTCCCAAAAACTTCAATATTGTCGTAGGTAACACCGTCTTTTCCTCCGCTACTGGCACCCCCAACTCTTTCAGCATTTGCAAAAATATTATTAACGTCTTCTGACAAGTATCTTCATATCTCGGCCCAACAATCAAAAAATCATCCAAATAATGAGCTATAGCTACATTCCCTGACTTTTTGAACAATAACCAATGCAGAAATGTGCTAAAAGCCTCAAAAAACGAACAAGATATCCCACACCCCATAGGTAAACACATATCCACATAAGAAACTCCTTGAAAATAACAACCCGTCAACTTAAAACTATCAGGATGCAATGGTAAAAGCCTAAATGCCGACTCAATATCCACCTTTGCCATCAAAGCCCCTTCTCCCTGCATCTTAACTATCTCCAATGCTTTCTCAAAAGACTGATATTGAACTGAACATTCCTCCTTGTCCAATGCATCATTTACTGATGCCCCTTCTGGATAGGACAAGTGCTGGATCATCCTATATTTCCCTGGTTCTTTTTTAGGTACAATACCCAATGGTGACACCACCAAATCCTTTATGGGCATTTCCTCAAATGGACCCGCCATCCTCCCTGCCTTCAATTCTTTCTCCAGCTTCTGTTTCAATGCTTCTTCATGCTGAGTAGCCGACTTTAAATTCTTATATACTTTAATTGGAGTCGGCACCTCTAAAACTGGTATTCTAAACCCTTCCAAAAAACCCTTTGCCAAGAATTCTGCTTTATCTCTATCTGGATAATCCTGCAAAGCCTCACTTAACTTGCCCACCTGTACTGGCGTTTCCGTTCTTCTGTTGAGCTGCTCGAAAGGGCTGCCTATTCCCCTCCTTCTTTTTGTTGCATTCACTTACTGCATGTGATAAACCACAAGCTGAACATGCATGTCTAAATCTACAAGCATACCCCCTGCTACAGCGCTTTTCATTATAAGCAAAACAAACATTCCTTGGTTTATGAGATATCAATCCTCTACTCACATTGTTAAACCCACCTTGCTCCTTTGCTACCCATCTGGACCATAAATCTATGTCCTTTTGACCAAATGACAACATCTTACTATTGACCATCTTTTTTCTAAATGCCCTGTCATAATCAGACCATGAAGTGCCCTTGTAAAAAAGATATGTGTCTACTATGGTATCAATGTACTTAATCACATTAAGGCATTGCTCCGTTTTTCTTTCCAAATAAACGCTAGTAAAAACCAAAAAACCTTTCAACCAATCAAAAAACGACTTATTCTTCCTTCCTTCCCCCTCAATCCTAACCCCATCTTCCTTGGCCTGCACCATTTCCCTTGTCAAATCATATATATCGACAAATTTCCCATCTTCAATTGCCTTCCTCAATTTCCTAGGCAAATGTGCTGCTGTTTCTGTCAAAGCACATGCATAAGTATCTGCTGCTCCTACCAGCACCAACTGACTCCACTCCTTTACCGAATCCCCTGCCTTATCCTTTTTCTCCTTTCCTTTACCTTCCTTAAAGTATTTTTTAATCAAAGCCAAAATTTTCCCCCCTTCTGTCTCACTATCCAAAGTCTCTGATTCTGAATCCCGATTAACCAATACATTAGATCTCAACTCACCCAAAGCACCAACCATCCCAGATGAGCTGCAACCTTCCTTCTGGACCTGATGAACTGCTGGCGACTTAGCCGAGATGCGACTTTCCTCCCTCGCAGAAAGACTTGCTGCCGAAGTAGACGCCTGATCCCTCAGACTTCCAGCTTGACCTCCGTGACCTCGCCGCTGTTCCCTTCTCTCTTTTCTCCACTGTCTCCAACTGTCCTCGTCCTCTTTGTTCCTGAAAAAGAAACCTTGACCACAGTTATTACCACTGTACCTATTGCCTCGCTGTTCCACCCACCTAGGCCCAGGGCAGCCATCAGGGGTGGACATGGGGGAGAGTTGTAGGGGGCCCTGAGGGTAAGGGGGGCCCGGCCACGCCACACTTACTTGATTAGCCGGGCCCCCCATCTTTCTGAGAGCTGCTGACTTCGGGAAGGCATGGAAGTTTAAGGGGCCCTGGCAACCAATTTTCTTATAATGTGGGGGGGCCTGGCCACCAATTTTGAACACCAATTTTTTTTTCTCATGTGGGGTGCTAGCCACCAATATTTTTTAATGGAGGGGGGCCCTTGCCACAAATGTTTTTTATGGGGGGCCCTGACCACCAATATCTTTTTATTTTTTTTTAACATGTGGGAACCCTAGCCACCAATATTATTTTTGTTTTTTTACTGTATGGTGGGGGGCAGACCTGTGGGGTGGGGAGGGCGGACCTGTAGGTGGGGCTTGCTGTGGGCGCAGCTCAGGGGGCCTAGGAAATTTTGTTGTATGGGGCCCTGCGATTTCTGATGGCGGTCCTGCCTAGGCCTCCTTGCATATTTCCAAGGACTATGATTCTGAAAGCCGTAATAACTGAAATCACCATCATCCTCATAAATGCCATCATCAAAATATTCATCATCATCATATTCATCATCATCATCCTCATCACCACCATAATCATTAAAATCCCTCTGATCCCAGTATTGGAAACCTCTACTGTGCCTTTGCCTCTGAGAATCATGAATATATCGGACACGGCCATTACCCCTGAGCTTCACCCTGCCACCCCCCCTTGCCCTTCCCTGCCCAAACCCCCTAACCGCAAGAGAAGGGGCAGACTCTGTTCCCCACTCCCCGTCCTCAGATTCCTCCTCCCTTCCCCACCCCCCTTCAGGTTCAGGGTCCTCACTGTTGCTGTCCCTATCCTCAAATCCCCCCCCGAAACAGACTGCCTAAATTCTCCCCTTGTATTAGAGGCCGTGGAGCCTCCCCCAAATTTGCAGGAAGAACCTTTATCCCTCTCTCCCACCCTTGTAATGGAGGCCGTGCAACCTCCCCCAAATCCGCTTGATGAGCCATTATCATTGGTGGGAGCGGGACCACCCCCCTCCCTAACCCTACCCGTGGGCGACTTTGCGGGACTCTTTCCTGAACCCCGCAACCCCCCCGCCCCCTTTGCAGCAATCCTCCCCAGGCCCCCCCAACCTGTTCTGTGACCATATAAAGGCACAAGGCTGCAGGCTGAGTTATACAGGGAACTCTGAGTATCACTCATGTATTATAAGGGATAATGTACCCCCTACTGTAAATGATAAGGATATTAGAAGTCACTGAGGGGTTGTTCTGTGACCATATAAAGGCAAAAGGCTGCAGGCTGAGTTTCTTTAGTGTGGGGATTTCTCAGTGGTCCTCTGTGTTTCAGAAATTTGTATAAAATTTTAGTTGGTCTTATTTTATCTGCAAAGACTGCTATTGGTAGTAATCTTTCACCTTTCCTTAATTATATTATTTCCATTCACTTGAGAAATAAAAACCAATAATAAGCAGCAATTTAATGTGTTTTGTTAAAGTTTTTCTTTATTTCATTTTCAATTTAACAAGAGATAGTAAAATAGAAATATTAGATATATATGAGAGAGAGAGAGAAATGGTCTTTCCCCACTCAGGGGATTAATACAGTTGAAGCTAATGTAATCCAATCCCTGCTACTAGTCTACCAGACCAACCACCAGTCCCATATTTTCACAAACTTGTCTGGACAGCCATGTGCTATATAGGTAAGTTTTTATTTTGGGAGCATATCATCTGTCAGATGAATTCAGAATCCAAGAGTTGGGGGTTCTGTTGCCTTTCAAATCAGGAGAATTGCTTTCTTTGCAAAGTGGAGCAGTTGTTGAAGACACAGCCTATCTCCAGGCAAAATATTTAAGCTTTCTGCATGTCCTAATAGACAAAATTCCGGGGTTCAAATATTGGGTAGCCCCAACCAAGTGTCCATAAAATTGAGTATAAATGTCCAATATAGTTGGATCTTGGGGCATTCCCAAAACACATGCAGATAATTACCTTGCTCAATATTACACTTTACACAAACATCAGGGTTTGCCTGAGAAATAAACTATTCAAAAACTTTATTGTATGTATCTATCTCTGGTTGGAATATTGACTTTGGGTATCTGCTCAAGTATTTCTTTCCAGTCTCCCTTTTTAAGACGAGGGAGATCCTGAACCCATTTACTACTAATGTAGCAAGATAATATAAAACCAGCCAAGGGGCTTAGAAAGATTGGGCGTATGTAGATACTGTGCCAGTGTGAGTTCCAGCATGAGTGGCTGCCTCCCCTGAGAATTGGGCTTGGACATCATGTCTAAGTTGAAAAAAGCGAGTAAAGAGTTTTACCCCTACATTTGCCCAGACATTAACATTTGGGATAGCCTGAAAGTGTGAGAGCGTTAGTCCCCCAAAGTGCAGTCCATGTGGACTAGTTGTTTGTTTTTTATGAGCTGCCATAACTGTTCTAGAGAAAACTTGGATCACTGTTTTCATAGGGGGCGTTAGGGAGTATACTGTTGAGAGACCTCATATAATTGGTTGGTCAGGGCTTCAAACAAAGCAATCACTGGTTGTTCAGATCTGGATTGAGCCACCACCTGGTGTAAACCAATTGACTTACATAGAAATATAATAATAGGTTCTGGAGGACTAGTCCTCCTTTGTTATCTGGGAGTTGGAGCATCTGCATGTCTATGCGGGGACGTCCCCTGCCCAAATAAACTCTCTTATGCAGGCGTCTAACTCATTAAACCATTTATTAGAAGACATAATTGGTGCATTATGGAACATGTAGAGAAACTTGGAGCCATTTAATGTTTAATGACACGTAAACTAAACTGACTGGGGTGGGAGACAGTAGGGAGAGGGGCGTGAGACTGATTTGGGGTACAGTTAATATGTCCTGTATGATTCAGGTTAAATATTTGTATGTTTTCTATAATTACTGAAGAAAGACTGACTTACACTCGCACACCCTGGCCGTCCAAACTTCAGCGATTCCCAGGTGCTCGATGTCTAGAGGGAATGGGCAACCTCAAAAACAACGTAAAGATAGGACACACCGGCACAACATGGGTGATTCCAGCAGGTAAAAACCTTGCTCGTTTATTGCGGATGCAACGTTTCGGGGCGTGACCCCTTTCTCATAAAGGGGTCACACCCCGAAACGTTGCATCCGCAATAAACGAGCAAGGTTTTTACCTGCTGGAATCACCCATGTTGTGCCGGTGTGTCCTATCTTTCTATAATTACTGACACATATACATATCTATACACACTCACACCTTCACATACACACAAACACTGGCACTGACACAACTGCCAGATGATTAGAATCAGATTGATCAGGAGCCAGGGAACCTCCCTGTGTGTTATTGGGGTGTGGGAGGAAACTGGGGTACCAGAAGGAAAGCCACTCAGATACAGGGAGAACAGACAAGGGAGGAGTCACACAGACAGAACTGCAAAAGCTTTTAGGGGAGTAAAAGGACCTTCCCCACCTGTCAGTCATGGCCAGTGTCAGACTAAGGGTCTCAGGGACCAACCAGGAAAACTTAGACTAAAAGTCAACTCTCTAATCTCCCCATTATTTTCCTCTTCTCCTCACTCTGCATCTTTATTCTCCCAGTCTCTTCTCCCCATCGCTGCTCTTTGTTCTTATACAGAAAAGAGGAATGCGTTAGATACAGACATACAAGGCAAAATGGAGCTGGGGGGCCCACAGGAATTTTATTAGTTTGCTGATGGGCCAGTCCAACACTGGTCATGGTATCACTGTATTCATTGGGGGGCACAGGTCTCTGCAACCCATTTTTGAGCCCAGACAACACATTTAAGTTTTCAAAAATGTAAAATGCAATAAATGTTATTTACATAGCTAAAATGGCAACTCAGTCACTGGCTCCTGTATCACAGGGTATGGGCAGCTCTGGGAATGGGTTTCCTGCTGGGTAGTTCCCTAACTAATGATTCTCACACAGGTTGCTCTCCCTACCCAGAATGCAGCATGAAGGGGCTCAGTGAATGTGGCAGTGAAGGTGTGTAAGTATCTGATTGGCTCACTCAGCTCATAAAAGGACAGACGTCCAGCCTCATAGTCCAATGAGATCCTGATTCTCCTGCAGGAAGGGACGTGGGGTAACTGTGTGTCTTTTCTGTCATGTCTCACTGTATATTTATTATTCCATGTGCACAAACACCAGGACTTGTTATTATTCCCAATCCAGGACTGAACCCCTCTCCTCTTTATACTGGGAAAGGCCACCCCTACCCCCCACCACCCTGATTCACTGACCTCCACTTCCCAGTAATGTCGCCCTGAGGGGAAACTCCTGCTGCTTAAAGTCTGAAAGCACTGGAATCTCTCTGGGGTTTTTGGGCGATGCTGGTTTGTAAATGAGTAGGAAGCAGATTTCCTGTCCCCTGATACAGATACATGATTCCCAGCCGTGTTTATATCCAGTAACAGGTCTGTAGCCTCCTGCTCAGGGATCCTTCCCTTTACCCCAGTCACAATGGCAGCTAAGCCTGTGAGTAATGTCTCTGAGATCAGATCCACATCCAGATCCCCTACAGCAGGGACCTTTATATCATGTCTCTCTCTGCCCCCCTCATTATCTGCAGCTCCATGTGATTCCCGTTCCTGTAGGACAGTGAGTGGATCTGCCATGTTGCACAGCTCCTCAATGTGACGGATCTTCCTGGACAGCTCGTCCTTCTTTATTTCCAGCTGCTCCATCAGATCAGTGAGTGTGAGTGAGAGCTTCTCTTTCTGGCTGGAGATGTCACTCAGGAGTCGCTTCTCTAGGGCTTCCAGCTGTTCCCTGATGTCTCTAAACAGGGCAGTGACTGTCTCTGTCTCACCGGCTGCTTTTTCTGCCACTTCTCTCCTGCGCTCCTGCAGTCTCTGGGCTCCTCTCTCAGTCTCCTCTCTCTCTGGCCTCAGTTTCTCCACAACTTTCCTCAGTTTCTCTTTCTTCTTCTCAGAGGCCTCACTCAGCAGCTCCACCCTGTGGCCCTTGTGCTTCTCATCCACATAGCAATATACACAGATACAGACAGACTCCTCATAGCAGAAATACTCCAGAACCTTGTGATGTACAGAACATTTTCTCCCCATAAAGGAGTCGGTGGGTTGGGTCAGTACATGTTCTGCTGACTTGCTGTGGACCCTCAGGTGGGTATCACACAGAGAAGCCTCACACAGGAGACAGGATTTAGCAGCAGGTACAGGAGAGAGGACACAGTAGGTGCAGAAGATCCCAGTCTCCCCCGGCTCAGTCTCAGTTGGACGGAATCTCTCTTCTGTGTTACCCAGAGTTATGTTCCTGAGCAGGGCAGGGAGTTCCTGATACTCTGCTTTACATTCAGGGCAGGAATAAGCCCCAGATCCCTCCTGGGTGTCCCATGTTGTCCCAATACAGCCCAGGCAGAAGTTATGGCCACACGGCAGGGATACAGGATCAGTATAAATGCTCAGGCAGATGGAGCAGCTCAGCTCGTCTCTCAGATCAGCAGCCGCCATCACTGAAGTCAGGAACAAGAAATGAAACTGAACTTTACTCATTCTCTCTCTATAACCAGTTGGACTTGTTTTATCTCCCCCTCTCACATAGGGTGGGGCAAGGTCTTTATTTGAATTTTAGCTTTTTACTAATGTAGGGAATTAGTGCAACACCCTCAGTGATCTCAATGCAGCAGGAAGTGACACAGCAGCTAGTGAGTGGCAGGCAGGAAGAGGAAGTCACACAGACTGGCAAAAGAAGAGAGCCTGGCATAGAGAGCTGCCTGGTGGGCCCAGAGAGCTGAGAGGCTGCACCACAAGTATTCATTTGGATCAGGCTGCACAGGGAAGCCTCATACTGTGCCTGGAGAGACAGAGGGGCAAATTCGCCGCACTTCTCCAGGCGTAGTTTCGCCAGCGCTTCGCAAATTCACTAAAATCCGAAGTTGCGCACAGGGGTAGCGTAAAGTTGCAAAGTTGCGCTAGCGTTGATTCGCTAAGTAAAGCGAAGTTACGCTAGTGAAGGCTAATTTGCATAGGGCGCCAAATTCAAATTTCAATGGAGGAACACGTATCAGCACTACAAATGCCAAGAAAACCTTCAAATCAGCAAATAAATATTTTATTTTGCCCTACACATGTGCCCACTGTCTAGGTAAGTTGCCATGAGTCAGGAAATGTAGGGGGGAAGGAGGGGAGCCCCAAAAATGTTTTCGACCTTTTTCAGCCTATCACTCATCATGTAGAAAACACGCCAGCGTTTTTTGGGACTTAGAAAAAAATTTGACTTTTTTTGAAACACTCCCTATCTACTCTATTGCGCTTCGCCAGGTCTGAGGTGGCGAAGAAAGTCTTGCGTAAAAGGTAGCGTTCAGTACACTGTGCAAGTTAGTGAATTTGCGTAGTTTCGTCGCTGGTGAAAATTCGCCTGGCGTAAGGGTGCGAAGTAACACTAGCATGTCATCAGGTAAGCACCACAAGTGGAGTGTAACACCGACAAAGGGGTGTCAAAAGGGTTACATTAACTTTTAATTTCCTATTCACTCCCTAGAGGGTCCAAGTGACAGTTCTGCCAATTTACAGGACCCATCAGTTTAGCATATTATGGGTGGTGGACCCATCAGTTTAGCAGATTATGGGGAACAAACCCAAACCATCAGACTGGTAATAAAGGGGGCATTTATTTATTCCCTGATCTGCTTATATCAGTTGTAAGACCCCTGCTGGCTATAAATTATTGCTAAATGTTGTGTAATTGATTAAGTTACAGGGGGTGGGGGAGTAGAAACATTTGCTTTTTATTAGACAGGAAATAATTGAGTTGTGTTTATTACTGTCCCCATAAGATAAACATGTAATATAATGACAGTTTGTCTCCTGAAAGCAACATATGCCTATAACTGATATGAGAGAAATAAGTTAGTGGGGGATAATAAACTGACAGTTGTGCCAGTCTGTACCAGTCATGATCTGTCCCCCCTCTTGTATCAGTGTGTATGTGTATGTATAGTTTGTATCCCTCCTGTATTATATCCTACAGCTCTGTACTGTATATTCCTGTCTCATACTCCTCATACTCATATATAACTCTGTACTGTATATTCCTGTCTCATACTCCTCATACTCATATATAACTCTGTACTGTATATTCCTGTCTCATACTCCTCATACTCATATATAACTCTGTACTGTATATTCCTGTCTCATACTCATATATAACTCTGTACTGTATATTCCTGTCTCATACTCCTCATACTCATATATAACTCTGTACTGTATATTCCTGTCTCATACTCCTCATACTCATATATAACTCTGTACTGTATATTCCTGTCTCATACTCATATATAACTCTGTACTGTATATTCCTGTCTCATACTCATATATAACTCTGTACTGTATATTCCTGTCTCATACTCCTCATACTCATATATAACTGTACTGTATATTCCTGTCTCATACTCCTCATACTCATATATAACTCTGTACTGTATATTCTGTCTCATACTCCTCATACTCATATATAACTCTGTACTGTATATTCCTGTCTCATACTCCTCATACTCATATATAACTCTGTACTGTATATTCCTGTCTCATACTCCTCATACTCATATATAACTCTGTACTGTATATTCCTGTCTCATACTCCTCATACTCATATATAACTGTACTGTATATTCCTGTCTCATACTCCTCATACTCATATATAACTCTGTACTGTATATTCCTGTCTCATACTCATATATAACTCTGTACTATATATTCCTGTCTCATACTCCTCATACTCATATATAACTGTACTGTATATTCTGTCTCATACTCCTCATACTCATATATAACTCTGTACTGTATATTCCTGTCTCATACTCCTCATACTCATATATAACTCTGTACTGTATATTCCTGTCTCATACTCATATATAACTCTGTACTGTGTATTCCTGTCTCATACTCCTCATACTCATATATAACTGTACTGTATATTCTGTCTCATACTCATATATAACTCTGTACTGTATATTCCTGTCTCATACTCCTCATACTCATATATAACTCTGTACTGTATATTCCTGTCTCATACTCCTCATACTCATATATAACTCTGTACTGTATATTCCTGTCTCATACTCCTCATACTCATATATAACTCTGTACTGTATATTCCTGTCTCATACTCATATATAACTCTGTACTGTGTATTCCTGTCTCATACTCCTCATACTCATATATAACTCTGTACTGTATATTCTGTCTCATACTCCTCATACTCATATATAACTCTGTACTGTATATTCCTGTCTCATACTCATATATAACTCTGTACTGTATATTCCTGTCTCATACTCATATATAACTCTGTACTGTATATTCTGTCTCATACTCCTCATACTCATATATAACTCTGTACTGTATATTCCTGTCTCATACTCCTCATACTCATATATAACTCTGTACTGTATATTCCTGTCTCATACTCCTCATACTCATATATAACTCTGTACTGTATATTCCTGTCTCATACTCCTCATACTCATATATAACTCTGTACTGTATATTCCTGTCTCATACTCATATATAACTCTGTACTGTATATTCCTGTCTCATACTCCTCATACTCATATATAACTCTGTACTGTATATTCCTGTCTCATACTCCTCATACTCATATATAACTCTGTACTGCATATTCCTGTCTCATACTCCTCATACTCATATATAACTCTGTACTGTATATTCCTGTCTCATACTCCTCATACTCATATATAACTCTGTACTGTATATTCCTGTCTCATACTCATATATAACTTTGTACTGTGTATTCCTGTCTCATACTCCTCATACTCATATATAACTCTGTACTGTATATTCTGTCTCATACTCCTCATACTCATATATAACTCTGTACTGTATATTCCTGTCTCATACTCCTCATACTCATATATAACTCTGTACTGTATATTCCTGTCTCATACTCCTCATACTCATATATAACTCTGTACTGTATATTCCTGTCTCATACTCATATATAACTCTGTACTGTATATTCCTGTCTCATACTCCTCATACTCATATATAACTCTGTACTGCATATTCCTGTCTCATACTCCTCATACTCATATATAACTCTGTACTGTATATTCCTGTCTCATACTCCTCATACTCATATATAACTCTGTACTGTATATTCCTGTCTCATACTCATATATAACTTTGTACTGTGTATTCCTGTCTCATACTCCTCATACTCATATATAACTCTGTACTGTATATTCTGTCTCATACTCCTCATACTCATATATAACTCTGTACTGTATATTCCTGTCTCATACTCCTCATACTCATATATAACTCTGTACTGTATATTCCTGTCTCATACTCCTCATACTCATATATAACTCTGTACTGTATATTCCTGTCTCATACTCCTCATACTCATATATAACTCTGTACTGTATATTCCTGTCTCATACTCCTCATACTCATATATAACTCTGTACTGTATATTCCTGTCTCATACTCATATATAACTCTGTACTGTGTATTCCTGTCTCATACTCCTCATACTCATATATAACTCTGTACTGTATATTCTGTCTCATACTCCTCATACTCATATATAACTCTGTACTGTATATTTCTGTCTCATACTCATATATAACTCTGTACTGTATATTCCTGTCTCATACTCATATATAACTCTGTACTGTATATTCTGTCTCATACTCCTCATACTCATATATAACTCTGTACTGTATATTCCTGTCTCATACTCCTCATACTCATATATAACTCTGTACTGTATATTCCTGTCTCATACTCCTCATACTCATATATAACTCTGTACTGTATATTCCTGTCTCATACTCATATATAACTCTGTACTGTATATTCCTGTCTCATACTCCTCATACTCATATATAACTCTGTACTGTATATTCCTGTCTCATACTCATATATAACTCTGTACTGTATATTCCTGTCTCATACTCATATATAACTCTGTACTGTATATTCTGTCTCATACTCCTCATACTCATATATAACTCTGTACTGTATATTCCTGTCTCATACTCCTCATACTCATATATAACTCTGTACTGTATATTCCTGTCTCATACTCATATATAACTCTGTACTGTATATTCTGTCTCATACTCCTCATACTCATATATAACTCTGTACTGTATATTCCTGTCTCATACTACTCATACTTATATATAACTCTGTACTGTATATTCCTGTCTCATACTCCTCATACTCATATATAACTCTGTACTGTATATTCCTGTCTCATGCTCCTCATACTCATATATAACTCTGTACTGTATATTCCTGTCTCATACTCATATATAACTCTGTACTGTATATTCCTGTCTCATACTCCTCATACTCATATATAACTGTACTGTATATTCCTGTCTCATACTCATATATAACTCTGTACTGTATATTCCTGTCTCATACTCATATATAACTCTGTACTGTATATTCTGTCTCATACTCCTCATACTCATATATAACTCTGTACTGTATATTCCTGTCTCATACTCCTCATACTCATATATAACTCTGTACTGTATATTCTGTCTCATACTCCTCATACTCATATATAACTCTGTACTGTATATTCCTGTCTCATACTCCTCATACTCATATATAACTCTGTACTGTATATTCCTGTCTCATACTCCTCATACTCATATATAACTCTGTACTGTATATTCCTGTCTCATACTCATATATAACTCTGTACTGTATATTCTGTCTCATACTCCTCATACTCATATATAACTCTGTACTGTATATTCCTGTCTCATACTACTCATACTTATATATAACTCTGTACTGTATATTCCTGTCTCATACTCCTCATACTCATATATAACTCTGTACTGTATATTCCTGTCTCATGCTCCTCATACTCATATATAACTCTGTACTGTATATTCCTGTCTCATACTCATATATAACTCTGTACTGTATATTCCTGTCTCATACTCCTCATACTCATATATAACTCTGTACTGAGAAGTGATGAGGCAACTAACTACACTGGTCCGGGACACTATCAAAAAATTGGTAAAGACCCTGTACATGATATTAGCAGAGAAATCTCTGTACTTATGACTGATGCATGCAATAACAACACTATTACAATGAGTACTGGAGAATTCTTAATGACTGATCACCCACGTACTCTGGTGTTATATTTACTACCAAAAATACATAAGTCACTGGTCAATCCTTTGGGGGCGACCAGTAGTCTCTGGTGTAGGCTCTGTCTTAGAACCACTCTCTAAATTTGTAGATTCATATCTACAACCACTTGTGCAAAACATCAATACCTGCCTTAAAGATACAAATGACTTACTGACATGGTTGAACCAATTACCAGTAATGAATAAAGAGGTCACACTGTGCAGCATAGACATTGTGCGTTTGTACACATCCATACCACAAAATGAAGGGCTGAAGTGCATAGAAGAAGCTTTACTAGAGACTAATTTACCCTTTTGGATTGTCTCAATATTGTTCTAAAAAAGAACTACTTCAGGTACGAAGGTGAATACTACTGGCAGCTCCAAGGCACGTCACTGGGTGCTGCAGTAGCACCTTCCTTTGCTAACCTGTTTATACATATGTTGGAAAAAAGCTTCTTTTTACAGCACAAATACAGCAAACATATAGGATTGTATCTGCGGTTTGTGGATGACATCCTAGTGGTATGGAAGGGAGAGGTGTCACTCTTTAATGAAATGGTCTCAGAGGCAAATGATAGACACCCGACTATTACATTTACTACAGAGACCTCTGACAAATCTATAAACTTTCTTGATGTAGAAATTTCAATTGAAAAGGGTAAATTGACCACTGACCTCTATAGGAAGGCCACAGATAAAAACAAGCAGCTAAAGGCATCTAGCTTCCATAACCCTCGGTGCATTACAGATATCCCTAAAGGCTAGTTCCTAAGGGCAAGGAGGATAACATCAGACAATGATGGGTATTGGAAAGCAGCCTCGGCTCTAATTGACAGGTTTAAATCAAAGGGCTACAATGAAAGAAACCTAATCGACACTGCAATACAAGTAGGGGATACTCCCAGAAACACATTGTTGACACAAAAAACCCAGACAGTGGAAATAGCAATGCCTACTAGGATTCCCTTTGTTAGCAAATATGCTAAACAAAGCAAACCAATAGAGAAAATCACGAAAAGGTTCTGGCCCGTACTTTTTAATGATATAACTTTGTCACAACTAAAATGGCTAGTACTGGAAGTAATCCAGTTTCCACAGAGAGGGGGAGACAGAAAGAAATTACTCCTACAAAAAGAGGCGTTGTGGATAAAGAAATTATGTGCACTGGTACCAGAAGGTCTAAACGACCAATGGAGCGTTGCCTGTTTATATAGAATGGGTATTAAATATTGTTTCTTTCTTTAACAGATAGTGCTGCCTTGAATTTGAATAGAAAACTTCCTGTATGGTAAGAATACTTCCCAGAGATATACAATGTTACAAAGTTACATGTAAATTGTTACAAATAAGTATGGCAGCAATCAGAATTAATATGTAGCCAATTCTTGCTGATATAAATGATGTGTAACTATAACTTCTTGCTTTGACTAACATTCTCTTTAGCAGACCTTCAATAGGTAGTGCTGAGGTTCAAGTGCTTAATATTTAATGTTTATTTACTTTATTGCTTTGAATAGTTGATTGCACTTGGAACACTGGGACACTCAGGGCCGGATTTACATAGAGGGCGCCCCTAGGCCCACTGCCGTTCGTCGCCCCTTTATTCGGGCAAATTTTCATCATCAATGGGGAAATTTAAAAAATCATTGTATCTCCAACGCATCCCCAGTGTTTTTGAGCCAATGTGGGTGTGGTTGGGCAGCGTGCCATCCCCTAAAATCCTGCCGCCCTAGGCCCGGGCCCAGATGGCCTTTCCACAAATCCGGGCCTAGGGACACTGGACACCACCACATGAACTTGTTGAACTTTTGTTTTTTGGACTTTACTGCAGATCAGAGCCGGACCAACCCGTCCAGGCGCACTGGGCTACCTGGCCGGCCACGGTGCCAGTTGACCGCTCGTTCCGTTGCGCATGCGCAAAACTGCACCCTAGCGCGCATGCGCATTTACTCACAGGAATTAAAGCAGCGGCTGGGGAGAGACGGACACTGTGCTTGTGCGGACATGCGCAGCAGCGCATTTATGCACTAAAATTACAGCAGCGGCCGGGGAGAGACAGGACCGGACATGGAGTAGGCGACAGAGCAGTTACGTGCCTGGCGCCCCCTCAGCTTTGCGCCCTAGGCACGTGCCTACTCTGCCTAGTTCCGGCCCTGCTTCAGATACAGATGGATTACTTGGACTTTAATTGTTATGGACTGGCTAGGCTGATAAATCCTCCCAGCAGTTGCTAAATGTGGAGGGGAGGGGTTTTGTGTATTTGTACTGTGTATCACGCAGATTTTGCTCACACTTGATAAAGAGCTGTTAAACTCAAAACATGTAGTTGAATAAAGGCACCTTGCAGCAGAATTCCTGCGCCTGTTGCTATCATTTCCCATTTACCGGATTTATTGATGACTTTTGCTCTGGATGGAAGCAACGGGTTCTTGATACCAGAATATAATAAGATAAGGGTAAATATACCAGTTTATATTGATTTTCAGAAAAATATCCACCCAGTCGTGGCTGCGTGGCATCATAGCCCTGCCCACTAGTGATGTGAAGAACCTCCGCACTCTATTTGTGGGTGGCGGCAGATTTGGGTTGAGCTCTTCTGCCTTCTCTCCCCGCCCACAACCTTACAGTGCTTCCTGTTTCTGTTTTTATAGCCACACGTGCCTGCCCCGCCCATTTTGTGACATCATCAATGGTGTGGGTCAGAGCAGGCCTATAAATAGAAGGGAGGAGGCTGGTGTAGGAGGGCTCAGGCTGGGTCTGGTTTGGGTTAAAGGGCACCAATCATGACCAAAATCATTTACTAAGTAAATACACTATGTGAAAGTTCAAGAAATCCGATTTTTAAAACAGTTAGAATTATTTGTATAATGTAAATGATCAGCTCACTATTCCTTCTGCAAGATCTCCCCTATCTCCACTGCACTTCTAGCTATGGCAGCCATCTTGGATTTCACTGGCTCCTCCTACCTATATCTTCCCAGCCAACTATAGCTCTGAAATCTCGCACATGCTCAGTTGAAATTCCTTGCTTGCTTATCAATCCTTCTAAGCTATTTTCAAATCAGCCAAACCTGTGTGTTAGCTGCTGTACAGTAGTGCTGCCCCCTGCTGGAAGTTACTGTGTGCCCTTCATTTGCATAATGACATCACCAGCAGGGGACAAGATAGGGAAATCTCCTGATACTTCTAGTGGAGGAGTTTACTTAAAGAAGGCATTCTGGGTAGAATACTCAAAGCAGTGTTACAATCTGAGCATGCTCCTGAAATTTGCATATTAGAGTCTCTGTTATAGTCTCAGTATGGCCTCTCTCAGTGAAAGAACCCATTTGACAAAGTAAGGGATTTTTTTAAAACCTGAGTTTTTTCAAAAAACTATAAATGTAGTTTGATTAAACGTTTTGTACTGGTCAGATTGTTAATATGTGTTTGATTTTGGCTGTGATAGGTGCCCTTTAAGAGAATCCTGACCTGCACATCACTACTGCCCATAACTCCACCCCCAAACATCCCTGGCTCACCCCTAATGTCACACTTCCATCCTCAGCATCCCCATTGCATCACAGAAAAGGTGTCACCCTATCCAGAGGGGAGACAGGATCTGATCCCACTACACTTGGGCCAGTTGGGAAACCTACTTTCCACAGGGCATAGCTTAGAGGCCCAGGACTCCCTGAGCAGCAACAAGGAGTAACACACATTATAAACATGCAGTGATGGGAAAAAGGGGAAAGTTCAATTGACAATTAGTATTATACAGCTGCATGGAGTTTGACCCTTCATTATCTTTTATATCAAAAACGTTTTTAGCTGTGTTTTTTTATTTAGGTACTGGGACATGGAACGACCAACTGCAAGGAAATTAACAGGGACCCTCCTATCATTCAGGAGGAGGTCAACAAGTACTTTTGGTTTAGAAAACATTGGCCATGCAGTAGACATGCATCTCTCAGGGCCCTGCGTGTTGTACTGTAACCACATGTAATTGATATGGATACAAAACGCAACCACGGAAAGAAATGGACAGCGCTCTGTCTAACCCACATTCTGCAGTTGACTAGCTGCTGCAAATGATAAAAAGTCAATATTTGTACACAAAAAGATGGAGAACGCTTGCCAGCGCTCAGTTTACCTTTTAAAATAATAGTGTTCCGGCTGAACTTCACGGACGTCTGTCGTGGGATGAGATCAAAACGGCATAACGCAGGAGACAAGACGGATGTAGTCGCAGGCGTCCAAATAAAATGGGAGTGAACGAAAAGTCGCAGGTAAAAACTCTACACGATAAGATTGTCGGATGAAGATGCAGTTTTCCACGTTCACATCCGGCACTTGTATCTTTTCGTTCAATCCCACCATATTTGGACGCCTGCGACTACATCCGTCTCGTCTCCTGCGTTATGTCGTGTTAAATAAGAGGGGCCTTAATGTGCCACATGAGTTTACATTTTTTTTGCATATTGTGCAAAAGAGAAATCATATATATATATATATTGCTTATGACGTCCATTTATCTGTAAACCTGATTGGATTGTGAGCAGCTGGTCACATTGATAAGAGTTAGAGAGCAGTGTGGGAAAACCTCTCGCTTCAATCTACTTTTCCATTTTCACCCCAAGCCTCATATTCACTGAATGAC
Organism: Xenopus petersii; assembly: GCA_038501925.1. Classification (NCBI taxonomy): domain Eukaryota; kingdom Metazoa; phylum Chordata; class Amphibia; order Anura; family Pipidae; genus Xenopus; species Xenopus petersii. The sequence goes on along the minus strand of CM076672.1, from coordinate 237,273,288 downwards.
TATATGGTATAACAATGGCAGCTTCCTGGGCTTGGGGTGAGTAAGGCAGATGTTGAATTGGCACTTAGGTGACACAGTCCCAATATAAAGCATATTTGTTATGTGATTAAAGCCAAACTGAAGCAGCAATAAGAGTCATCTTCCCAGAAATCAGGGCAAAGTCTTCCTTGTCCTCCTTCTTCCTCCTCCTGTCTCTCCTCACAAGCCCAACTCCCCAGGATCCAACGTAGATTTCAGGAGATCATTCCCGGCTTTGATGTAATCTCTCAGGGAGGAGGAGCCTGAGGAACAGAATGTACCATGTGCAGGTTAGGTGTGTTCTATATGACCAGAGAGAAGCAATGGATTATGGGATGGAATATTTCAGGGTGGAGGAGCCTCTAGATAGAATGTACCATGTACAGGTTAGGCTCTGTTTTACACTGCCGGAGAGACACAATGGATTATGGGGTAGAATATCACAAGATAGAGTTGGGGTGCATAATGTATCAAGTGCTGCATAGCATAGGCGGAGGGTGATTTTTTTGTTTGGGTAGGCTAAATCTAATGTTACATCAACAGTTTTTTACCTTTGATTTTCCACTGGAGGGGAAACATTGATTCAGGCCCATATTATAAGCATTGGCAAAAGTCGTAATTCACATGTCTAAGCACACAGGGAGGGTTTTTGTCTAAAACATTTTTTTTGCCTAAAACTGCTCTACAATCTGAAATGTGTCCCCTACATGGGCTGACTTATGTGCTACTAACTGATGAGCCAACGCTGCATTGATTAAGTACTAAGTCATTTGTCACTTGACATGAACAAAGCCCAGACTATTTTGAAAATAATATCAATAGCCTCTTTTATTATCAAAATTATAGAAAAAGTTCAGTTCATCCACATGGTAAAATCAGGGCTAATGATTGGGTTGTTTAACATTAAAGCATTTTTATTGGTCTACTTCAATATAAAACATAAGGGATATGCTAACTGTGTCATTTATGAGACACCTGACATGCAGAAAGTATAATGCAGATATATTTTGGTCCCCCTTGCAAAAAAAAAACAAAAAAACAGTAGACGCCTTTTTACTGCAATTTCAAAGTAACACAATATAAGAGTAACTAATTGTCTCAACGAATGAATTGTAACAGTTCAGAACGTTCCTGAATCACTGAGCTGCCAGACTGAAACGCCAGAGACATTAAACTTCAATTTTGGGAACATGGTAAAAAGTAAAAGATGGGAAGAAAATAAGAAAAGTCTTCATTTATGGTGAATAATCTGAAAATAACTCAACTGAAAGAAGTGTTTGTAAAGTGAAAGCATCACCAATATCCAATCACAATGATTCCATTGAACTATTCAGGTAGGTGTTGGCTGAAACTCACAGAGGTGTGAAAGTGAGATCTGGTCACTATGGTACCATAACGTCTGTATCACACCTGTAGTGATGGGCGAATTTGCGCCGCTTTGCCGAAAAATTTGCGAATTTCGCGAAACAGCAAAAAATTCACGAAACAGCGTTTTTGACGCCGGCGTCCGTTTTTGACCCCGGCGTCCGTTTTTTTGAAAACATTTTTTTTGACGCCGGCAAATTTTTGCCGGGAATTTTCGCGGGCATTTCTCAAATTTATTCGCTGGCGGCGAATTTGACGCAAATTTTCGCCTGGCGGCGAATTTGACGCAAATTTTCACCTGGCGAATAAATTCGCCCATCACTACACACCTGCACACTTTTTGTAGTTTCAGTTAACACCTACCTGAATAGATCAATGGAACTACCATTGACTTTTGATGGTATTTATTTTTTCTGTAATGTAAGTATGAAATAATCCCCACATACCAGACAAGCAGGCAGAGGATTAGCAGACGTTTTATCTCTTGGCCCTGATCCCTACAACAAACAACCATTCTGGGTAATGCTCAATCACACCTATTCCCTAACTGCTCTTGGCATACAGTTAAAGGAACAGTAACGCTAAAAAAATTTTTTTATTAAAAAATCCATTCTACCTACACTAATAATAGTGTATTCTGTATAGTAATACTAATATATATATATATCTAATAATAGTGTAATCCTGCATCAAGTGTATTAATAGCAATGCTTTATTAAAAAATACTGTTAGAAAACACTGCTTCCTGTCTACTGGAGAACGGCATTATGGCGACTCACTCTGCAGCTCCGCACTCCACATTTTCTCCCTAACCCGACTTCTGCCAAAATCGGAAGTTATGAATCCGGAGCCCACAGGCTTTTGGCCAGTTACATAGGTGAGATCCTGGCAGCCTAAAGCCCCTAATAGGGTAGATATATTATTAGTGTAGGTAGATTTTTTAATAATTTTTTTTGTAGCGTTACTGTTCCTTTAAGATCTTTCGCTTTCCCATATGAAATATCCATCTCCATCTGAGATTTTCAGTGCAAAGTTACAGGGTAGTGATAATATATTTTTATATGACTACATTTATATGAGAACAGCCTATTCCAATGAGGGACAAATGGTTATGTGTCAGAGTGTAAGAATAATAAAGTCTAATAACAAATGCCCTTCTCATTCTGACTCAGCAATAACCAAAGGGAAGGGAGGGGTGATGTTCCCCCATTTATTATTTCTCTTATTAATGACACCCAGTGATGAGAGTCCACTTTGTAAGTTGCTGACAGAATTCAGATATTAGATAAGACCCGTTTGTACAGAAGTGTTTTCTTCGTTTGCTGATTCCTCCCTGTGTCTGCTTTTAACTGATAAAGAACTGCTGAGGGACAGTTGTAAGCGGGAAACTATTTTCTGTGCAATATCTGTAGTTAAGAACATCAGTCCTCTTCCAACATTTTGGGAGGGTTCAAGTTATATAACGTATGTATGTGTTCTCCCATTTTAATCTACAGAAGCTTGTGAAAAGGGGGGTGTCTTTGGCAAAATGCTCGTGGGACACTCCGGTGTAACATGATCATTTTCCCAAGGCAAAACCATTAAAAATTCTTTGTTAAACTCAATAAACCTCATTTTATTTGAAATAGCCTTATCTCGATGTTTTGCCTTCCATATAACGAGGTCATAGCAATAAAATTCCGACGTGATGATTTTCTGGACGCTGGACGTCTGAAATTTTCCAGTCGTATTTCTTCAAGTGCCAGTTATCAAGAGGATATACTGATGGTAGTGCAAGCGGTCTATCGCTGAGGTACGAAGTAACTCCCGCAGCGGCAGACTCCATGAGTGGGTATCAATGTTTTTCAATCTGTTCTATTTTGCTCATTGTTTTGTTAAGTGTTTTGTCAATTAGTTCAAATGCCACTCATGATAGGAATATGCTTTTTCCTTACTATTTTTGTCATGTATGTCGTTCCGTATTATGAAGCATTTGACTAATCTGTCATAGAAACTACACATGCATGTTGGTTGATGAATGAAAAAGAATCCCTGTGTCTTGAGCTGGATGAATGAGGTTGAGACCAACCGGCATCAGCCTAGTGCGTGAATAAGATTTAGAATAACTATAATCTGTATGAAAGTGTCCATGAGGGAATTCGCGGCTCTTTCACAGATTCTGTTTGTGTTTTAGGATTTTCCCTACGTTTCCTGTTTAGGAGACGACTCCACAGGTTAGGGAATGGGAATCTAGGATGTTCCAGAGGGAATTCTTGTAGTGTGTGAAGTGTGCATCACTTTCCTGTCCATTTGAATTGGCAGATAACAAACGAGAGCCCTAGAAACATCTAGGTGTCCACCATCTGCAACTTCAAATAGGTTTTCTTCACAGTTTCATTTTCGGTGTCCATTATCTGATATGAATTATTCCCAATTTTAAAATCCCAACCCTTCTAAATTACAGAGGAAAGTATAACATCATTTTTACCTGTAGGCGACTCGAGGAGTTTATATGTCTGTTTGTCTCCACTGTTTGTTTTTATAAACAAAACAAATGTTAATAACTTGCTGCTCAGCTTTTTTGCATCCTTACATTGTTATATAGGTGTGTTTCTACACGTCTGTTAGAGCATATTTTGAATGTAATACTTGTGTGTATGTTAGAAAGAAAAGGACTTGACTTGACGGAAATATGAATTTGATGTGTCTGTAATGAATACATTTGCTATATTGTTTTTGGTTCTCTTTAATGTTTATATGTTTTAATAGGTACCACTTGTAATATAATATTTGTTCTATGTGTCTGTCACTATTATACTAATATTGTCATTTTGTCTTTGACTATCATGTCACTATTCTTATCTTATCCTAACATTGTCTTCTTTGTTATTTAGTTCTCTTGTGTATTTACGTTTGTGAATGGGTTTCTCGTGAATAAGATTAATACACTCCACTTGTCTTTATAACAGAAATATTAGTGTTATCTCTTTAAATGTTCTCTGTTATAGTTTTTGTCTCAAACCAACTTTACTTCTATTTTTTATCTTTATGGGTCAGATTGATAAATCTTTTTAAGTGTATTATGTTTTACTTGTGATCTGAATCAAAACCACTTTCTATATCTAACAATCCTCCTAGATATGCTAGTTGAAGGAGAAGGAAAGCTACGGAGGCATTTTATTGCCAATAGATTAGTTGCAATAGTGCAAGCTAGAATGCTATATTTATTCTGTAGAATGTTTTACCATACCTGAGTAAAAAGCTCTAGAAACTCTCGTTTGTTTAGGATAGGAGCTGCAGTATTAACATGGTGTGACATCACTTCCTGCCTGAGTCTCTCCATGCTCTGGGCTCAGATTACAGTAGAGAAGGGAGGGGTGGGGGGAGAGGAGCAAACTGAGCATGCTCTTGCCCAGGGCAATGAGGTTTAAACTGAAGGCAGGAAGTCTGATACAGAAGCCCATGAGTACACAATAGAAGGAAAGAAATGCAGTGTTTCTTTTGACAGGGGACTCAGAGCAGCATTACTTTGGGGGTTTACTGGTATATTTAGATGGACCTTTCTGATAAGGCTTACTTAGTTTTTACCTTTCCTTCTCCTTTGAATGCCCAAAACATTTTAAGTTTCAAAGCCTTTGTTAAGTGTCACAGACGAGGGGACAAAACTGCGTTTTCCTGGCCAGAAGGCGATAGTTTTCTCTCCTCTCACAACTTTAAAGTCTGCTGTGACAGATAAAGGATATGTGTAAGGGCAGATATTTTACTATACACTCTGCATACCATTAGATCTAGCAGGCTTATGCCAACCAATAGAAAGTGATATTTCTCACATATACTTCAGCTGAGACATTACACCTATTCTCTGCTCCTTGTTCAGCAAACCTAGATCAAGTTCTTAATACTCAGGAGCAATTAAATGCCATTTTAAATATGCCTATTGGCAACCTTAGAGTGGCACAGGGTTACACAATCTCAGAACTTTTGGTTTCACAGACGGTGCAGCCCCCAGTAAACCCCAGTAATAAAAATTCTTATTGGGCTAATGGTTCAGGATGCTTTATAATTGTTAAAAGTAGTACTTCCCCTGAATATTCTGAAGACAAAAGTCCTGATGACCAAATAAATCATGGACAGTTGTTTCAAACACCAGGGCCCACTCACACTGAAGTACTTAATGGTGCATCCAACTTACAACACCCTTTAAAAAGAAATCTAGTTCATAGTCCAAACAATTACAAGAAGGATTTTATCTGCTGGTACTGTCTTAAACCAGTACAATAAAATGTTCTATTACTGCACACCTCCTTCCACTTCTCTGCGTGGTGGTGCTGGTCCTCCGTTGACCAAGCCCGGTCTCCTTACTGCTTTGTAATTTCAAAAAACGGTCCGCACACACCAATATTGCAGTCGGGGATTGTGCCCCTTTTATTAATGCCACCAACAATCAACGTTTCGGGGGGAACACAGAATCCTGAAGAAGGGAGGCTGTGTTCCCCCCGAAACGTTGATTGTTGGTGGCATTAATAAAAGGGGCACAATCCCCGACTGCAATATTGGTGTTTGCGGACCGTTTTTTGAAATTACTGTCTTAAACCAGGGCATGTGTCCAGAGTATGCCGTAAGCGTAAACACCAGTTCAATGCTTACCGTATATACTCGAGTATAAGCCATCCCGAGTATAAGCCGAGGTACCTAATTTTACCTCCAAAAACTGGGAAAGCTTATTGACTCGAGTATAAGCCTAGGGTGAGAAATGCAGCAGCTTCTGGTAAGTTTCAATCAAAAAACTTGAGGGTTTCTGCTCCCATTGGAGGTGCCGGCGTCTCGTTTTTGGATGCCGGCGACCATTCTTGGACGCTGGCGAATATTCTTATGCGCACACAAACGTTTTTGCGCTTGACCCGAGTATAAGCCGAGGTAGAGTTTTTCAGCATATTTTGGGGGCTGAAAAACTCGGCTTATACTCGAGTATATACGGTAATTACTTCAAATGCTTAACTTTTTTCATTGACTGAGAATCTTTTACCTACAGCTAGTATTTTTTTTTTAACTTTGTCATTTCATATGCATCTGTATTTTTTCTGTATCTCCTCAATCTGGATCTTTTCACCAACATGAAGGTAATATTTCATATATTATTATTGTACTGCATTTGCAGTACAAGAGGGGAGTATTATTGTTGTTTGTATTTTTTCTAATTAAATAAGCTTCAGTAAATAAAAATGCAGCTTATGTGCTTGTGCCGCTGCTATAGAAAAAATCTCCAGTATTATTGCACTTGTGTATCTTGTATCACACGTCTGCAAGTGTAAGAAAATGCAGAAGTGACTTAATGGATTTATAGTTAATTTCATCTGATAACCAGTAATTTCACTACTAAATTTGTAGAAATAAATGATGCTACTAAAATGGGTCTATGTCATTCTCATTTGGCCTAAATATATAAAAATGTTATTAAATGTTTTTTCCTACTTATGATTAATTAAAAAAATTGTTTTGTTATAAGAAGGAACAGTACAGGTTGTATTTGACTGTTTTACACAATTACATTTTCAATTCTGTTACAAATTACACTGTACAGAGACTGCTGAATTAACTGAATACAAGTGACTGCTGAATATTTCTTCATATGTCTATCCACCGCCATAATGTCTCGCTGATTGGATTTTCCTCTATAATGAACTGATGGACTGATATTGAAATGGGTTAATTTTAAGTTTTAGATTCATACAGTATTGAATGTGATATAGTTAAATTGTGTGAAATTGACAAGAAAAAATGGGAATTGATAATGTAACATTTTCTCTGTATGTTTAGTTATAGATTAGTTATGAAAACAACAAAGTTAAAATTGTATTTGTTTAAAAAAGGTTTTAGAAGGAAAGTTTCCTGTAATTAGTCAATTGTATTATTACCCCAGGTCCTCAGCTCTATATGTAGCTGGTTGTGTATAAACGGCACTGACATAAACAAAATGATAAACCCCATAATAATAGGACTCTGTCCTGTGCTTAAATTAGTATTAAATAGAGTCTAGATTCCAAGACTAGTCCCACCTATAATATTAATATCTATAAATCTATCACCGTCATAAACATAAAGGTTGTCTAAATAAATAGAGTAGCTGACCAACATAGTGTGACTTTAGATTAGTATGTGTTTTGATGGGAGAAAGAAGGTTGTACTCATTTTGTTTCTGAAAAATGTTTGTTGAATGTCATAAACCAAAATTTTAAGAGCTGCAACAATAAGTGCAATTTTTTATAGAAGAGTTCAGTTATTACCAATGATTAGGTAAAGTTTATTGCGGGTTAAACAACTCCATTTCAAGTTTCGTTAAGTCTATCCATGTCATCTTAGCATTAATACTTGGTCTATATTTCTCTGTTAGAATTCTGCTTTGTGTTATAATTATGGGGAGGTTTGAAGAAAGAAAAAAAAAAGAATAATTTTATCTTAAAAGAATAATTTTTACTTTAAAGATGCAATATGTTCAGTATTATTTAATTCATTTTTGCTTAGTTATGCTTAGATATTTTTGCTAACGTATATGTTTTTGCATATATTTTCTTTAAGCCTTATATAACATGATAGCATATAGATATCCACATTCAAATATTTTTGTGAGGTTTCCTGTTGCCAACTATATCTCAGCCAAGTTACTTCCTCAAAACAGGATTAACTTTTAGACCCTTTAGCCTCCTGTTTTTCTTATCTGATCTCAGTTTTAAGTTTTCACTTCTGTGACAGGTGCTGTCATGATGTTTAACTGTAACTCACAAGACCACTGTTTTCATTATGACAAACCCTCCCTTGTTCTCAGGGTTCCTCTCATTTCTGCGTTTCAAGAGAGGATATGATAATATATTTTATATGACTACATTTATATAAGAACAGCCTATTCCAATGAGGGACAAATGGTTATGTGTCAGAGTGTAAGAATAATAAAGTCTAATAACAAATGCCCCTATCATTCTGACTCAGCAATAACCAAAGGGAAGGGAGGGGTGATGTTCCCCCATTTATTATTTCTCTTATTAATGACACCCAGTGATGAGAGTCCACTTTGTAAGTTGCTGACAGAATTCAGATATTAGATAAGACCCGTTTGTACAGAAGTGTTTTCTTCGTTTGCTGATTCCTCCCTGTGTCTGCTTTTAACTGATAAAGAACTGCTGAGGGACAGTTGTAAGCGGGAAACTATTTTCAGTGCAATATCTGTAGTTAAGAACATCAGTCCTCTTCCAACATTTTGGGAGGGCTCAAGTTATATAACGTATGTATGTCTACTCCCATTTTAATCTATAAAAGCTTGTGAAAAGTGCAGTGTCTTTGGCAAAATGCTCGTGGGACACTTCGGTGTAACATGATCATTTTCCCAAGGCAAAACCATTAAAAATTCTTTGTTAAACTCAATAAACCTCATTTTATTTGAAATAGCCTTATCTCGATGTTTTGCCTTCCATATAACAAGGTCATAGCAATAAAGTTATCAACAGTAGGGATTTTTTTCTATTCATTAGTGCTCCCTTGCCCCTCCCCCAGACAAGCTCAAATAGACACATTGGTCAGTCAGAGGATTTTTATTTTTTCTTCTTTGAATTTTTTTTAAAACGTTTTAGGCAAACAGGTTTGGGGAGGCTTAGGCCAGGGCCGCCATTAGAAATCACGGTGCCCCGCCCACCCCAGATTCCGCCCACTTCACACCACAGTTAAAGGAACAACACAGACATCAGCTCTAAAAACGGTAAGCCCCCTCACATGCAAGTTATAAAAAGCTACTGATGGTCAGGGTCCCCTTATAAATTAAAAAAACTGGTGCCAGGGCCCCTCATAAAAGTTTTTTTTTTTTTTTTTAAAAATTGGTGGTCAGAGCCCTCCTACAAGTTAAAGAAAAACATTGGCGCCAGGGCCCCCCTTACAAGTTAAAGTTACTTTAAGATAAATGAAGTGCTAATCTGACATATAAAGCCTCAGGGAAAATGTTAGGTTAAACACAAAACCAATTTACTCTACAAAACCCTGAGCACATATATCAGGATATTGCACTTTATGAGGCTCCACCTGAATTACCCCAAATAAGTAAAAAAAAAAAAAAATAGAAAATGTATTTAAAAAATTCTTAAAGCACATTTTTTAAAGGAATGGGTTAATTAATGTGCAGGGATAACACTAATGTTAAGACTAATGGCAGCAAAAAAACAACAACTTTTATTTCAGTAAGTTACGCTTAGCCCTCAGAATGTATTTATTACCTCTCCAGAGTGGAATGGATTTGGCTGAAAACACTCTCCATTAGATACGAGTAAATATTTAAGCTCCTTCTTGCTAGTCTGACGTCTGTCGATACCTTCAGGCAATAGTTTAGCCAGCCCCGCCTATTTCATCCCCGGAGTGGTACATTTTACTGTCTGTAAGTACAGTTGTGCTCTAATTGGATAAAATGCTGGCAGAAATATCCAATCAGTGTTCAGCTGATCTCCACAGCCAGGGGCAATCCATGGGCTGCTGCCGTCCCCCTCTCTGCGCTTAAAAGTTTAGCGTCGGAGTGGGTCAAAAGGGGCGGTATTGCTAGTGCAACGCGTCTGTACTGCGTTTAAAAACTGGAAATTCGGCTCTTAAAGTTACAGGAGGTGACTTTTTGCCGCCCCTTGTAACTGGCCGTTCACTGCCCCCTGAGGCAAGGAGCTCACCGTGCCTCATGGCAGGAATGGCCCTGTCCACAGCCCAGAGCCTGGAGGCAGAACCGGAGCTTTCCTTCCCTGTTTAAAGGAGCTTGAAGTCATCAACAGAGCAGGGGTTTTTTTTGTTTTACATTTTCTTTTGTGTCACATACGTTTGAGGAGGCTTAGCCTCCCCTAGCCTTATTGAAAATCTGCCCTGAAATCTTATTGAAATTCCGCCCTTCCTACCAGATTGTGCGGCTTTCTGACAAAAGCAGGGGCCTTGCCAGAGTGAGTACAGCCATCGGGCCCCCCCCAAAACCCAAAAAGCACCGGGCTCGGGACAAGTGTCCCCCCAGTCCCCCCCTGATGGCGGCCCTGGGCTTTGCCTCCCCAATCCTTAATGAAAATCCGCCTATACTGCATAGTATTTTGATCAATTTGAAGGAATGAATGTGATTGGAACTGCACCTAGTTCTTTGAAGTGATTTTAATTTCAGCTTTGACACAAGGTAAATCCAATGAGCACAGAGATACAAAATCCCACGATGACTACCCCCCCCATGTGCCAGCACCTTAAAAGTGGAAATATGGGGTATGAGATCCAGAATTTTAGGATGTGGCTTAATTCTGAACCCACCACAAACCTAAAACCAATTCCAGACAGTAATTTGCATATATTAATTAGCAAAATCACTTTCATAAGGTTTTTTAAAGTTTGGATTTAGATTGGTGAGGGTTACGGATTCTGAGTCCTGTTACTGTGACCATTTTTCTTTTTAGGTCAATCATAGACAGTGTGGTTTAAATGGATAGGCCCTCATTTACCAGTGGGAAGGTTCTATTAAGATGATGACATGCAGGGCATAGAGTTGCCACGATCCCTGTACTTTATACCTGAGACTGACCCAGCTCTCAGTACTATGATCTCTTTGCAAATCCCCAAAGCAGATGAATTACACTCGGGGCAACATTTCATTGTGTGTATGAGAACTGTCAAATTGTGCTGATTTTCTGCACAGACAACTGGTGCTACTTCCCCTTTATTACAGAGTGTTGACCATTTCCATTACCTGCTCGGGACTTTATCCAGGACACGGCCTTGTGCTCCAGCAACTCCCACTCATCTCTCTGATCCAAACAGCGGACATGGAGCCAGATCACAGCCAATAGTGTTACCCACACAGCAGGGTCAGGGTTCTGAGGTAGAGAAAATAACCTGATTTAATAAAGGAGTGCCCACCTTGGTTGCCCTATATCTGTGGCATAAGAACATCTCAGGTCAAGTTAAATCAGGTTTATGGTCATCTCAACCAGCATCTGACTGGGGGTCCAGGGCCCACAAGGTGGCCATGCCAGGGGTCCCCACACCACCAGCCAGCCCCCCACCCCAGGCGCAACCCCCTCCAACTGCCCCTGTCCTGTGCCTTTCTTTCTGCATGATGTGGGCAATTAGGGCTAGAAGGGGAGGTCAGGGAGAGGCACGGGCAGCAGGTCCCACTCCAACCCTGATCTCAACTGTATATAAGTACATACGGCTCCAGCAGCAAGACATGTTAGATAGGCAGCTGGGTATTAACCAGTCTTACCGCATAAGGAATACAGATATTGATATAAAGAATAAGGAATAAAGATATTAATATAAAGAATAAGGAATATAGATATTAATATAAAGAATAAGAAATACAGATATTGATATAAAGAATAAGGAATACAGATATTAATATAAAGAATAAGGAATACAGATATTGATATAAAGAATAAGGAATACAGATTTTAATAATAAGAATAAGGAATAAAGATATTGATATAAAGAATAAGGAATACAGATATTAATATAAAGAATAAGGAATAAAGATATTAATATAAAGAATAAGAAATACAGATATTAATATAAAGAATAAGGAATACAGATATTAATATAAAGAATAAGAAATACAGATATTGATATAAAGAATAAGGAATACAGATATTAATATAAAGAATAAGGAATACAGATATTAATATAAAGAATAAGGAATAAAGATATTAATATAAAGAATAAGGAATACAGATATTAATATAAGGAATACAGATATTAATATAAAGAATAAGGAATAAATATATTAATATAAAGAATAAGGAATAAAGATATTAATATAAAGAATAAGGAATAAAGATATTAATATAAAGAATAAGAAATAAAAATATCAATATAAAGAATAAGGAATACAGATATTAATATAAAGAATACAGATATTAATATAAAGAATAAGGAATACAGATATTAATATAAGGAATACAGATATTGCACACTCCGTGGGTCAGCCTGCACATAACTAGTGGGAACTAAACTGAGTAATACAGTCATGTGTCATTAAAGGGGTTGTTCGTCTTTAAATTAACTGTTAGTATGATGTACAGAGTGCAATTGTATGATATTCAATTGCAATTGTTTTTTGTTTTTTTATTATTTGTGGTTTTTGAGTTATTTAGCTATTAATTCAGCAGCTCTCCAGTTTGTAATATCTAAATGACCCTAACAAACACGCACTGATTTGAATTAGAGACTGAAAAAGAGGCCTGAATAGAAAGATGAGTAAAAAAGTAGCAATAAGAAGCCTTACAGAGCATTTCCTTTTTTTAAGATGGGGTCAGTGACCCTGTTTTAAAAGCTCTCATATTCATAGTCCAGTCTCTTATAGATTTCCTCTTTTATAGTTTTTCATCTGTGAATATTTATCAAATAGTAAAAACTGGAGCCCACCAAGGTCCACCAGAGTGAGATTTTGTCACTGTCTATTCTTTACTGCTAATGAAGGACAGGCATGGCCACATACACCCCTATCTGGGTTGGTATCTCTGTAATAAATTATGGATTGTAGGGCCAGTAGCCCATTTTCCCATTTATTAAAGTGGCCCTGTTCCTTCTGCAGGGATCTTTGGAGGAGGAGGAGGGGTGGGTGAATGGCACAAGGGGTGGAGCCATGATTATGGGGCCATGTAAATAGGGGATTTGGTGAATCTGTGATGTAAATGAGTGTAACCCTCGATATTCGACTAGGAATTGAAATCCTTCGACTTCGAATATCGAAGTCGAAGGATTTAGCGCAGAAAATTCGATCGAACGATCAAAGGATTATTCATTCGATCGAACGATTAAATCCTTCGAATCGAACGATTCGAAGGATTTTAATCCAATGATCGAATGAATATCCTTCGATCAAAAAAACTTAGGAAAGCCTATGGGGACCTTCCCCATAGGCTAACATTGTGTTCGGTAGCTTTTATCTGCCGAACTGGGGGGGTCGAAGTTTTTTTTAAAGAGACAGTATTTCGACTATCGAATGGTCGAATAGTCGAACGATTTTTAGTTCGAATCGTTCGATAGTCATAGTCGAAGGTCGAAGTAGCCCATTCGAAGGTCGAAGTAGCCCATTCGATGGTCGAAGTAGCCCAAAAAACACTTCGAAATTCGAAGTTTTTTTAATTCGAATCCTTCACTCGAATTTAGTAAATCTGCCCCTTAATTTTTTTTTTTTTTTACAGTTGTTGTTTTACTTGTCTTCATCTTCTGATTCTTTGCAGCTTTCAAATGGGGGTCATTGTCACGGTAAATACAAACTGTGCGCATGTGCGGCGGGGGGCCCGGCTTGGACATAAAGATTCGATTCTCAATAATGATTAACACCCTGGCAGTTACCCCATCTCACACATGCAAGTAAACTGCACCTGTTTGGGGTTATTTTCTTGCATCTCCTTCAGTGACAGCCCCAGGATAGAGGCCAAATCTGAGCTGAGAGTCCACGAACCATCGGCTTTCTGCAGAGAAATCAGTCTGGAAAGGGCCGGGGCCTCCTTTGCTTCAGCAGCAACACATGCACATCCAGGGGCTACAATTATATTTAAAAACGAAATACATATACGGTGACATCTTTGACCACGCCCATTTTGTGGCCACACCCCCTAATTACCTTGTTTATTTGGCAGGCTATGAAAGTCTGAACACATTTCTGTGGTTTTTATGTGATATTACAGTTTTGCTAATGCAGATGAATTGCCCTTTAAGCTGCAAGTCACAGTTTCCCCCAAGAGACCTGCTTATCTTAAATTGTAACAAATCTATCTAAGTGCACCTGCCACATATTCTGTGAAAAGCCTCTTCATTAAGTTTTAGAAACTTTCTATATTTTTATGGCTAATCAGTGCAGGAGATCAAAGAGAAAGTTAGGACAGGACTGTCCTGTGAAAAATGGGACAGTTGGGAGGTATTTAATTGTATCTAAGTATATGTAAATGAGTGGACTCATTTCTAAAATGAAGCCTGGAAACTCTGCCCATTATATTTAGCTTTAAATATTCACCAGAAAGTTGAGTGTGTTGTGCCCCCAGCTAATCCAGTGTGGCCTGTGCACAACAAGCATCTCCCTGCCCAGTGTTCTAATGTAATGAAATACACTAACACTAGAGACTTACACACACCTGTTGCACACTGAGGGGATGCGGACTTGTTAAAAAGTGAAGATATCTTCAGTTTAGCAGCATCTATAAAGGAGCCCACGGTCGACTTGAATACAGAGTATTCTGAAAAAAACAAAGAAAAAAATTCACAGATATTTAATATTTATTTATCATGTAATGTATCAAATGATTTATCCAGTGGTTATGGAAACAAGTACTGGTTTTAGGTAACGTAAGTTGGCGCTAGTGCTATGTAATGTATACAGTCTCACTAGTGTAAATATCAGCAAAGTTGGTAGAAAGGTCTGTATCCAGATACTGTCTATCAATCATTTAGATGGTGTCAACTACAAACAAATACTACTGTCCCTTTAAATACAGGGCCTGATATGTAACATGATGTGTGTGTCTCCCCAGTGCACTACAACAAGGAGCAGATGGATAGTACATGGACAGTTAGTACAACAAGGAGCAGATGGATAGTACATGGACAGTTAGTACAACAAGGAGCAGATAGATAGTACATGGACAGTTAGTACAACAAGGAGCAGATGGATAGTACATGGACAGTTAGTACAACAAGGAGTAGATGGATAGTACATGGACAGTTAGTACAACAAGGAGCAGATGGATAGTACATGGACAGTTAGTACAACAAGGAGCAGATAGATAGTACATGGACAGTTAGTACAACAAGGAGCAGATGGATAGTACATGGACAGTTAGTACAACAAGGAGTAGATGGATAGTACATGGACAGTTAGTACAACAAGGAGTAGATGGATAGTACATGGACAGTTAGTACAACAAGGAGCAGATGGATAGTACATGGACAGTTAGTACAACAAGGAGCAGATGGATAGTACATGGACAGTTAGTACAACAAGGAGCAGATGGATGGTACATGGACAGTTAGTACAACAAGGAGCAGATGGATAGTACATGGACAGTTAGTACAACAAGGAGCAGATGGATACTACATGGACAGTTAGTACATACTAGCAGCTGAGCTGTCCAGTTCTTTAGACACATAGGATAAGTGACATGATCTCTCTGTTACATCTGAAACAAAGAACAGAAAAAGGAAATTTAGGAAATAACCAAGTGCAGGTCAGTTGGGACACAGTGTCGGACTTGGGGTCCAGGGCCCATTATAGCTGCTGCCTCCCACCCCCCCTCGGCTATATCTCCCCCTGTGCACCTTCAGTTTTCTTTTTGCCAAAGATCACTGGTGTAATTATAGAGAATAAATAAATTATAATTATAGAGAATAAATAGAGAAAGCAGGGGCAGGGGCAGGACTGGGGGTCTTCTTCCTCTATAATTAAGAAAATCCCCATTCCCAGCCACTCGCTCACCTTTACTGACATGGCCGGGGGAGAGGGTCAAGCAACGTGGGGGGAGGGAGTTATGGGCTGGAGCTGGAGGTACATTTTGGAAGTAAAAAGAGGGACAAAAACACATAATGCGTTGAAAAAAAATTGACCACACCCATTTTGTGGCCACACCCCTAATTACCATATTCATTTTAAAAAATTTGGCAGGTTATGAAAGTTTGAAAATATTTCTCCTCATCAAAACTGTTACAACTACTTATCTTATCTCAAAATAGTTACAAAACATCTTATTTGCACCTGTTAGCCATTTAAGTTAGAAGCTTTTATTTCTTTTTCTGGCTGTTCAATGCAGAGAAAAGAGGGACTTTTCAGTACAAACGAGGGACTGCAGGTTGAGCTGTCAAAAGAGGGACTGTCCCTCCGAAAAAGGGACAGTTGGGAGGTATGCTGCAGTGCACTGGGCTCCTCTAAAGTTATTTGCCATAACCTCCCCATTAAAGAGCCCAGACTGGCTCAGCACAGAACAAGACAGTAAAGTGGCAGGGGAAAAGGCTGCATTTTATAAGAAAATTATTTCAACTAAAAACAAATACTACTGTCCCTTTAAATACAGGATCTGATCTGTAACATGATGTTTGTGTGTCCCCAGTGCAGTAGAACAAGGAGCAGATAGTGGTTAGTACTTACCTGCACGTGGGTTGCCGAATTCATCATACATATAGGATAGCACAGACGTGAGCATTAAATCTGAAACAAACAGAAAAAGGAAACAAGTGCAGATCTGCCAGTAATTCTATCATTTCCCAAAGTTCCTGCCCGCCCACTTCTGCCCTGGATCCGCCCCAAGTAGTGTAACCTGGGCCTAGGGTTTGTCTGCCTGGTTCCAATATTGAGAAAATGCCCAGAAATCCTTCAAATCTCATTGGACTGATGAAATAACTCACCCCCTGACATCATCACATCACTGTGACATGTCATAGCTCTAAACTCCTCCCCTTTTCTCTGGTTTAATGCAAACGTTACAACCCCTAGATGGGCCCTCGGCAGAAATGTCTGGGGAAAGGGTGATGTAGTTGAACTACAACCTCAGATGTGGTGAGAATAAAAGTGAGAGGTGCCAGTGGCTACCAATAAAAGGGGGGTGTCCTGTGCCACAAATTAAGTCACTGAACCCAGCAGTCCCCCCATTCTCCTGCAAAGGAGATCCCATGGCTGTAAGCTTATGTGTGCCGCTGGATTAATGGGGAGGCAGAAATAAGCAAAACCAAAGATCTCCACATACTTTTGTCCATGTAGCGGTACTTATACAATGTAACACGCGTGTAATTACTTACCGGTAATTGGGATGTCTCTGCGAACAGTGGGCCCTTGCACGGGGGTTTTGGTTTCCTTATTGACGGCTACAAAGGCTGTGAGAGAGGAGATGACTCCAGACTGGATACTGGTCTCTATAATTCTCTTTTTCACTTCCTCCAACTCTGAGTTTGTCCCACTCTCCAGCTCAGAGATTAGAGCCTTGGCCCCGAGTCTGTGGATGGTGGGTCTGGGCCACAGGAGATGATACAGACACATAAGGGAAAACAAAAATATGGAGCGAAATCAAGCTTCCTGGGCAGAAGAGCTTGCACTTACTGAGAATTTCATTTAACATCATTTCTCCTTTCTATTATTATCATAGAGTATATACTTTGATGCTCATGTACCCCCTACTGTAAATGATAAGGATATTAGAAATCACTGAGGGGTTGTTCTGTGACCATATAAAGACACAAGGCTGCAGGCTGAGTTATACAGGGAACTCTGAGTATCACTCATGTATTATAAGGGATAATGTACCCCCTACTGTAAATGATAAGGATATTAGAAGTCACTGAGGGGTTGTTCTGTGACCATATAAAGGCACAAGGCTGCAGGCTGAGTTATACAGGGAACTCTGAGTATCACTCATGTATTATAAGGGATAATGTACCCCCTACTGTAAATGATAAGGATATTAGAAGTCACTGAGGGGTTGTTCTGTGACCATATAAAGGCACAAGGCTGCAGGCTGAGTTATACAGGGAACTCTGAGTATCACTCATGTATTATAAGGGATAATGAGGGACCAGCAGCCCAGAGCACACTGAGCATGTGCAGTTCCACTGACACACAAAGATGACCTTATAAGCTCAGAGGATGGGGAGCTGCTGAAGACCTGGAACATTACTGTTATAGAGCTACAGAAACCCGAGGCTGGTGCAGTAAACATTCGGCATTTCTAGACAGCTTTTAAGGTTTCTTTTACCTTTTGATATAGTCAAGCTCAAGAGGGAACGTCAGTGAATTCCTAAAAATCTCATTTTTAAATTTGTACTCGAGAGAAACTTCTCCTTCTTTCCCCTTATTGATCTGTAAAACAGAATGGAGAGAGGCAGGTATCACATGGCCGTCTTGGCATTGACCAATCATTTGCCCTCTCTTTATCCAGTGATGCCAGTCAGCTGCTGGTATATCCAGCTCAACCTACAAAGGACCAATCAGGATTTACTTGGGTTTTTCAGCAAATATTTGAAGAGGTTTCCAGGACCCACCACTATTTCAGGGCCCACACCAGTTGTGGGTTTTACAGAGCTGCCACCCCTTCCCTAAGTGCACCTCATATCTGTAATGTTCTAGTTGTGGCCGCGATTGGGGTGGGGGGACCTCCTACACCCATAGTTCTACAAGGGCCTGGGTAGGTGGGACTCACAAGGGCTGGGCCCCACTGTGTTTATTCCCAGTGTCCTGCCAGTGTTGTGTATCTGAGCTGCTTAAAGCTGAGTAGGGGAACCCCAGTGATATAAACTTACATGCATGTTTAGACTGGGGGTCGGGTGAGAGAGTTGGATTTGCACCTATGTTAGAAGTTTAAGGTATTTGGGATCCACAATGTTCTTGCACTAACCACTCGTATGAAATAGTGCCACATGGTTGGTTACAATGAGTCTGTGGGTTCTGGGGGCCATTGAGAAGTGTGTTACCCACCTTTCCCCTCAGCTGAGCATAGACAATTGCTCTGCGACCCTGGAAGATGTTACTGGGGGGTTCTGAGAGTAGAACAGGTTCCACGCCAGAAGGAAGAGTCCATTTCAGTGAGATTTCTGTCACTATGGGCTGTAGCGCATTCTTCAAGGCCTGGAGAACCTGAGGGAAACAAAGGAGGCAGAAGACTGGGTGAGGCCAGAGTCTACAGTATGAGGAATGGCAAAATGGACACATGGCCAAACGATACTGTAATGTCCATTTATTCACATTAAATTTCATGTCTATTCCTGAACAGCGGCCTCTCACCTTGGGCTGCATTCTTTCCTTCCCAGTGATAAACTCACAGGTGCCTCCGGCCGCTCGGGAAATCCCTTTAATGAGAGAAGTGGAGGCGCCTTCCCCGATTCCAAAGGCAAAGCACCTGCACAGAACAACATGGAGACAAGAATGGAGAGATGCATTATGGGAAGCAGGTGACTGACACATTGGCATGTTCTTATAATTCAACGTGAGAAGTTTGTGCCAAAGAATTTTAGTCCTTAAGGATTTCTATTTGGCAATTATTTCACTGGCCAGTTAATTACAGCTAAGGCTGGGCCAGTGTTACAGTAATGACTACCCAATGAAATCCTGGATCCTTCCCAATAGCCCATCCCACCACAGCCGTCTCACCGGAGCAAGCCCAAATTGCCCAGTCCCTGCATCTGATCCATTCATTCTCTACCCTGTGCATTAATCCCCCTGACCCCATGATTACACCCACCTTCCCCTGGAGCACTGAACCCCAACTCTGGAACATTTACTCACAGGACCAGGTAAAACCAAACCCCACGTCCTGTAACTGGCACAACTGATCGCCTGTTCTTTGATGTAACTGTACCAGGGCAGTAAAAATTCGTCAAGTACCCCTCTGTGCATTATGGGGCATTTCTAATTACCGATGATTCTGGGCGTTCCTCTGAACTTCTTCTATCACTTGCTTTGTGTTCCCAACTTCTCCATCCGTGAAAACAAAGAGCTGAACAAGGAAAAAACACAATATTTAGTGCTGAAATATTTAAAATGTCCCATTTTGGTGACTTACTGACTCCCCCGTGACTTACCTGTCGGGGGTGATCTGGTCTCACAGCTGTTTTGTAGATTTTTTTTAAGGGCTGTAGGATTTCTGTCCCCCCCATGTTGGCCTCCATCTGGTTCACTTTCCTCACAGCTTCTTCCATTGTCTCCTGGGTGTACTCCATAGTTTCTCTAGGAGAAGGGAACAGAACAATCCAACAAGTACATCTAGAACATCTACCCAACGGCAGTTATATGTTCTGTCCTCCCCGCAAGGTGAACACAACCAACTGGTTGAACACAACTAGCATATACAAATCAGATGGAACTGAATCCTCATAGTTTATGTTCAGACTAAAGCATGTTTTATACTCACGGGAAGAAAAACTCAAAGTGAGACCCAAAACTGATGATATTGAAGTAGCAGCCGAGTGGCAAACTCTTCAGTAGCAGAACCAGAGTCTCCTGCCAGAGAGACATTGGGTAGAATTACAGCAAAAAGAAACATTTTTAAAACCATATCATAAACTGTTATATGTAATACGTTACATGATCTGCCACTCAAGTGGAAGACCCAGGTTCAACAGCAGTACCCAGGGCTGTTTTCTATAAACAGGATCACCGGTTGAGGGTCTCAGGTAAGTGACTATTATAAACCTTTCCTTCTGCTTTAAGAGATGTTTTTGTTTTACTTGCTCTAGAAAGTCCATACCTTGGCGCTCTCGATGCGCTGTGGGGCATTTGGCTCAGAATTCATGCTGCACTCCATGCTTCCAGATCTATCCATGAGGAAAAGGAATTCTCCGCAGTTGGACTGCTCCTGAGTCGTTGGAAAACTTGGGTAAAAATTCAGCATGATGGTGGGATCTGCCATCAAGGTGCCTTCAAAGGAGATGAAAAGCAGAATTACAAGGAGCAACATCCTATGGTCCCAATGCCTTGGGTGCAGGTAAGATGGGGATGTTGTTCACATGATGACTAAGTTGTTCTGATTGGCTCACCAACTTTGGCATCAGGAAGTCCCGCCTCTACTGTGATACTTGGTTTGTTCACATGTATGTAATAAGCCAGAAGCTCGACGTCTCGCTCAAACTTGTGCTCTTGTGCCAGTGACACCTAGTGTGGCATAGGAATGAGATTGGGGCAGAGTATTTACATATGTTTTTGGCACCAAGCTTCAATACATGCATAGAACCCTACTGCTTGGGAAGGTCCAAGTGTTGGGACATCTACCTTGAGGTTATATAGTGAAAACATTTGTAAAGATACATTATAAACACGCACTGGCACTAACGGAAAGATTTAGACAGAGAGGCTGTTCTGAAACACTTGAAAGCCGGACTGAAGGAATGGAAATATACAGGTTGGAAAATAGCTAACTGCAAATTCAAACACAAGTATTTATCACCTAATCTAGTACTAATGCCCATAATGAAACAATAGCAACTGATAACTAGTTAAAGGGGTGCTTCACCTTTAAATTAACCTTCAGAATGTTATTGAATGGCTAATACTAAGAAACGTTTCAAATGGCCTTAATTTTTTTTTTTTATATAGTTTTAAACGATTTGCCTTTTTTTCTGACTCTTTTCAGCTTTCCAATGGGGTCACTGACCCCATCTGAAAAACAAATGGCATATGTCAACCAACAAGATGGCACACGCAGCAAATTGGCCCTGCAGGAGGTCTCACGAATCCTGGCTTGGGCAGAGCACACTGCGCCCAGCCTCTCTGCAGTATTTCCCAGGGGTGCAATATTGGGAGGCAGATTACCTAAGCAGAACAACAGTTGACCAGAGAGAATGGTCACTCAACAATAACATGTTCCACCAACTAGTGCACAGATAGGGAGCTCCAGAAGTGCTAGCCTCCAGACACAATTTCAAACTCCCCCTCTATTGTGCCAGGACTCCAGGCACAGCATTCATGGGTGCTCATCACCTGGGGAACTTCAGGATGGTGTATACATTTCCACCCATAGTCCTTCTAATCAGAATTATCAGAAAGATCAATCAGAGCAGTACCACCAGAAACCTCATAGCTCCAGACCAAGAATGGTACATGGTCCTCGACCAGCTGACCACATCCTAACCCTGGCAATTTTGATCTACCCAGACTTGCTAACTCAAGGCCCCCTCAACCATCCAAACCTGCCCATGCTCCTTTTGACGGCATGGCTCTTGCATATTGCTCCAGGCATGCAAACAATCCACAACCTTGGTGTACTACAGGGTGTGGAGGACATTTCTTGCCTGGTGTGACCTAAGAGGTATTTGCTGAGAGGAAGGCTCCACACGCTCAGTGGAGTTTCTCATAGACAGGTTCCAGAGACCATTGGGCCTCCGCACCCTTAGACTCAATGGCATTAACACGTGTGTTTTGGGAGGAGACTACTGCAGTCCAGCAATTCCTTAGCGGTATAGAAAGGACATGACCTCCTCTAAGGGAACCACTTCCACCTTTTTTTTTCTACCCAAGGTGGTGACTAAATTTCACATCAATCAGGACTTCATCTTGCCATCATTTTGGCCACATCTGACAAATAAGAAGGGGAAACTACTTCACAGACTAGATGTGGTAAGAGCTCTTCAAAACTACTATGGAACCAAACTGTTTTTAGTGAAGGCCCATTCCACTAGAGCACATAGCACCTCTTGGGCTCTACAAAACATGGCATCTGAGGAACAGATCTATTAAGTGGTCACTTGAGCCTCACCAAATTCATTCATAAGTTTTACACGTATTTGCCTCTGGAATGTTCTTCAGGCTACTGTAGCACAGTGACCTGGCACATTTATGTTACACATCCTTGGGTCATACCCACCCATCTAGAGGGACAGCTATTGGACATTCCCTAAGTCTTCACTGACAAGAGGGCCGCTAGAGAATAGGGTATTGTGGACTCACTGGAAAATCCTTTTCTCACAGGCTTGAACTGTCAGTGCACTCCCACCCAGCTTATTTAGTATAGTCAGGGGAACTCTTTTGTCACTATGCACTCTGTCTGTTGTCTCTTGACCTTCCTTCTATCTTACTCTTATGTCTCCATCGGCTGAGCTTTCCAGAAGAACCCAAGGAGAAGAGGTGGAGTCAGCCATATATACAAGGGGAGGGAGTCCAAAATCTCCTTTTAAGTTGGAGGAGAGCCATGTAGCGCCCTGGCCTTAGTTACCTTTGTTTTATGTAGAGCCTGGAACGCATCACTAACCTTGGCTGCAGTCTTGTCTGAATCAGTATATTCCATTGGGGAGATGTCACAGTTAGACTGGATCTTGGAGATGCCGTATGCAGAGTAGAAGTGAGCAGTTAGATCCAAGGTGTAGGGGATCTGACCAATGGGGACGCGGGGAACTTGGGCAGTAATGCTCTCCTCGTGACCTGCCGAGGAAGAAAAATAAAATGTTCTATAAAATATCCTACAAATTCTAAGTTCTCTGCTGTAGGAGGAATCGACTGCATTGGTCAGTCACATGGTATAGTCACTTTTCGTAACAATTATGAAGACATTTTGCAAACTTGTTTCTACAACAGCAGGAGGGCTATGGGCTGGACATTCTGGGAGCAAACTGTACATACTTTGACTTCTTCTTGGCAATATTTAATTAGTTTGTTGGGACATTGTTGTTTTTAGCCACTAGAGTGTATCTGGGGTTTAGGACAGTCGGGAGCACAATTACCCCCACAATGCATTGCTTTACCTGCTGGGGTGTATCTGGGGTTCAGGACAGCGGGAAGCACAAATCTCACTGCACCGTCTGACTCCAAAGGCAACTCCTGCACAAAGTTCAGTTTCACCTCGGCCTCCGGACCAGGGGGAAGGTTCCCCACACTGCAGCTGAAGATGTCCCCGGAGCTCTGCTCCTCCTGCAATAAGAAGGCCTGTTGGCCCTTACTGATGGCCTCATTGTACGTTTTATTAGCCTGGGGGAGAAGCACCGAGAAGGGGTTAATGTGTTGGTACAGACTGTCACTCAGTAACAGCCATTTTGCTTTTCAGGAAATTCACCTAAAAGTGAACCAATTAATAGTTGGTACACAGAGAAAAGCACCATTGCAGATGGTCTGTATTATTTATGGAGATATGTGTTTTCTAGTCTGCCAGAATGCTGTCTGGCACCTAGGGTCAGTGACCCCCTGGCAACCAAAACCTGGATTAGTTGTAAGGCTTTCTTCTTTCTTTGATGGCGTCTGATTCCACTTGTATATATTGTGGTAGAGTGACCAAAACAATGCGGGAAAATTTATGTTTTCTCTTTAAGTTCTCCTTAGTGGGAGAGGTAGGCACCAGGAAGGGTTTTCATAAAGAGAGAATAGGTTCTCTGTTTAAAGGCTTTGGTGGCCAGGTCCTGGAATCTGGAGTATTCTGGAAAGAACAGGCAAGGCAGGTACTCCGATCCAGTAGTCCAGCTCATGGATTAGAGCTCATTTTATACAGGAAGACTGTCCTGTGGAAAGGTATTTAGTTCTAATGAGGCTGTTAGGGGTCTCTCTCAGAGCAGGACTCAGAGTAGGAAGGACACCTGTCTGTGAGGAACTCCCAGAGGAGCTGGGGTGCCACTTGCTACTACAAGGTGCAGAGAGAGGAGACCAAGTGACAGAGGGTCTGTCTGACTGAGGAAAGTCAGGAGGCTGAGCAATCCTCCAAGAGATTTGTGAGTACAGGGGTGACCCCTACTTATGTGTTTACTTACTGGTAGTCCACAAGGGGCCCAGTGTAGTAGGGGAACTCTTCATGTGCGAAGGTAGAGCCCAGTGGGCAGGATTTATTTTTATGATTTGTTTTGTATCCTGAAATGGTCACCTCTGTATGTAAATAAAATGTCTTAAAGAGAAGAAAAGTGTCTGTTCTGGATCCCAGAGCTTATAATATATATATATATATACACATGAACCTCGCCAGTAGAATAACTCACCAAATGGAGTGGGTGACCCTGGTGCTCCTGCCCCCGGCCCTCAGCTCAAGGGAGCGGACGAACCGTATGTAGAAAGCGAAATATTGGAGCCAGGCACTCAAAGGTCAACCGTGGATCAGACTAGTATTCAATTAAAATCAAAAATCTTTATTTGTATAAACTAATCATGCCTGACGTGTTAGATTTGTACTTATGCATTTACATTTGGATCTTTTGTGAACATTTATTCCTGTCTTGAGATTCTTGTTCATTAGATACCATTTCTCCTTTTGCTTTTTAAAAAAAAAAAAGTAAAAAAAGTAAAAAATAAAAATTAGAAAAATTACACGTTCCTAAAATAAACTAATACTCAAATTCATGAATAAATATTCAAATTGATGAACTGATAATTAAATAAGAGAATGTATTGATCATTTCAGTTATAACTATTATAATCATTTCAAAAGAACATAATATCAATTATAATGATTCAGGAATCTAATGAATTATTCATGCAGCTCTATTTACTGCATGGCTCATGCGAATATTTATATACTCTTCATTTACATATATCTTTCTATCCATTTATCTACATATATGTCTATTTTTCTACTTTTCTATTTATTCATATATTTACATTTTCAAATAATACTATAAGGTATTTTGTATGAACTTTAAAAACATCTATTTTTGCTTTTATCTGTTTGGATATGTCACTTGTGACATTTGTGTATTTGTATATATTGTTTTTATGTGTCTTTGATATGTGCACTTTCTATAATGGGGAATGGTATCCCTTTAAATTGTGCACATCATTTCTATGTGCCCCTCCCCTTTTTTCTGTGATTGGTGGTTTGGCCTTTAAATGATGACCCATGTTTGCCATTTCTGTAGCCTATGACTAAGTGTCTTGAAAACGTGCATAATTAGTTTATACAAATAAAGATTTTTAATTGAATACTAGTCTGATCCATGGTTGACCTTTGAGTGCATTGCTCCAATATTTGGCTGTCTGATTCCACCTGCCATAACAAGTTTTATCCGACCCCGATATAAAAGCAGACCCCAAAGTCTTTCTATACGTCATTACCTGCTCCCTCTCCTGGATATCAGCCACTATCTTCTTCCCTTCCACGGTGGCCTCAAAGCTGTAGACGGCAGAGTCCTGATCCAGAGGGAAGACAAAGACGGCTTCTATGGGCTTCTCCTCTGTGTTCTTGTACTTGAGTGTGGCACATACATCAACCACGAAGCCTTTCACCTGCGCCTCCACCGAAATCCCACGGAGAGGCACTGGGGAGAATAGAGGAGCTTCAACTCAGGCTTTAATTGATTTATATATATATATATATATATATATATATATATATATATATATATATATAAATAACAGATCTATATAATATATTTATAAATTAGGGATGTTTCTATAATCTGTGAGTTTTGCCTTCACTAGTTCAGTTCATGTTCCTCAGCACCTGAGCTTGTTGGTTTGTGGATCTGTTCAGCATCAGTTTATGGAATGTCGGTCGGATCCTTATGGTTAAGGAACCAGTCAGTGGCTTGTGCAGGAATTTAGGAATATATATGGGGGGTCTCACCTGGCTGCCTGGAGCACACAATAATGAGGCCACAGAAGGGAGCCATGATTCAAGCCGACCTGTGGAGGCAGAAGAATAAATCCACTAAATATAGTCACTTTATAGCAGTACAGCTGTACCCTGTGTGTAACCTAATATCAGAGAGATGGGGCACAAGTATAGGGAATTAAATATTAAAATCACAACCTCAGCCACCCTCACATCCAGAGACTATGAGAGTGATTGTTCTCTGTAAGTACAGTCTCTCCCCTCTCTTTCAGTCTCACTGTAAGTACAGTCTCACCTCACCTCACTCTCTCTAAGTACAGTGAGTGTCTCTCTCTCTCTCTCTCTCTCTCTCTCACTCTCACTCTCACTCTCACTCTCACTCTCACTCAGTCTCACTGTAAGTTCAGTGAGTCTCTCTCTCTCTCTCTCTCTCTCTCTCTCTCTCTCTCTCTCTCTCTCTCTCATAGCCTCACTGTAAGTACAGTCTCATCCCCCCCCCTCTCTCTCAAATCAAATCAAATCAAATGAGCTTTATTGGCAGGAGCAATTACATTAAGCATTGCCAAAGCAGGTAGAGGGGTGAAATGGGTGGGGTTACGGAGGGCAGTTTATGGGAATAGGGGAAAGTGGGGTCTCTCTCCGTCTATGCTCTCTCTCTCATAGTCTCACTGTAAGTACAGTCCCATCCCTCTCTCTCTCATAGTCTCACTGTACAGTAAGTCTCTCTCTCTCTCTCTCTGTAAGTACAGTACAGAGGGGTGAGACTGTACTTCCAATGAGACAATGAATGAGAGAGGGATCGGGATGAAATAAACAAATATCAGTATCTTGGTGCTTCTGTCAATTTCCCAGTTCAGTTGACATGAGACTTGCCGACAGTCTGATCTCAGAGAGTGTCAGTAAATGTCTGGTGGCTGGGGATACTGTGACAGCAAGAGGTTCATCAGCAGATTATTGTAAGAGGCCTGGGAGAGGGAACTGTAATGCTCCTCAATGGATAGAGAACAGGCATCAATGGTGCAGTCAAACATTCATGTAATGAAGAAGAGAAAACAGGAGCAAGTGGTGACCTGCACATCAGTCTCTTCTGGAGGGTCCGTGGCAGGAATGTTCTGGAGTTGAAGCTGTTGGAGCCACTGACAATGATGTAGCAAGTAGGACCCCGTGTGTTTATTCCTGCGAAGCTGAAAGCAATGGTGACGTAAGGTGTTTTTCCCACCAGCTGCCACAAGGGGGCACCAGCAAACAGTTTCTCACTGACATAATATGGTTTAAACTGCACTGTATGGGCCCAATATGTGGGCACAGTCACTGGCACAGGGTGTTGGTAGCACAAATCCCAGAGGATGGTATAGGGGGGGGGTCTCATGCTGGGAGGATCCGTGAGCTTAACGGCTTGGCCCAGTACTGGCACTGACCTTAACAGTCAGACTCCCTGCACCCCCAGCAGCTTCAGGAGCCAGTGGTCTAAAGTGGGACCCGGCTGTGCTGCACTTTTCAAAATATCCAGACCCCCCTTAATAGTGCCGAAGCTGTGCCTCATCTGCCAAAATCCAGAGGAGCCCACACCTCTTGTGAAGGGTTGAAAAACCTACCGTACTGAGGTGCCACTTATAATGCTAAGATTTCCCCTCTGATGAAGGCAACAATAAAAGTCTGGCAGACAGCACTCCAGTTTTATCCCAAAAGGCAACACCATTGTCAGGCTTTACCCCGTTGTGGTGCAATCCCCAACTAGAGAAGATCCCAGACCCACACATTTGGGCAAAATACAACATAAAATATGTGGCAAATGTCAATGTAGAAGGCAAACTCCCAGGGTTCCAGGATCTCAAGCAAAATTTCGATCTTCCTATCGTAATGCTTTTCAGATATCTACAATTGAGGCCCGCAATAGAAACGCAATTTATGAGTGAGACATTAGATATCACACCAAACAGATTAGAGACAGGGGTACATAAGCAGGAACTAAGCAAACCAATGTCGTATCTCTATATACAGCTGTTAAACGTCTGGGGTACTTCACTGAATAAATTGCAGGCTAAATGGCAGAACGACATCCCCGAGATCACAACCGAAAGCTGGGAGGACATCCTAGACTCCGCTTTTGAGGGGGTAATCAGCAGCAAAGTCAGATAGACATAAATCAACTATTTACATAGGGTGTACTTTACTCCACAACCGCTACATAGAATGAACCCAGCTATTAGCCCAGAATGCCCCTGGTGTCAACACTCCTCACTGGAGTTTTTCCATATAGTATGGGATTTTTCTTTAATATACACATACTGGAGGGATGTTACACAACTTATTAAGATAAAAACTGACCTCTTGGTGCCAGTGGAACTCAAGGTACTACTATTAAACCAGGTAGAGGAGGTGACCCAAAAGGAGAGCACATGGCACAATGGTGTCTATACTTTGTATGTATGACAAAAAGTTGATTGCAATGCACTGGAAACCGAGAGGGGGACCTACGATACAAAGCTGGGAACAATTAGTAGAAAAAATCCTTACCGCTCTACAAGCTTACATACATGAGAAGAGGTTGCCCAGAGAAATTTAGCAAGGTATGGGGCCTATGGATTGATGAAGACTCAGAGGTGGACCCATCCTAACTCAATAACACAACATACCAGGTCTCTATTTCTCCTCCCTCCCCACAACAAAATAAAAGCTACGGGTGACAGAATTTCAATTACTAAGGTGCTACTTAACCATGTCAATAACTAATGCTGAGAATAACACTAGATATGGAATGCACTGAATTGCACTAATATACAGTGATGAGTCAAGGGACAAAGCACCAAGGGGTTATGTATTGGTTCTGCTGCTGTAAATATACTAATTAAGAAATGCACTGCCATGCATAGTTTTCAGTGATGAGTCAAGAAACAAACACACCAAGTTGTTGTTTATTGTTCATGTTTAATTAAAATATGGCAATCTTGCAAAGGGGAAAAACTAAAAAAAAAAAGTAAACTGCAACAGTCATGTCAACCTAATGTATGATTGCTTAATAAAAGAATTGTTAAAAAAAAAAAAAAAGTCCAGAGGAGCCGAAGAGCCAAAGTTTAGAAGAGCCAAAGTCTCAAAGAGTCAAAGTCCCAAAGAGCCAAAGTGCCGAAGAGCCAAAGTCCCCAAAGTCTCAAACAGATGAAGTCCGAAAAGCCGAAGTCCCGTGGAGTCAAAGTCCTGAAGAGCCAAAGTCCCAAAGAGCTAAAGTCCCGAAAAGCCGAAGTCCCGGGGAGTCAAAGACCAGAAGAGCCAAAGTCCCCAAAGTCCCGAAGAGCTGAAGTCCTGAAGAGCCAAAGTCCCTGACCACCTTTTGCGCCACAGTTTCTTTTTTTTTTATGGGGACCCTCATCAATGGCTTTTTATAATTTGTGTTGTGTTTTTTAAAAAAAATATTCTCTGGAGCCCCAATGATTTTTTTTAAATTGTAAGGGGGGCCCTGGCACCAATTTTTTTTTTTTTAACGAAACTTTTATGGGGGGCCATGACGCCAATGTTAATTTTTAACATATAGGGGTGCCTGGATCCAGGTGCCCAGTCAGCTAAAGTACAGATCAGCTGCTTAGTCAATGTCTGTACATAGAGCAGGGCTGACCATGGGTGTGGGCACCTAATCATAGGGGTCTCACACTGACAGCTGTGTATTTGTATGTACATTACCCATCTGCTGTGCAGTTACAGACAGGAGCTGAGAAGTGAGAACCAGCAGTGCTTATGTAACAGTTATTAGTGCAGGACGCACAGTCAATATGACTAGAGGATCAATTGACCAATTGCAGAGGTGTCTTGTCCAATCTCAGCCCCCTGCAGTGTATTGGTGTCTCCTCTGCCCTCTTTTGTTGTCACACAGTTGCCTCATTGGGTCAGACACACATTGGGAGGAACATGATGATGGTGCAGTTGTTGACCCAACACTGGAGTTTTTGGATCAGAGTCACCTTCATCATGGTGGGCTTAAGCAGCTAAAGATTTAGTTGTCTGGTGCATTGGCTAAACAAGCCTGTCTGTCCATATCTGTCTGTGTAGTAACTTAGCCAACGGAGCAACCTCTTAGTAACGTCAATATATCATTATACAGAGCAGTGGTGTAACTACCGGCTGCCAGAAAATCTTTGGAGGGGCTCAGCAGTGCACAATTAACTCTACCCACCTGCCTGCATGCACCCCCCCTTATCAGCCTGCCCCTTGCATCCCCAGTGTACCCCAGTGTACCCCACTTCCCTCCAGCTCTCAGGTAGGAGCGCATCTGGGTGGGGGTATCTGGGTTTGGGATTTCTATAGAGGAATCAGTCCCCATAGTCCAGACCCTCCCGGGATCCCCCCACAACCCCCACTTCCTGTAAATTTATACCACTGATACAGAGCAATGAATAGTATTCTTATTTATCTAGTGAATAATGTACCCCCTCTTGTAAAATATAAGGATGTTATAAGTTACTGAGACTGAAGGCCAAGTGTTTTTATACAGGTCCTGGAACTCCGAGGTGATTTCTAATATCCTCATGTTTTGCAACTTTATTTATTATAATACTCAAGTTTCAGTGAGTCATGTGACGAATGATGTACATGGTATCTACACATAATATCTCTCTGCATTATATTCAGCCCTTTACATAGTGTAACCCCCTAGAATATTAGGCAAGAAGAGAGAGAGCAATAAAAGATGGTGATTGGTAAGAAGGAAGATGACAATAGGGCAAGATGGAGACAACAGAACAAAATGGATTTAGTAGGGCAAGATGGAGGCAGAAGAACAAGATGTAGACAGTAGGGTAAGATGGAGAAAGTAGGACAAAATGGAGGCAGAAGAACAAGATGGAGACAGTAGGGCAAGATGGAGAAAGTAGGACATGATGGAGGCAGAAGAACAAGATGGAGACAGTAGGGCAAGATGGAGACAGTAGGGCAGATTGAGACAGTAGGACAAGATGGAGGCAGAAGAGCAAGATGGAGAAAGTAGGGCAAGATGGAAACAGTAGGGCAAAATGGAGGCAGAAGAACAAGATGGAGACAGTAGGACAAGATTGTAACAGTATGACAAGATAATGGCAGGATCAGTAGATGGTGATACTAGAGGAGGAAGATGACACAGGACCATATGGAGATAGTAGGACAAGATGGAGACAGTAGGGCAAGATGGAGACAGTAGGAGAATATGGAGACAGCAGGACAAGATGGAGACAGTAGGGCAAGATGGAGAAAGTAGGGTAATAGGAAGATAGTAGGACAAGATGGAGACAGCAGGACAAGATAGGGACTGTAGAGCAAGATGGAGACAGCAGGACAAGGTGGAGACAGTAGAGCAAGATGGAGACAGTAGGGCAAGATGGAGACAGTAGAGCAAGATGGAGACAGCAGGACAAGATGGAGCCAGTAGGACAAGATGGAGACAGTTGGGAAAGATGTATCATTCTTCACTGTCTCTTACTGGCACTGCCGTGTGGGCACATCGGAAACATACTATGGGTCCTGTAAAGTCTTCAGGCTTCAGCAACTCACTTCCAAGCCAAAATATCTCTCTGCCAGAAGTTGATAGCAGTGCACTCTCTCAGCTTAAGTGTCTCTCTGGAGAGCAGCACGTATCTGGTATTTCTTCGAAAAAACAGTTATTTATAATTTCACCTGCCCCCCTCTAAGACCTGTCCTAAGGCCTAGCGATTGGCCCCTCTGAGAAAAGATCTTTTGGAATAGGAGACAAGACAATAGACAATAAACTATGGCCCAGACAAGACTGAAACCTTCCAGTAACACATTTATAGCAATTCAAGAAGCTCTGAAGCAGGAATAACATTGTGCAATTTAATTCTGACAAACACAAAGGAAAAACACTTTTAGTTTCTATTTTGTAGGAAAAGTAAATCCTCAAAACAAATTAACATCCAGTTTCTCTGATCGCTCTTCTGAGCAGTTTTGCAGTTTACATTATTCCTTTTTATTTTCCAACAGTTTTTAAACGTTCTAAGGCAACAGGGATCACTCGCATGTTCTGCCCAGAACAGCCAGCAGGTGGAGCTCCATCATTTAGAAATGCTAATATCTTGAAAACTAGAAAAAACATGCTCAGAAGAGCAAATGTGCATGAATTTGTTTTGAGGGTTTCCATTCCATTTTATTTTTTGGACTACGCTCTCCATCCATATTGTTCTTGGTCAATGGCCTCCACATGTTTGGATCCCATTTGCTTGAGATTTTCGGGAATAAAGACTCTGTAGACAAATAATTGAAATCCATGTGTAGCCTCCCCAGAACCACTGAATTCTATGGGAGCAGCCACTGTAGCTGGAGTAAGCCCATTGGGTTATATCCCAAGGATTCCAGTCATTAGAATAATATTGATTATTTCTGGGGTCCCCCACAATCACCAAGACAATGCCCTCAATTAAAATTGACTAAGACTCCTAATATTTTGCATTTGTTGGAAGCTGCAGTTAATAATGAGATGCACAAGCAAGGAATGAGTGGAGTTAGGTTTTGCCCGAGGAGCATCCAGTCATATTGTTTGCTGGTCAAACAGAGGGGTGATTGTACCGTCCTTCCATTCAATCAGGATCTCCCCGTGTTTCATAGTTGGAGAGTGGGAACCTTGTCTCGAGCAGCCTGTCGTACCTCCTGATGATGTGAGGGGACACTGCTCATGAGCGGAAGCCAGTTTATGGATGGGTTTGGGGTGATGGGATTGGAGTTTCCTCTTTCTGCAATGGGAAAACCAAATCTTGTTAGTTATTTGTATTTAAAGGTCAACTACACCTAAAAGTTAACTTTTTCCCCCGGAGTGAACCATTCATGCACCACTATATCCCATCTGACTTACTTGTTCATGCGGACATTCATTGCCAAAATGATCATCCCCAGGATGAAGGTCAGTGGGCTCAGGACCAACATGGCTACCTTCCAGTTGTTATCTGCAAGGGGAGGAGTCTGACTCTTAGGGTTAGGCATTCTCTGTGCAGCACTTTTACTTTAATTGTTACTTTGTTACACTGTATCTGTGTGGAGTTTGAAGAATTGTAAAGCAAATGGTTTATCTGGAATTTGTACAGTTATTATAAAATTTGCAGCTTCTCCCTCCTGGCGCGTTTCATGTCTCTCATGAGGCACCCGAGGGTGTCAAAACTGCCAGGAGGGTGATCTCTATGTGCTGCTGAATGTTCTCTTGGAGTTATTAGGCAAGGAACAAACTTTGCATCCAGGGTCAGACTGGAGCAGGGGGACATCAGGAAAAAGCCTGGTGGGCCCCATAGAACCAGTCCTGCTCCCCATCCTGGGCACTGCACCTTTACCTCCCCAAGATAAAATAAGGAACGCATGGGGGGGCAGAGGGAGGTTGTTAGCCAACACCCCTCCACCAGGGATTCCTTATACACAGGGATTTATACAGTCGGCAACATGCTTTCAGCATAGGAGATCCAACTGCATCCAGCCAATCAGTATTTGGATTTAAACCTCTTCCCACCCAAGAGGGAACTTGGTCAACAATCGTTGATTTAGGGCACAGGGCTGAGATAAAGGTAAGACAAAGTGAATGTAATCCAATCTCTCTCCAAACTATTTTCTTTAAAACCCATGTGAAATTTCAAGCAAATTCTTACACTGTGTGTATAATATGTGGCCATTAGTAGGAGTTGTGGTGGGGACAGTCAGCCCCAGTGGGCCCCATGTTTTCTTTGGTGGATCTGAATGAGACTCAGAGAATGAGACACTTACTTCCCTGTCTGTACTGATACTGTGTCTCCACCGTGTTTTCCCTGCCGCTGACCAACTGCTGCCCAACTTCACCTGAAAGATAAAAACAACAATCATGGAGGAATCTCGGCTGTTGAGGCATGCTGGGTACTGTAGTTAACATTCACATGTTAGGAATCCAGTTCAATCTTAAATAGAGTAGCATTTGCCAGGAGAAGCAGTAGCCTGGTCTACTTTGTTGGGCCAATCACATCTCAAGAATCTGTTCAATGCTTTGAGGTGATAGGGAATTTACAGACATTTGGTTTTCTTAGAAAATCATTGTTTAATGTAAGATCTCAGCAATGGCTAGCGAAGCATACTGGGAGTTGCTCTCTGCAACAGATAGACCCACAAGTCTGACATGCTTGAAGAATCTTTTGACATACGCTGCATTAGGAGATGACTTACCATTGTGTCTTGGAGAGAACTTCCAAGTGTCAGTAGAATTCAGTGTAGTGGTATGCCCAGGAGACTGAGTGGTGTAACTGGTCTGGATTAGTTCAGGGCTGGAAGGGAACCTCCTTACTTCTGCTCTGGTGCTGTCATATTTAACTTGGAACAACAGAAAAATGGGTAAGTATTACAGAAAACTGAAAATACCGCAACAAGCCTCTTCCACTTGTTGCACGCAATAGTAGTTCATTCACAGCTGGAGGGTAACAGATATTCTTGATCTACAGGAATTGTACAGCAACACAACTTCAAGTACAAATTGAGGTGGAGACTGGAGGTGCCATGTATGAATCAAGACTAATATTGATGACTATGATGGCACACTAGAAAGGCAACTTCAAGTCCACGACTGGAGGTGGTCATGCATGAGTCAAGACTAATATCGATGACTATGAGATCAAATTGGCAAGTCAACCTCGAGCCCCAATTATGATGAGATGGGAGGAGTTCATGTATAAGTCAAGACAGAAATTGATGACAGAATGGCAAGTCAACTTCAACTGTGAAGTCAACTTCATGAACCATTATGGAAACTGTGTTACATATTACCAGAAAAATAACAGTTGCCAAAGTTTTTTACAATTTTTATATTTCCATCTTGCCTGGTCTTGTAAGCAAAACAATGAGCCAGAGTCCAAAGCAAAATTATGTGCAAATAAGTCTGAGACAAGACCAGGGGCATCAACACTTGTGATTGGTCTTAAAGAACAAGACTAGTCATGTGCTTTATTCCTTAATGATGGTGCCACATTTTACATGGACACCTGTGTGAGGAAACAATCCTGGAAGAGCTGTCCATAGCTAGCAGTTTTTCCTTACCTTCACGTGGCAGTTGTGTGATGGTGTCCATTTCTTGAGTCTTGCTGAGCTCAGTGGGCTCAGAAGGTTTCATGAAGCTCTTGCAGACTGGAGCATCCAATGGTATCTTCCATATGCTGAACTTATTCTTGCCCTTGGACACAAATACCTTCTTGGACTTTGCAGTTAAATAGAGTCCGTGGGGCTGGAGAATCAAGTGGCCCATTTTATCCAGGGTCCAGGCTTGACTCTCTTTGCTTTCACAAGGCTCCATTTTCAGGGTGGAGAACTCTTGTATTTCTGGGACGGTTAGACATTCGTTGCTTTTTACACTCAGTATAAAGCTTTTCTCAGGGTCCCAACACCACTGCTGGTGTAGTGAGTGGTGCTTGCTTGTATGCTTGCACTTAGCTATGGAGACCTGCCCACTGTCCTGATCCAGACGGATGCATTTCTCCAGCTGGACATTCCTTATCATGAAGCCCTGGGCCTCTGTAACTGTGGAAAGGGGAAAGAAGGCAATTTGAATGAGACATAGGAACTATTAAGGAACAACTCAAGGGCCTA
This sequence comes from Xenopus petersii, assembly GCA_038501925.1. NCBI lineage: Eukaryota > Metazoa > Chordata > Amphibia > Anura > Pipidae > Xenopus > Xenopus petersii. The sequence goes on along the minus strand of CM076672.1, from coordinate 237,237,388 downwards.
CTAATAGGATGGACTAAACTAACTAACTATAGTGACAATGGGGTCAAGACAGGAGGCTGAGAGGGGCACAGGAATATCCCTCCAGGCAGGGGGTAACAGGCAACATACCTATAAAGAAATCCAGTGACTACCCCCTGTACCAAATAAAATCCAGCAGGAACATTATAGTGACTGATACAATGGCTCCACAAAGCACAAAAGTGTAAGCTGATGGAGACAATGGGAATTTCATACAGAGGAAGCTCAGTGTAAGGGTCTCTCTCTGTCGGACTCTTTCATCTCTCTGGTTTCTATTCCCCCCCCTGTCGCCAGAGAACCTGCATGTTTCGGCATTAGAATGAGCAAAATGCAGACCCACAGACAGTTACAGCCAATCACCAGGCAGGGAAAGGAAATGCATTGTCTGAACTTCTACAATAGGAAACGTTTTTTGGGAAAAAGGATCCCCTGGGACTTTAAACACAAGGAAACTACAATGAGTTTGTGCAGCGCCAGGTATATCATCTGTGACTTCTCAAATACCATCAGGGATTGTATGGGGGTTTAACTGCCTGGAACTGTAGCAGGGTGACACCCCAATGTTTCTATCTATCTATATCTGTAACCTTGTTATGAGCTAAGGGGGCCCAGCCTAAAGGCCAGTTAGGGGGAGATTTGGGGTGAGTGCTTATTTGTGCCCTGGGTACCCCTGGAACTATAGCAGGGTGACTGTTACCCCAATGTTTCTATATATCTGTAACCTTGTTATGAGCTAAGGGGGCCCAGTCTGAAGGTCAGTTAGGGGGAGATTTGGGGTGAGTGTTTATTTGTACCCTGGGTACCCCTGGAACTATAGAAGGGTGACACCCCAATGTTTCTATATATCTGTAACCTTGTTATGAGCTAAGGGGGCCCAGTTTGCAGGTCTGTTAGGGGGAGATTTGGGGTGAGTGTTTATTTGTACCCTGGGTACCCCTGGAACTATAGCAGGGTGACTGTTACCCCAATGTTTCTATATATCTGTAACCTTGTTATGAGCTAAGGGGTCCCAGTTTGCAGGTCAGTTAGGGGGAGATTTGGGGTGAGTGTTTATTTGTACCCTGGGTACCCCTGGAACTATAGCAGGGTGACTGTTACCCCAATGTTTCTTTATATCTGTAACCTTGTTATGAGCTAAGGGGGCCCAGTCTGAAGGTCAGTTAGGGGGAGATTTGGGGTGAGTGCTTATTTGTACCCTGAGTACCCCTGGAACTATAGCAGGGTGACACCCCAATGTTTCTATATATCTGTAACCTTGTTATGAGCTAAGGGGGCCCAGTCTGAAGGTCAGTTAGGGGGAGATTTGGGGTGAGTGCTTATTTGTACCCTGGGTACCCCTGGAACTATAACAGGGTAACACCCCAATGTTTCTATATATCTGCAACCTTGTTATGAGCTAAGGGGGCCCAGTCTGAAGGTCAGTTAGGGGGAGATTTGGGGTGAGTGTTTATTTGTGCCCTGGGTACCCCAGGAACTATAGCAGGGTGACTGTAGCCCCACTGTACCTATATGTATTTGTAACCTTGTTATGAGGTATTTTCTTAATAATGTATTAGATTGCAAGCTCTTAGATTGCCCTCTTTCAGATGTTTTCCATTGCAGGTTCTTCCATGATAGGGGAGAGGGAGAGAGGAAGCCCTTGGTCTGGTAGTAATGAATTGGTTACAAATCTAAAATAAAACTAGTGAGATATTTATCTATAAAGCTTGTGGTTGTGCAGCTGCGTCTCTGACAAGTTACAGCCTGCGGAATCCCAGAATCTCACAAAAAGCAGCTGCAGGATATTGCAGAACTACAACATGGCTATAATATTACTATACCCCTGAGCAATTCAGCTTTAATGGGAAATGGCCTTTATATAACCCCATGTGAACTCTTCTAATCTATTTGTAATAGTGTTAATATTGGGTATTAAGTGCTGATTGGTTGCTAGGGATAACTGCAGCTCATACAACTTCATCCAGAAAATCCAGGGGGGTCGGCAAGTTATATATTCCTGAATGATATTGTTCCCACCCTTATACCTGGTCCTGGTCCATCCATTCTAGTGATACCGGCAGGGGGTGGTACTGCAGGTGGTAAAGTCCATGATACCCTGATATGAAGCAGCACTTGTTGATTTAGTATAAGAAGTGACAAGTTGCCCTTTAGAATATGGAATAGAAACCCAAAGCCAAAACGGAAAGTCCCCCCATGTGTTTATTTAGAGCAAAAGACTCACCCCCCAGCAGAAAGCACATCCACAAGCCGCCGACACACAACTTGCTCAGGACCATGTTGTCTCGGGGGCAGAAATTCAGTTTCTGGGAGAAATCCAAATAGAGACGAAAAATCCAAAATTCTACAAAACTCGTCAAAGCTCAAAAATAAGTGAGAAAAGGGATAATATAAAGTCTCTCCCCCTGTGAATCCCGAGGAAGGAAAGTGGGTGCAGGTGATGTAACTGGTGGGCTGCAGGGGGAGTTTAGCAGGAGGGTCCCCTATTGTAGTGAGAGGAGCTGCAGTGAGTCCCTGACTCTGAGGGGAGAATAATAATGAGGGGACACAGCAGACTCTTCCCACTAAATATTCACCCCCCTTTTACTTTCTAACCAACCCGGGGCCTGTGTGTCGCTAATCCTTACACCCCCCCCCCCACAATCAAAAGGGAGGAGGAGTCTGTTAGTTCTGATCAGGGAGACCTGCTATGGGGGTCAAACCTGCACACTCTTAAAGGGATACTAACACCAACAATGAGAAAACAACATTCATATTTAGCTTCTTTGTCACATTAACGAGAACATGAGTCGGGGTTAAAGGAAGCGGAATGTCGTTTTGTGTAGCATGGGGGGTTGTTATTGTTCTTTGGGTCACCCCCCCCCCCTGTGATCCTGTAGGAAAAGTCCCTCCCTTTGTTCCAAACACTATTACTGTTCATTATCAGCAATTTATATATTTATATTTATAGTCATCTTTACTGTAAAACCTGATCCCACTGCAGAGACACCAGTTTTACTCACTTCCCTGTTTAATTCAGACTCTCCTATTTAAGGATTAAGCACACATGTCAGGCAGGGATTACTGAGTACTACTTACTTTGGCCTTTTGTACTTACCTGCCTGAAGCTGACATGGATCTTTTCACCTTTATGCCCTAAACCACCTTTAGTTATAGACGCTCTTTCTTGTAACAACCTGGAGTTTGTCAGCAAGGTTAAGTTTTCCTTTAAATGAATGTAAGGTATCTTGGGGACGGTGCTGCTAAGTGAGGATACAATATCCGGAGCAACACAGCAGGGTGTTTTAAACAGGCAGTTTGTAAAATGGCAGGAAACAGATGGACGTGGCCCCTAAGTGCAGAAAGGCTCAGGTACCGGCCCTTACTTATTTCCCTTCTTCCTGAATAACAGAAAAGCTCGGCTACAGGAACATTCCAGGACTATAGGAACATACAGTACATAGCATTTCTGCCCACTGACACTTGCACCTAGAGATTCTGGGATGCAAAGGCTGACACTCTGTATAGGAATGCTCTAATCATTTGAATAGACATGCTTTTATTATGGCACATATAGAGAGTGGGAATCTTGTCCTACTGTCTCCATCTTGTCCTACTGTCTCCATCTAGTCCTACTGTCTCCATCTTGTTCTAATGTCTCCATCTTGTCCTACTGTCTCCATCTAGTCCTACTGTCTCCATCTTGTCCTACTGTCTCCATCTTGTCCTACTGTCTCCATTTTGTCCTACTGTCTCCATCTTGTTCTAATGTCTCCATCTTGTCCTACTGTCTCCATCTAGTCCTACTGTCTCCATCTTGTCCTACTGTCTCCATCTTGTCCTACTGTCTCCATTTTGTCCTACTGTCTCCATCTTGTTCTAATGTCTCCATCTTGTCCTACTGTCTCCATCTAGTTCTACTGTCTCCATTTTGTCCTACTGTCTCCATCTAGTCCTACTGTCTCCATCTTGTTCTAATGTCTCCATCTTGTCCTACTGTCTCCATCTAGTCCTACTGTCTCCATCTTGTCCTACTGTCTCCATTTTGTCCTACTGTCTCCATCTAGTCCTACTGTCTCCATCTTGTTCTATCCATCTTGTCCTACTGTCTCCATCTAGTCCTACTGTCTCAATCTAGTCCTTCTGTCTTCATCTTGCCCTACTGTCTCCATCTAGTCCTACTGTCACCATCTTGTCCTACTCTCTCCATATAGTCCTACTTTCACCATCTTGTCCTACTGTCTCCATATAGTCCTACTGTCTCCATCTTCTCCTACTGTCACCATCTTGTCCTACTGTCTCCATATAGTCCTACTGTCTCCATCTTCTCCTACTGTCTTCATCTTGTCCTACTGTCTCCATCTAGTCCTTCTGTCTCCATCTTGTTCTACTGTCTCCATCTTGCCCTACTGTCTCCATCTAGTCCTCCTTTCTCCATCTTGTCCTACTGTTTCCATATTGCCCTACTGTCTCCATCTCGTCCTACTGTCTCCATATTGTCCTCCTTTCTCCAACCTCTCCTACTGTTTCTATATTGCCGTACTGTCTCCATTTTGTCCTACTGTTTCCATATTGCCCTACTGTCTCCATCTCGTCCTACTGTCTCTATCTTGTCCTACTTTCTCCAACTTGCCCATCTGTCTCCATCTTGTCCTGCTGTCTTCATCTGGCCCTACTGTCTCCATATTGCCCTACTGTCTCCATCTTGTCCTACTGTTTCCATATGGCCCTACTATCTCCATCTTGTCCTACTGTTTCCATGTTGCCCTACTATCTCTAACTTGCCCTACTGTCTTCAACTTACCCTACTGTCTCCATCTTGTCCTACTTTCTCCAACTTGCCCATCTGTGTCCATCTTATCCTACTGTCTCCTTCTTGCCTACTGTCTCCATCTTGCCCTACAGTCTCCATCTTGTCCTACTGTCTCCATCTTGTCCTACTGTCTCCATCTTGTCCTACTGTCTCCATCTTGCCCTACTGTCTCCATCTTGTCCTACTGTCCCCATCTTGCTCTACAATCTCCATCTTGCCCTACTGTCTCCATCTTGTCCTACTGTCTCCATCTTGCAGTGGTTGTCAAACTTGTCTGTTCAAGTCACAAGTCAAGTTGAGGTTGTAGACAGTAGTGCAAGACGAAGACAGTTGGGAAATATGAAGACAACAGAGAAAGATACAGTAGGGTAAAATGGGCAGTAGAAAAAGAGACATTATGGCAATATGGACTGCTTTTCTGGATAAAAATGTTAAATGAGCTTACAGAATCCCCGCCCCCCCCAAGTTGGTTTTCTGTAAAAACAACATGTAAACCTTCTGCACAGCAGAATAAAACAGGGTAACAGTGGGCAGAATGACAACTCTATTGACAATGGAACCTGCTCAGATTTAGATGCAGCTTTGTGTATGCGGCACCTGTGGACCCACCCTAACAGAATGATTAGAGCATACCTCCCAACTGTCCTGTTTTTAGAGGGACAGTCCCTCTTTTGACAGCTCAACCCACAGTCCCTTGTTTGTACTGGAAAGTCCCGATTTTCTCTGCACTGAACAGCCAGAAAAAATTACTTAATTGGCTTTTGGCAGAGAGCCCAGAACAGCCACAGCTGCAGATAAGATAGTTTTGTAACATTTTCAAGATAAGCAAATAAGTAATTGTAACAATATAAGAGAACAGGTCCCTTGGGAGAAGTGAAACTCACAGCTTAAAGGGCAATTCAAAAAAACACAGAAATATGTTCAAACTTTTATAACCTGCCAAATTTTGTAAAATGAACATGGTAATTAGGGGGTGTGACCTCAAAAATGGGCATGGTCAAAAATTGCCGCACTGCTCGCCAACTTTTTTGTCCCTCTTTGTATTTCCAAAATGTTGGGAGGTATGATTAGATCAGTCACATGACTGCCGGGGGGAATTAAGTCATTAGCCAAAAACAGGTTGTGGAAACTACAGGTAGGAAATTAATTTAATAGCATTAGTAGCAAAGTCACATTGTGTCACTAGGGGGCGCTGATTAAGTACAGAGAATAAATCATGAGGATGTTGTACTATAACTAACACAATTCACAATAATGGGGAATATTATTTGGGAGGAAAGGCTTCATCCATATGCCAGAAATACAGGAGAAACCCCAAATCACTTGCTATTGGTATTTTTAGATTACAGGGAAAAACAAAACAGACATAGTTGTAGCTTTGTGTATCTGGGCACCTTTGGATACAATGTAACACTGCTCCTCCTCCTCCTCATTACAACTGACAAACACACACAGTGACAGACACAGAGCTGGGGGAACTCACTACAATAGCCGTCACTTTCCCCCCGAAAATAAGTCAATGTTATTGGATTAAGTATTATTTGATCCATAGTACAGGCTCTCAAAGGGTTAATCCCCACAGGGTACTGAATGGGTTAATGGAGCTGGGGCCCCTATTTTATATAAAGTAGGAATCTGAGCAGCACTGGGGCTAGTGAGGGGGTACAGATAGGGCCCATCGTTTGCTCTGAGGCTAGATTTTTATTTTTTTTGGTGGTTTTGGAGTATTTACATTTTCTGTTTTGCGGAGCTAAGGCTGAAGTTTGAGCTGCTGTCTGGTTGCTAGGGCTGGATTATCATAGAGACCAAGCTTGGAAGTCAGAATGTTAGATCAATAGGAAAAAGGTCAGAGAAGAAAGAGGAGCAGCTTGAAATAAGAATAACAATAGAACCCAACCATCATAGTTGATTTGATCTTTTGGGTGCCGGGGTCAGTGACCCCCACGAACAGAGATTATTCTCATTTGCAGAATAGACAGGCTCATAATTAAATAATTAAAAACCCTTTTACAGAATAAATGATCAGGTGGCTTAGAATAGGCCCATAAATAAAATACAGGCCTGTGATTGGGGGGGACAGGTGGGAGTCCAATCAGGGGCCCTGTAACAATGGGGGGGGCAGAAAGACACAATAACCCCAAATTGCATACAATAATGGGGGCATAGATTTTGCAACACTGGTTCTATATTACACAGCTGGCAGGGCTCATTGTCCCAGGGGCTCATTTAGGGGGAGATGTGAGGAGGTAGGTGGAGTCCTGATTAGCCCCTCCCCCTGTGTCCCCTCCTGCTACTGAATGTTTCATTAATGGGGTGTTCAGATTTAAATGAACTTTTAGTATGACGTAGAGAGTGAGAATCTACCCTAGCAACCAGGCACTGATTTGAATCAGAGACTGGAATATGAATGAGAGAGGCCTGAATAGAACGTAACAATAACAATACAGAGCATTTGTTTTTTAGTTGGGGTCAGCGACCCCCATTTGAAAGCTGGAAAGAGTCAGAAGAAGAGAGGAAATAATTCAAAAACTATAAAAAAAAATTAGGGATGCACAAATCCACTATTTTGGATTCAGCCTAACCCCAGAATCCTTTCCGAAAGATTCGGCCGAATACCGAACCACATCCAAATCCTAATTTGCATTTGCAAATTAGGATTCGGTTCGGTATTGCAAATTGTCGGTAAGAAGGGGAAAATATTTTTTATTTCCTTGTTTTGTGACAAAGTCATGTGATTTCCCTCCCCACCTCTAATTTGCATATGCAAATTAGGATTTGGATTCGGTTCAGTATTCAGTCATTTTATCAGCTGGATTCAGATTCGGCAGAATCCTTCTGCATGGCTGAACCAAATCATAATTTGCATATGCAAATTAGGATTTGGTTCGGCTCAGCAGAAGTATTCGGCCGAATCCAGCTGATAAAATGGCCGAATCCTGGCTGAATCCCGAACCGATTCCTGGATTCGGTGCATCCCTATAAAAACTAAATATTGAAGACCAAATGAAAAGTTGCTTAGAATTCACCATTCTTTAACATAGTGACATAGTTACCTTAAAGGTGAACCACCCCATTAATAATTTGTATACCCCCCCATACACACACATTCACTTCCCCTTTACAGGCCCATGGAACAGACCAGTAACCTGCATCTCATCTGATGAGTAAAAAAAATCAGTTTTTCAGCCCACTGCTGCTGTTGAACTACATTTCCCACAATCCTCCAGCACCCCTGCCCCATTGTTGCCCTTACACAACACAGTGTATAATGTATGTGAGGCCTGGGCACACTCAGGCGCCAAAAATAGTCACTGGCTCCCAGTTGTGTATGATTTGCCCAAGGCTGGAGTAAGTAGTGCAGGATGTGTGTCCCTGTGTACTCATGGAAACCAACACACACACCCACTAGTAATACTGTAGCCAGACACACTGCAGAGAGATGCAAATAGGAAGGACCAGTTCAAATATAAAAATTTACTGTATCCTTAAAGGGTAGTTCCCCTTTAAATTAACATTTAGTATGATGTAGAGTGATATTCTGTGTCAATTTGCGATTGGTTTTCATTTTTTAAATTACTTTTCAGTTATTTTCAATTTTGCACAGCAGCTCCCCAATTTGGTATTTCAGCAGCTGTCTGGTTGCTAGGGTCTTGTTTTCTATAGCAACCAGCCAGTGACTTGAGGGAGAGACAACCCCTTTAACAGTCACCAATTTCCAGGGGTACTTCGCCAATGAGGCAAGTTGAGGCTGTTGCCCCAGGCAGCAGCACCCCACTAGGTACCAGGGGCACCAAAAATGCCGCTCCTGGTACTTTAAGAGGTGAATTTTCGGCTTTTCTAGCCCAGAGAGTGCAGTTAGGCTCTCTGTGCTAGTGTACTGGCCCTCTCTGCTGCCCTTGTGGACCCCTCTGGACCCCCTCAGGGGTAAAAAGGTAAGGGCACGAGGGAGGGGGGGGGGCGCTGGAAACTGCTGCTGCCTCAGACAGCGGAGGGGCCAGGATCGCCCCTGCCAATATCCAATCACAATGATTCCATTGAACTATTCAGGCAGGTGTTGGCTGAAACTCACAGAGGTGTGAAAGTGAGGTCACAATGGTCCTATAACAACTTGTCACAACTCCCCCCGGTGGTCTAGTGATGCGCCGGTATCCAGGGCTCACGTGGCGCACTTACTTCTTCTGTATTTATAGGCGCAATGGCGTGAAATTCAAATGTATTTAAAGGCACATTTTGTATTTTCTCACTGCCCGTTATAGGATAATTTCTAGTGATTTACTGGTGCTTCTGAGCCTGTATTCTGTCTGATATCTGATACCAGTTGTGACTCCTGACTGTTTTGTGACTATTCTGACTTCTGGAATCCTGACCCTGCCTGGTAACCGACTCTGCTGTATCCGTCTCCCTTCTGATTAATCTCCTGCTTTGACCCCTGCCTGTCTGACTCCCCTTGTACTCTGCCTGCCCCCGACCCAGCCTGATTGACTACGCCTTGTACTGCCACCTTCAGCCCAAACACTTTGCTTTACCGTCGTGCCCCTTTGCTCGTCCAGAACCTTGAGCTTTGCACCTTTCTAATTAAGACCTGGCGGCATCCAATTAGCCGAGGTCTCCTCCCAAGAGCCATGAACAGGGAGCTTAGCATTGGTTCTGGATTTAGGGTGCCGGCCGTGACACAACTGCATCAATCCAGCACAGTTTCAGTTAACACCTACCTGAATAGATCAAGAACTGCCATTGGTGGAATTTATTTTTTGTGCAATGTAAGTATGAAACAATCCCCAAATACCAGACAGGTGGATAATTGGCCCTGATCCCCAGCACAAACACCATCCTTAGGCAAACAGGTTTGGGGAGGCTTAGCCATGAAAATCCACCTATGTGAATAGGAGAGGAACTGAATAGTTAGATAAATGAGAATATGTAACTAACTGTAAAATTGTCACAGAGCAATGGTTTTTAGCTGCTGGGGTCAGTGACCCCCATTTGAAAGCTGGATAGAGGCAAAAGATGATGGCCTATAACTCCAAAACTATAAAAAATAAATAATGAAGACCAGTTGCAAGGTTGCTAGATACTGGCCATTCTATAAAACACTAAAAAGTATATTAGACTCAAAACTCCAGTTTAAAGGGATATTATCATAATAAATAGGGAAACCCGCCTACTGCTTCAGCTTCCTCCAGTCTAAGCTGTATGTGAATTACAAAAGAAGCCAAATTCTCAGAATAGCCTCATAGCCAATAGCCACAAACATCTAGCAAATAATTGGCCTATCGAGTGTAGCGATTTCCTATTGACCTGCCTCTAGCGAGATTAGCACTTCCTCTGCTGGTTGAAGACAGTACAGACTGAAATTTATAAATTCGCTGCTGGAAGACTAGGGGCTTATGAGTGGCTTTAATTAGTGCTGATTTGTTTCAATAATAAGGTGGAGAGAGCACTGAGATAGAACGGCTATAATTCCTTTCAAACCTTTCAATTGGTCTTCATTTTTTTTCTTTATTTTGCCTTTTCTTCTGACACTTTCCAGCTTTCCAATTGAGGGTCACTGACCCCATCTAACAAACCTGTTTTCCATAAAGTTCAGAATTATGGAAAGGCTGCCTGCCAGAGACTCCATTTTATTCAAATAATCCAAATTTTACAATTGATTTCCTTTTTCTGTATAATAATAAAACAGTCGCTTGTACTTGATCCCAACTAAGATATAATTAATCCTTATTGGAAGCAAAACCAGCCTATTGGCTTTATTTCATGTTTATATGATTTTCTAGTAGACTTAAGGTATGAAGATCCAAATTAGAGAAAGATTTGTTATCCAAAAATCATTCTGGATAGCAGATCCCATACCTGTATTATTAATTTAAAGGCCAACAACCACTTTAAATGGGGGTTTCCCCTTTAAATGAATGTTTAGTATGATGTAGAGAGGGATATTCTAAAACAATTTGCAATTGGTTGTAATTTTTTATTATTTGTGGTTTTTGGCTTATTTAGCTTTTTCTTCAGCTGCTCTCCAGTTTGCAAGTTCAGCCATCTGGTTGCTAGGGAACAAATTCCCCTAGCAACCATGCATTGATTTGAATAAGAGACTGGAATATGAATAGGAGAGGCCTGAATAGAAAGATGAGTAATAAAAATTAACAATAACAATACATTTGTAGCCTTACAGAGCATTTGTTTTTAGATGGGGTCAGTGAAAACTAGAAAGAGTCAGAAGAAGAAGGCAGATGATTCAAAAACTGTAAAAAAAGAAAAAAATCGAAAAGTTGCTTAGAATTAGCCATTTTATAACATTCTAAAAGTTAATTTAAAGGTAAAACATCCCTTTAGGTGACGTTGTGCCGTTATGGTGTCCACTGGATGCAATGGGTTAAACTATACATTTCAGTTCTGTGACCTGTTGCCACTGTTATAAAGATGAGCCATAAAGCAGGGCAGAAGTGCTGCAAGAAGTTCTGGTGGCTTCTGCCCTCAGTACAGGTACAGTTTGGGTAAGACATACGGACAGCTCACATGTCAGCTACTGACCAATCCAGACATCAGAGGCTCAGGACACTTACTGCTTCAGTCCAACCAATTCCCCCACCCCGGGGCCACAGCTACGATGAAGCATCTCAGGAACTAGAGAGGAGGAGGAGGAGGCGACATCATCTCAGGGACCCTAAACTGACAATCAGCATAATCCCAGGATACACCTCTTCCACAGGGCCCCTATTCCCTTCCCTGATACAATCTGTCTCCCCAATATTCCGAGGTGCTGTCACATCCAGCTCCCAATATACATGACAATAGGGTGTCCCCTCTAGACATGCCCCATATAATTAAGGACATTTGGGCACGTAAGCACCTAGAAATGAGTCCAAAAATGAATGATGTGTTGGATTCACCATCCTAGCCGGAGTGTCGGGGGCGGGGAGTAGGTGCAGCTGCTCTTCTTGTGTCACGTCATGAGGACTTTCCCAGACACCCCTGTAATGTCACAAACAGACAGAAAGGGAGTCTGAGCAGCTTGTGGGATAGACTTTATTATTGCACTGATATAAAAAAGACAATATTTGTCTTAAGTTGCCCTTGTGTTTTTCCATCAGGATTCATCCCCAGATCCCAGAAATTCTTTGCCAAGACCTACGCAAAGTCTGAGTGACTTTCACAATGAGCTGCTGGAGGAGGAGTCACAGAGGCAGGAGATGCTTCTTGTGTCCAAATTGCAGGAGGGCCAACAGCCCCAGACCGAGCACAAGAAGCAGGTGGTTTACAGAGCTGGTCTTTTCTGCCAGATAGGGTTTGGGTTGGGTTCCAGGTGGGGCTTGGGTTGGGTCCAGGTCAGGCTTCGGTTGGGTTCCAAGTGGTGTTTGGGTTAGGTTCCAGGTGGGACTTGGGTTGGGTTCCAGGTGGGGCTTGGGTTGGTTCCAGGTGAGGCTTGGGTTGGATTCCAGGTGGGGTTTGGTTGGGTTCCAGGTGGGGCTTGGGTTGGGTTGCAGGTGGGGCTTGGGTTGGGTTCCAGGTGGAGTTTGTTGGGTTCCAGGTGGAGTTTGTTGGGTTCCAGGTGAGGCTTTGGGTTGGGTTCCAGGTGGGGCTTGGGTGGGGTTTGAGTTGAGGTATGTAGTGCCAGGCTGTGTTATGCGCATCTCTGGGATCTCCAGGTGGTGGTTGCACATCGGTGCTGATTACAGGGTTCCCTTTGTAGGTAGGTGAAAGGAACGGTGTGTGTCGTGCTTCACATAGGAGGTTAGAAAGTCTTATAGGTATGTGGATGTTGCCACAGTGCAGAGAATGGGGTACACTATGAGTGGAATAATGGGGTGATCAAACTTCAGCAATTCTTTATACATTTCAGCTGCTGATGTCCAGGCACCGCACTCCCCTGCCCGCCTTGTCTAAGGAACCTGCTCCCTTTATGTCCCTCCGAGGGTTCCAGCCACAGGGATCCCCTTATTACATGGAGGAGGAAAACCCCAATAAGTTCTTCATCTCGGGTAAGTCTCATGGCTGGTGCCATTCAGTAGATCTGTGGTGCCAACCTCTAGCTTGTGAGCCGCGTGTCCATGAGGGAGCTGTGCCACACAAATCTAAATCTCACCCCTTTCATATGATGAACCCTTACATTGTCTTTCAGGCTACACGGGTATGTGCCCCGGTCCCGTTTCCTTATCGGCAGTGGGTACCCCATCACTACAAACCAGGTGATGGTGGAGTTTGCCCAAATGAACCAAAAGACGGGGGTGTGATTCAGCGATCAGCAGGGGCACAAGGAAGGGGGCAATCCACACACAGAGCAGGGGCACATCTATCTGGAGGAGCTCGGCTTGTTGCCCCGTTACACTGGATACGTCCCGGCTAATTACTGCACTGGGTCCCTCTCCTCAATGCCCCATGCTCTTAACCAACCTTCCCCCCAGAATCTTGTACCCAGAATTCCTCCTGACATTCCACACACTTATTCTCCTTTTCTTCCCTCGTTTGTGCAGGTTACAAGTTCCAGTTCGGCTCACCCAGAATGCACTGGGGCAGAGCACTGTGCAGAAGCAAATAGTAAATTGAAAATGCCCCATGGGATAAGGAAATGTTGTGAATTCCCAGCAAAGCATTCTGGTCCCTTCCTTGTTGAAGTGCAACATACAGTTAATTTTACTCACTTCCTGTGATGTTCTTCTGCTTAGGAAAGATTTGAGTAACGTTTCTAATTTTATTCCTAAGCAGAAGAACATCAGCCTCTTTCTTTCTCCTGACAACTTCCTTGACTACTTGCTGGTCAGATCGGTGGGAAACTGACCAGCAGGTGGCGCTGTTGGAACACAATTCATTCATATTAACAGCACATGTATCCCTTAATATCTTGGAATAAAAAGAAAATAAATAATGAATGTACATTGCAAAAGTGCTTAGAATATCACCCCAATTTTATATTCACTTATTTCAAAGGTTTAACCATAAATCTTTATGTAGATACAAGTCAGACACATAGCAGCTACATGTTTCCAATAATTGATACAATATATCATCACAATCACGTATTTTTTTGCAATCCCACAATAAATGTCCTGTTATGCAGTTGCCACTATGGGGATGGCACAGGTAGTATCAGGTGTCTGGAGTAATGATAGAGACTTTAGGATTATTGTCATCAATTAGCCCTTTTTATCAGCCATTCTATAACATACTCAAAGGTGAACCACCCCTTGAAAGCCTTTTGTTTTTAGTTTCCCTGTTTGACTGATGCCAAGTGCAGGGAGTAGAGAATGGCAAGTGAGGGGTAGAATAATTAGCAGGTCTATAATTGGGATGCACCAAATCCACTATTTTAGGATTCAGCCTAATCCCGGCTGTATACTGAACCACATCTGAACCCTCATTTCCATATGTAAATTAGTGAAACGAGGGGGAAAGAAACATTTTTGACTTTGGTATTTGTGTGACGAAAAGTCATGTGATTTTTTGGATTCAGGTTCAGTTTGAGCAGATTTGGTCGAATCCTGCTGAAAAAGGCAGAATCTTGGCTGTACCCCAAACTGAATCCTGGATTTGGTGCATCCCTACACTGTAATAAAAGGATAAATAAAGAAACATATATATATATAAAGAAACATACAGATAATCTTAATAGAGAAATTGGAAAACAAAACTATAGGATGTAACTAATAAGGAATAAGCAGTTCCTGTACGTTCCCAGCAGGGGGCGCTACAGGATAAAACTTGCCAATTCCCTGTACTTATTAACTTTATTAAATGACAGAAGGAAAGGCTCCCACAATGAAGCTCCAAACGAGCCCAGGACAAGCGTCTCCTTCATGTTGAGTCCTTAAAAGCTGCTTTGTAGCCTCCCCCACCCCCAGATCCGGGAATAATTGCCTCGGCCTCGAGACCTTCTCATTGTTACAGAGAGAAACAAGGAATGAGCTGGGTCAGGAAGGAACTGCAATTAGTAATAGAGCTAAGTGAGATGACAGTGAGAAGGAACCAGGTATAAATGTATGTCAGGAACCTAAAGGGTTGCAGGGAGTTGCCCGGCACATAAAACACTCATTCTGCCCTTACATTACACTGGTGTTACAGTATAACTGGAAGTGGCCTATAGAGTACAGCACGGAGTAGTAAAATGGTACCAGATATTGATATGATTTTTTTAGGCCATGGAGGCATTTGAAGTCAATCTGGGGCTCATGAAACGACCTTTGAATTAGTAGTAAGAAGTAAGTAGGGGGCGTTATTTTGTCACAAGGAACACAGTTTTGTAGGTGCCCTGATATTACTTGGCAAAAGGACAGATGAGAGGGAAGGACAGATGGATATAAAGAAGAGAAGCTGGAAGAATAGAGAAGGAGAATAAAGAGAGGGGCAATAAAGAGAGGGGGAGATTTCTGGAAGCCCCTGGCACCCCAATCTCACACTGGGCTCAGATCTTCCCCTCAGATCTCTTGCCTGGATTTACTGTTGGACTCCTGACATTTCATTGGGGATGATGTACAGGCTTCCCCATTGTGCGTCTCACATCTCATCTGCTGCACATCTGTTCTTTCTCTCACCCATTGTGACATCACTGTTGGAAGTCAGATTTGCCCCTCACTGTTCTGGAAAGGGTCCAACCTGCAGTCATTCCTGACACCCATAAGTCTTGGGGCCCAACGGGTGATTTACCTACTCCCGGCACTTTCACCTTTACTCAATTAATGTTTCTCAGACTCCAATTTGCTTCAGAGTAATTCCTTCCTGACCCCAAAGACTGTGTTTCTGTCAGTTCCATGTCTCTGTCAGTACAGCGAGAATCCCACAACCTTCCAGTTCCCACTCTAATAACCCTTTCCCCACCTAAACATGGAGCCTCCTTTCTTTTAATCTGATTGGCTCCCTTGTGTATGCTGAGAGGAGCTACTAGCGAATAAAGCTTCTGAGTTTATTTTATGATCCCCTTATATATTTATATATAGTGATCATATCCCCTTATATATTTATATATAGTGATCATATCCCCCTTATATATTTATATATAGTGATCATATCCCCCTTATATATTTATATATAGTGATCATATCCCCTTATATATTTATATATAGTGATCATATCCCCCTTATATATTTATATATAGTGATCATATCCCCTTATATATTTATATATAGTGATCATATCCCCCTTATATATTTATATATAGTGATCATATCCCCCTTATATATTTATATATAGTGATCATATCCCATTATATATTTATATATAGTGATCATATCTCTCTTATATATTTATATATAGTGATTATACCCCCTTATATATTTATATATATATAGTGATCATATCTCCCTTATATATTTATATATGTAGTGATCATATCTCCCTTCTATATTTATATATAGTGATCATATCCCCCTTATATATTTATATATAGTGATCATATCCCCTTATATATTTATATATAGTGATCATATCCCCTTATATATTTATATATAGTGATCATATCTCCCTTATATATTTATATATAGTGATCATATACCCCTTATATATTTATATATAGTGATCACATCCCCCTTATATATTTATATATAGTGATCATATCCCCTTATATATTTATATATAGTGATCATATCCCCCTTATATATTTATATATAGTGATCATATACCCCTTATATATTTATATATAGTGATCACATCCCCCTTATATATTTATATATAGTGATCATATCCCCTTATATATTTATATATAGTGATCATATCCCCCTTATATATTTATATATAGTGATCACATCCCCCTTATATATTTATATATAGTGATCATATCCCCTTATATATTTATATATAGTGATTATATCCCCCTTATATATTTATATATAGTGATCATATCCCCTTATATATTTATATATAGTGATCATATCCCCTTATATATTTATATATAGTGATCATATCCCCTTATATATTTATATATAGTGATCATATCCCCTTATATATTTATATATAGTGATCATATCTCCCTTAGAAAAATCCTCCAAACATAAGAATTACCCTTTTATCTATGAAGAAATTTGCTTTCTGTTTTTTGCCATATTTCCTTGAAAATTTCCCAGAAAGCCCTTTGGAATTTTCCCAGCTGTATCATTGTCAGTTGTTCTGCTGTCAGAGAGCGACCAATAGATTCCTATGAGTTGCCAAGTTAAGTTCCCTTTAGTAAAAATAGAAACAGTTTAAAGCTCTTTATATATTTACCAACCCCTCTTGTTCTCCTGATCAAACTCACTGTCCAAAATACCTGTGAATACCAAATGTAAATTGTAGCAATGCTGGATTAGGTCATTCACAATTATCATTAAAAAATGAGGTTTAAGGAATAAAATCACATATATACCACCGTCAAATGACAATGAGAAGCTAATGTGAAATTGGAATCAAGTGATGAGGCAAATCTAAAACGTAAATTAAACGTAAGCCCTGGATGGGGTGATAGTAATCCCCTCACTTCTATACAAGAATGTAGAATGGATAGAGTATACAGAGCTGCCATCATTTATAGCGATATCAAAGAATTTCTCATTAAACAAGACCCTATAAATCTGATATTTTATACATTACCAAAAATACACAAAAATCTCAAACATCCCCCTGGCAGAGCAGATAGTAACTGGCACAGATTTGGTCTTGGGTCCAATTGCCCTCTCTCTAGATAAAGAGTTTCAGCCCCTGGTACAGACAACTAAATCTTCTGTGAAGGACTCAACTCATTTACTCAACATAGTAATCACACTCACACTTCTACAACTAATACTGAGTAGTTTTCATGTGACGAGCTGCACATTTCTATCTCACATGAATTGGGTGTGAAGGCAATCAGATACTTTTTTGGCCAAGTTCAGAACAACTTTTGATTGATCTCTTAGAAATTTTTTACATCAGAATAATTTCCTATTTGGGGACCAAATATTACATACAACAATGGGGGACGGCAATGGGCAGTAACGTTGCACCCACTTCAGCCAATCTACAGTATATACGGCATTGAGGAAATGTTTGTCTATATGAAGTCACTGTTTCAAAAGTCTGTTATATCTACGTTATATAGATGATCTATTAATCTTGTGCAATGGGGACCCCGAAAGTCTGAATATGTTCTAAGATTTTATGAACAATATTGATAATCAAGATCCAAAATGATCTCAATATTGGCTGCTACAAACTCTGATCTAAGCCACTCAGGTATTTAACGCTTATTTATTATTACAAATATGCTTTCCGGTAAAAACTCAGATTTTCACGTTTTTTTCAGAGGTTTCACCCGATTTTCAAGTTTTTTTCAGAATTTTTTACCCGAAACCTCCAATTTTTGCCCGAAACCTCTGAAAACTTCGGGGTATGGCACGAGACCCAGCGCACATCAATAAAATCATTGGGACTTCTCCCATTGACTTATATGCAACCTCGACAGGTCTGAGATGCTGGGATTTCAGATTCAGAGTTTTCAGGGTTTAATAAATTCAGAAAATGTTTTAAAAGCCCGATTTTATTAAAAAAAAAAAATCACACATTTTTTGTGATTTTTGCATTCGGGGCTTAGTAAATAACCCCCTTAAATGTATTTTAATATTCACACTGACACTGAATTTTCTTTATGTATAGTGGTCGAATTTATTCCGCAGGCGCAAAATTGCGGCGAGTTTCCGTGTTTCGCTGGCAGAGAATAAACTCACAAATTTTGCAGCTGTAATTGCCACAAAAGGAGGCTCTAGAAAGTTCTGAATTTAGGGGGGTGGACAGTTATGCATGCTGAAGATTTCTGTTATTTTGTCCTATTTTTTGTTTGTTTCATGTTAAAAAAAATTGTAGACATGTTCTGTAAATGAAATGGTGCAAACTGTCAAACAATCCATTGTAATTCCTGGTTGTGAGGCAACGAAACATGAAAAATGCCAAGGGAGGTGAAGACTTTTGCAAGGAACTATATTTCACAATTTCAGCACCTCCTCTTATTATATCATAGAAGTACAGAGAATATACGTGATCAGCGAGTCAAAGCAGATATCAGTCCCCAGAAGAAGGGTACCCAACGTTTTACAACATCCGAAATTTGGCACCTTTCCTTGTTTGTACTGTACCCAGTGTAATTCAGTAACAAAGGGGAAGCATTTTACCATCCACACAAACAATATACAATCAATCTCCACTTCACTTGTGAATCATCTTCTGTTATTTACTTACTGAAGTGCCCTTGCCGTTTACTTTATATTGGGGAGACTACTCAAAAAATCCAAGATCAGATTTGAAAACGCAAGTCTACGATATGTAAACAATTGACCACTTTTCCAGTCCCATATCACTTCCGCCAGGCCAATCATTCCATGAGCCAACTTACATTTCAAGTAATAGAAACAGTGGAAACACCAAGAAGAGGAGGTAACAGATTGCTCTGCTTGAAATATGGGGAGCTGAATTGGATATATAAACTAGATACAACTAGGGATGTAGCGAACTGTTCTGCTGCGAACTAGTTTGCGCGAACTTCGACCGTTCGCGTCCGCCGAATGTTCGCGAACGTTTGGGAACGTTCGCATTTTGAGTTCGCGTTCGATTCGAATAAAAATCGTTCGACCATTCGAATTCCTTCGACCGCTAAAAATCTAACGATTTCCATTCGTTCGAACGATTGTAAGCATTCGATCGAATGATTTTCATGCAATCGAATGCTAAAAATCGTTGTAATCGAACGATCAAATGATTTTAAAACGTTCGATCGAATGATTTTTCATTCGTTCGAATGCTTAAAACGTTCGATCGTTCGATTCGAATGATTTTAGCATTCGATCGAATGAAAATCCTTCGATCGAATGATTAAAATCCTTCGATCGTTCGAATCAAACGATTTTAGTGGGTGTTCGAAGTTCGCGAACGTTCGCATTTTTTGCAGGTGTTCGCGAACGGCGTTCGCGAACACCAAATCGGCAGTTCGCTACATCCCTAGATACAACATGGCCACGTGGTTTAAACAAAGCATATACCCCTGCGATGTTTATCTTTCAATTAGTCTTGGTTTATATACAGAGGAATAACTATTGTCATCCATTCATTAAATACCGTATATACTCGAGTACAAACCGACTTTTTCAGCATCCAAAATGTGCTGAAAAAGTCTACCTTGGCTTATACTCGAGTCAGTGGGCAGTAGCTGAGATTGCAGTCACTTTTAATCATTCCTATACCAACAGTTCGATTGGGGAGAGACTGCAATATCACACAGCGCCCTCTGTTGGTTATATGAAAGAATAACAGTGACTGCAATATCACACAGCGCCCTCTGTTGGTTATATGAAAGAATAACAGTGACTGCAATATCACACAGCGCCCTCTGTTGGTTATATGAAGGCTTAACAGTGATGGCAATATCACACAGTGCCCTCTGCACATGGCAGTGGGACAGTGGGACAATACACACAGTAATCCGTTTGGCAATTCTCTGTCACCATCAGCTTTGCAAAGAAGTCGCTTGATCGCTAGGGGGGTCGCTTTGGCGGAATGTGCGCTGCTGGGAGATAGGGCTGTAGTTGTGTCTAGGCTTATACTCGAGTCAATAAGTTTTCCCAGTTTTCGTAGGTAAAATTAGGTACCTCGGCTTATACTCCAGTTGGCTTATACTCGAGTATATACAGTAGTTCTGTTTTTAATATTTTCTTATTTTACTTTTACTCTCCATTCAGTATTTCTCTGTTAATCATCCGGCTACTGCTGCATTTTATCACCAGTTGCACAAGGAATAAGGAATAAATATATACTGAATATAAATATAAGTTGCCCTCAGTTACATTGTGAAAAATCTTTTTCTGAGTGGATTTCACCTTTACGATTTTTTTACTTTAATACTTAATAAATTAATTCTTATGTTAAAAATGAGACTTATCTTTTCTTATATAGGCAATATATCATTATCTGTACTAAAGTAACACAGCAGATTAACTCACACCCTTTGCTCCCCCTTCTTATCTATTCCATTTATATCTGCAGTGATACTCATGTGTCTGTAATTAGCTAGAAGTGCTCAGCTTCATGGCCTTAAATCTACATTCCTGATGGAAGATGGTTTGTGTTACACTTACATGTAAGAGTTTCTAATTAATGCAGGTAATATTTGCCCAGAAACATACCCAGTATTAGGCGTAATAGTAGGGAGAGATGGTGTCTATAGTAACAGTGGATAATAGTCTCTGGGAAGGGAGTGTGACTGTGGGATAGCAGGTATAGTAGGGAGAGATGGTGTCTATAGTAACAGTGGATAATAGTCTCTGGGAAGGGAGTGTGACTGTGGGATAGCAGGTATAGTAGGGAGAGATGGTGCCTATAGTAACAGTGGATAATAGTCTCTGGGAAGGGAGTGTGACTGTGGGATAGCAGGTATAGTAGGGAGAGATGGTGTCTATAGTAACAGTGGATAATAGTCTCTGGGAAGGGAGTGTGACTGTGGGATAGCAGGTATAGTAGGGAGAGATGGTGCCTATAGTAACAGTGGATAATAGTCTCTGGGAAGGGAGTGTGACTGTGGGATAGCAGGTATAGTAGGGAGAGATGGTGCCTATAGTAACAGTGGATAATAGTCTCTGGGAAGGGAGTGTGACTGTGGGATAGCAGGTATAGTAGGGAGAGATGGTGCCTATAGTAACAGTGGATAATAGTCTCTGGGAAGGGAGTGCGACTGTGGGATAGCAGGTATAGTAGGGAGAGATGGTGCCTATAGTAACAGTGGATAATAGTCTCTGGGAAGGGAGTGTGAGTGTGGGATAGCAGGTATAGTAGGGAGAGATGGTGCCTATAGTAACAGTGGATAATAGTCTCTGGGAAGGGAGTGTGAGTGTGGGATAGCAGGTATAGTAGGGAGAGATGGTGCCTATAGTAACAGTGGATAATAGTCTCTGGGAAGGGAGTGTGACTGTGGGATAGCAGGTATAGTAGGGAGAGATGGTGCCTATAGTAACAGTGGATAATAGTCTCTGGGAAGGGAGTGTGACTGTGGGATAGCAGGTATAGTAGGGAGAGATGGTGCCTATAGTAACAGTGGATAATAGTCTCTGGGAAGGGAGTGTGACTGTGGGATAGCAGGTATAGTAGGGAGAGATGATGCCTATAGTAACAGTGGATAATAGTCTCTGGGAAGGGAGTGTGACTGTGGGATAGCAGGTATAGTAGGGAGAGATGGTGCCTATAGTAACAGTGGATAATAGTCTCTGGGAAGGGAGTGTGACTGTGGGATAGCAGGTATAGTAGGGAGAGATGGTGCCTATAGTAACAGTGGGATAATAGTCTCTGGGAAGGGAGTGTGACTGTGGGATAGCAGGTATAGTAGGGAGAGATGGTGCCTATAGTAACAGTGGATAATAGTCTCTGGGAAGGGAGTGTGACTGTGGGATAGCAGGTATAGTAGGGAGAGATGATGCCTATAGTAACAGTGGATAATAGTCTCTGGGAAGGGAGTGTGACTGTGGGATAGCAGGTATAGTAGGGAGAGATGGTGCCTATAGTAACAGTGGATAATAGTCTCTGGGAAGGGAGTGTGACTGTGGGATAGCAGGTATAGTAGGGAGAGATGGTGCCTATAGTAACAGTGGGATAATAGTCTCTGGGAAGGGAGTGTGACTGTGGGATAGCAGGTATAGTAGGGAGAGATGGTGCCTATAGTAACAGTGGATAATAGTCTCTGGGAAGGGAGTGTGACTGTGGGATAGCAGGTATAGTAGGGAGAGATGGTGCCTATAGTAACAGTGGATAATAGTCTCTGGGAAGGGAGTGTGACTGTGGGATAGCAGGTATAGTAGGGAGATATGGTGTCTATAGTAACAGTGGATAATAGTCTCTGGGAAGGGAGTGTGACTGTGGGATAGCAGGTATAGTAGGGAGAGATGGTGTCTATAGTAACAGTGGATAATAGTCTCTGGGAAGGGAGTGTGACTGTGGGATAGCAGGTATAGTAGGGAGAGTGATTTTCCCCCTTAGGGGCCACTGCGATGCTGGGGGCCCGGGGTTACTAGTCTTTCTATCCAGTTCTGCCATTCAATCAGCATTAATAACTTTTTAATGTTCTCCCTGCACAGCATGAAATCCATAGTTGGCCCTATAAATTGTAATAAAATCTATTTTATACCCCAAAAAGCAGTCACCCCAGCAGAGGGCACACACGGAACACATTAGAATTGAAATGATTGGGAATCATGTTAGTGTAGAGCACACAGTGTCCAACATGCCCGGCACCCTCCTTTTTGGCACGGGGGGTTTATTACATAGGACTTGGCACAGGGAAGAGCAGCAGACACTTTGCCGGAATCCTGAGTGATGAAAGATTTGGCCCTCAGCCCCTTGGATCTTTCCCTCCGACATCTTTGACTCATTGAGAAATCGTTATGATTGGGGCAGAGATTAAAAAAATGTCTCCTTAATGGGAACCTGACGGCACGGGAGGGAGAGGAGTGCAAGCACCTGGGCAAGGACACAGCACCAGGCCGGCTAATGATGAGCTGTTAAGCCCCTAATGATGCAGTTTTATGCACTAATTAGAAACGGGTTCATTCTCCCTCCTTCCTGAGCCCCCCACCCAAAGTCAGAGAGAGATACAATTGGCAGCAGATGACACAGACAGTAAAGTCTGTAACTCACCAAAAATAGGCTCCGTGTTTTGGCAGCAGTTTAGCAATATGGCAGCGCACGCCTGCGAGTAAAAAGGGGAGGATCCCTCAGTGATGGGAATTCATTAATCCTTAAAGCAGGTCGTTCATTCATTATTGTTCAAAAGCCGCGTCAAACGCCACAAACCCTTTCATCCAAATTTCTGGGTTTTACTGAGAATTGATTGTAAATGGGGAATCTCCAGGGCCAGACTCTTGTTTTAAAGGGGAGTTAAAGGCTCAAAATACCATTTTACACAATGACTGAAAACGTTAATTGTATTTAAATATATATATATATGAAAGTAATATACAATTAACATTTTCAGTTATTGTGTAAAATGGCATTTTGGGACTAACTCCCCACACTACAGTTCATGTTCAGTGTATGTGTGAATATAATTGCATTTTTATTCTCTGCACTGCTGCTTGTGACTCTTGAAATAGCATAGAAGAACACAGTAAAGACTCTGTTTCTCCACAATACCTTGCATGCTTCTTCACAGGTCTGTTAATCAGTTGGTTTTGCTAAATTGCGTCAACAGTAAGGGTAGAATTACACAGGTGTTTTGACATCTGATATCTACTATATAGGGAATGTTCTGACGTGAGGAAGCGCAGGCGTCCCGTGGGATGTGCCAAATCTAAGGTAAGTAATAGGAATGTCGGACACGACTGTTGGATGTATGTTGCGTCTATATCCTACAGTCGTGTAGTGTCAGATGCATGGTGCAACCACTGCCAGCATTCCTATTACTTCCCTTAGATTTGGCACATCCCACGTGACGCCTGCGCTTCCTCACGTCAGAACATTCCCTATATAGTAGATATCAGATGTCAAAACACCCGCGTTGTTCTACCCTTAGAACCAGCAGTGCATCCATTGCCCATCCCCAGTAACATTGTCCAACCCCAGTAACATTGTCCATCCCCAGTAACATTGCCCATCCCCAGTAACATTGTCCATCCCCAGTAACATTGTCCATCCCCAGTACCATCGTCCATCCCCAGTAACATTGTCCATCCCCAGTACCATCGTCCATCCCCAGTAACATTGTCCATCCCCAGTACCATCGTCCATCCCCAGTAACATTGTCCATCCCCAGTAACATTGCCCATCCCCAGTAACATTGTCCATCCCCAGTAACATTGTCCATCCCCAGTACCATCGTCCATCCCCAGTAACATTGTCCATCCCCAGTAACATTGCCCATTCCCAGTAACATTGTCCATCCCCAGTAACATTGTCCATCCCCAGTACCATCGTCCATCCCCAGTAACATTGTCCATCCCCAGTAACATTGTCCATCCCCAGTACCATCGTCCATCCCCAGTAACATTGTCCATCCCCAGTAACATTGCCCATCCCCAGTAACATTGTCCATCCCCAGTACCATCGTCCATCCCCAGTAACATTGTCCATCCCCAGTAACATTGTCCATCCCCAGTACCATCGTCCATCCCTGTATAACTATAACAAACTAGGGAAAGTTGTGCTCACCACTATTTTTTAAAACCATTAGTTATACAGGAGCAGTGACCAGCTCCATGTTGTAGCTCCCACCCTTCCCAGCTATAGTCAGGTGATCCCACTGGTGTCTAATAAAAGGGCAGCCAAGTTTGGGAGTTTTACTTTGAAAGCAGCAAATAAGTTGCAGGTAAAACTTAGTCCCTGAGTAAAATGTATAATGAAGCAATAGAATTCTTAATGAATCAGATGAAAATTGAGCGTAGGACTGGCCAGATATGGGATGACTGTGACGTAGTTGTTCAGCTTAAATATATTGTAATATATGGACAAACAATCACTGTGTTGTTTAAAGGGTAAGGCATTTTTTAGTAGCAGTAGCACAAAATGTCTCTGTCTTAAATATATTGATAATGGGTTGAGTGCAGAGGACTCTTGTATTTGACTATATATATATATATACAGTATATATACACACACACACACATTGGCCTGTGTTACAGTGCTTGGCTTGTTTGCCTCCAAGACTGTGTGAGACTGACAAGTCAGTGCTGTGAAACATGTGCCGGGGAGAAGCCTCGTTAAATGTGATTATATTGATGTAACCAAGTAACACGGAACATGAAAAGGCCTCTGTTAGTGTAAATAGAGCCAATGTGCTGCAAACCGCAGGGCTTCCTTTATACTCCCATCCCCTCGACGCGCGGCAGATTAAATCCCTGTTAGCAACGTCTGTGAGCCAGAAGCTCTCGGCTTCCATAGCCCCGCAGGCCGATTTAACGAGACCACCAGAATAAGTGGGAATTGTCTGTGTTTATATACAATTAGCGGCCTAGGCTCCCCGCACCCTCCCACCTTCCCTACAATAGAAAGGGGACCGGTGGCAACAGCATAAAACACCAAAATTGACAGATCACTCTTTGGGGGGTGCAGAGAGAATGGAAGACCACCCCAGATCCTGTAATATGTGAGGGCTCTTCCAAACTCTCCTTGCATGGAAGGACAGTTGTACTGAGGATGGACGATGGTACTGGGGATGGGGGATGGACAATGTTACTGGGGATGGACAATGTTACTGGGAATGGACAATGTTACTGGGGATGGACGATGGTACTGGGGATGGGGGATGGACAATGTTACTGGTGATGGACGATGTTACTGGGGATGGACGATGTTACTGGGGATGGACGATGTTACTGGGGATGGACGATGTTACTGGGGATGGACAATGTTACTGGGGATGGACGATGTTACTGGGGATGGACGATGGTACTGGGGATGGGGGTTGGACAATGTTACTGGGGATGGACGATGGTACTGGGGATGGACAATGTTACTGGGTATGGACAATGTTACTGGGGATGGACGATGGTACTGGGGATGGACAATGTTACTGGGGATGGACAATGGATGCACTGCTGGTTCTAAGGGTAGAACAACGCGGGTGTTTTGACATCTGATATCTACTATATAGGGAATGTTCTGCCCACCCTCTAAAGGAAACAACATGGCAGCTCCTACCCATATGGAAAGTGAGATAAAGGTGTATGATACTACAGATCTAAACTTTGCTTTAGTTAAAAGTGCCCAGCAGCTTGGGTTCAAGAACGGTTTATAATGATGGTGCTATGGTAGTTATGGAAGAAGAAAAGGAACGGTAGCACCAAAAACTGAAATTGTATCAAAGTAATTGATTTATAATATACTGTTGCTCTTCACTGGTAAAAGCTGTGTGTTTGCTTCAGAAAGACTACTATAGTTTATATAAACAAGCTGCTGTGTAGCCATGGGGGCAGCCATTCAAGCACAGGATACACAGTAGATAACAGATAAGTACTACTATAGTTTATATAAACAAGCTGCTGTGTAGCCATGGGGGCAGCCATTCAAGCACAGGATACACAGTAGATAACAGATAAGTACTACTATAGTTTATATAAACAATCTGCTGTGTAGCCATGGGGGCAGCCATTCAAGCACAGGATACACAGTAGATAACAGATAAATACTACTATAGTTTATATAAACAAGCTGCTGTGTAGCCATGGGGCAGCCATTCAAGCTACTGGAAATAATAATAATGTATATGTTATCCTTGAAGGAAGAATATGGGGGGATGTAATGGAGCAAGAAGAGTTAAGAAGAATGCATGGAAGATGTTAACATTATTTTTGGGTTCAAATGTAAGAGGGAGGATAATTTGCCTTACAGAGGTTGCCAAATGATTTCAGTTGTAGCCCAACTTGAAGGTCAAACTTCCAGCCAGGGCTCCTCTTGAAGGTCCTGATCAGGGCCCTTTGCTCATGAAATGAGAAGAGATATAGGGATATATTGGTGTATCAGTCATTCGGCCATAGTTATGAATTTCTAGGGGAGCAAATACATATTTAGCCCAAATCTCACCCTAACTGCTATTTGGGGCTTCCAGAGGTATCTAGAAGATCAAATGGTCATTCTCCCCATTCTCACTCTAGGCCTCCTAGTACCAAAGGCTTCCCAATGTGGCTCAGCACAGCACCTGCATAATAAATTATAACCCATGTTGGAATAACTGAAACAAAATGGTACTGCAAGTGACAAAGTTATCAAAGCAATATTTCAACAGCAGTAACTTGGGAAGGAAGAACCTCCCAGAAATGGACCTCTGGTACAGCAGGAACAGTTCAGAATTGTCTGTTTTGGGGAGAAAAATATGTATTTTGGTAAAAGGTAATACTATCCCCTTCAAATGACTGATCCATTGCCAAAAACAGCCCAAAGCAGGGTTTCTGCGTCCTGTATGTGTCACATATGTTTAATATATAAGTTCCAGTCCATCTGATAACCAGGCGCGTCCAGATGCTTCATCCCTCTGCCTGTGCATCAGGGAGCTCCCAGTTCTACTCAACTCCTGCTTTATGAGACATGTTGCCCATTAACACAATGCACTTCTGTAAAAATCATTTCCACTAATATGAAGTTAATGGTCTGGACATTTCTAATTGGTAAATGACAACGTGTGGAGCAATGCATGAAAGTCTTGGAGGAATTGCTAGCAACCCTACACTTCCCAAAGACTATTATCTCTCTGCTACTATAGGAACCATCAATCCCTACTATACTGTACCTGCTATCCCACAGTCACACTCCCTTCCCAGAGACTATTATCCACTGTTACTATAGACACCATCTCTCCCTACTATACCTGCTATCCCACAGTCACACTCCCTTCCCAGAGACTATTATCCACTGTTACTATAGGCACCATCTCTCCCTACTATACCTGCTATCCCACAGTCACACTCCCTTCCCAGAGACTATTATCCCACTGTTACTATAGACACCATCTCTCCCTACTATACCTGCTATCCCACAGTCACACTCCCTTCCCAGAGACTATTATCCACTGTTACTATAGGCACCATCTCTCCCTACTATACCTGCTATCCCACAGTCACACTCCCTTCCCAGAGACTATTATCCCACTGTTACTATAGACACCATCTCTCCCTACTATACCTGCTATCCCACAGTCACACTCCCTTCCCAGAGACTATTATCCACTGTTACTATAGGCACCATCTCTCCCTACTATACCTGCTATCCCACAGTCACACTCCCTTCCCAGAGACTATTATCCACTGTTACTATAGACACATCTCTCCCTACTATACCTGCTATCCCACAGTCACACTCCCTTCCCAGAGACTATTATCCACTGTTACTACAGGCACCATCTCTCCCTACTATACCACAGTCACACTCCCTTCCCAGAGACTATTATCCCACTGTTACTATAGGCACCATCTCTCCCTACTATACCTGCTATCCCACAGTCACACTCCCTTCCCAGAGACTATTATCCACTGTTACTATAGACACAATCTCTCCCTACTATACCTGCTATCCCACAGTCACACTCCCTTCCCAGAGACTATTATCCCACTGTTACTATAGGCACCATCTCTCCCTACTATACCTGCTATCCCACAGTCACACTCCCTTCCCAGAGACTATTATCCACTGTTACTATAGACACATCTCTCCCTACTATACCTGCTATCCCACAGTCACACTCCCTTCCCAGAGACTATTATCCCACTGTTACTATAGGCACCATCTCTCCCTACTATACCTGCTATCCCACAGTCACACTCCCTTCCCAGAGACTATTATCCACTGTTACTATAGGCACCATCTCTCCCTACTATACCTGCTATCCCACAGTCACACTCCCTTCCCAGAGACTATTATCCCACTATTACTATAGGCACCATCTCTCCCTACTATACCTGCTATCCCACAGTCACACTCCCTTCCCAGAGACTATTATACACTGTTACTATAGGCACCATCTCTCTCTACTATACCTGCTATCCCACAGTCACACTCCCTTCCCAGAGACTATTCTCCACTGTTACTATAGGCACCATCTCTCCCTACTATACCTGCTATCCCACAGTCACACTCCCTTCCCACAGACTATTATCCCACTGTTACTATAGACACCATCTCTCCCTACTATACCTGCTATCCCACAGTCACACTCCCTTCCCAGAGACTATTCTCCACTGTTACTATAGGCACCATCTCTCCCTACTATACCTGCTATCCCACAGTCACACTCCCTTCCCACAGACTATTATCCCACTGTTACTATAGACACCATCTCTCCCTACTATACCTGCTATCCAACAGTCACACTCCCTTCCCAGAGACTATTCTCCACTGTTACTATAGACACCATCTCTCACTACTATACCTGCTATCCCACAGTCACACTCCCTTCCCAGAGACTATTATCCACTGTTACTATAGACACCATCTCTCCCTACTATACCTGCTATCCCACAGTCACACTCCCTTCCCAGAGACTATTATCCCACTGTTACTATAGGCACCATCTCTCCCTACTATACCTGCTATCCCACAGTCACACTCCCTTCCCAGAGACTATTATCCACTGTTACTATAGACACATCTCTCCCTACTATACCTGCTATCCCACAGTCACACTCCCTTCCCAGAGACTATTATCCCACTGTTACTATAGGCACCATCTCTCCCTACTATACCTGCTATCCCACAGTCACACTCCCTTCCCAGAGACTATTATCCCACTGTTACTATAGGCACCATCTCTCCCTACTATACCTGCTATCCCACAGTCACACTCCCTTCCCAGAGACTATTCTCCACTGTTACTATAGGCACCATCTCTCCCTACTATACCTGCTATCCCACAGTCACACTCCCTTCCCACAGACTATTATCCCACTGTTACTATAGACACCATCTCTCCCTACTATACCTGCTATCCCACAGTCACACTCCCTTCCCAGAGACTATTCTCCACTGTTACTATAGGCACCATCTCTCCCTACTATACCTGCTATCCCACAGTCACACTCCCTTCCCACAGACTATTATCCCACTGTTACTATAGACACCATCTCTCCCTACTATACCTGCTATCCCACAGTCACACTCCCTTCCCAGAGACTATTCTCCACTGTTACTATAGACACCATCTCTCACTACTATACCTGCTATCCCACAGTCACACTCCCTTCCCAGAGACTATTATCCACTGTTACTATAGACACCATCTCTCCCTACTATACCTGCTATCCCACAGTCACACTCCCTTCCCAGAGACTATTATCCACTGTTACTATAGACACCATCTCTCCCTACTATACCTGCTATCCCACAGTCACACTCCCTTCCCAGAGACTATTATCCACTGTTACTATAGACACCATCTCTCCCTACTATACCTGCTATCCCACAGTCACACTCCCTTATCCCACTGTTACTGTCACACTCCCTTCCCAGAGACTAATATCCACTGTTACTATAGACACCATCTCTCCCTACTATACCTGCTATCCCACAGTCACACTCCCTTCCCAGAGACTATTATCCACTGTTACTATAGACACCATCTCTCCCTACTATACCTGCTATCCCACAGTCACACTCCCTTCCCAGAGACTATTATCCACTGTTACTATAGACACCATCTCTCCCTACTATACCTGCTATCCCACAGTCACACTCCCTTCCCACAGACTATTATCCCACTGTTACTATAGACACCATCTCTCCCTACTATACCTGCTATCCCACAGTCACACTCCCTTCCCAGAGACTATTCTCCACTGTTACTATAGACACCATCTCTCACTACTATACCTGCTATCACACAGTCACACTCCCTTCCCAGAGACTATTATCCACTGTTACTATAGACACCATCTCTCCCTACTATACCTGCTATCCCACAGTCACACTCCCTTCCTAGAGACTATTTTCCACTGTTACTATAGGCACCATCTCTCCCTACTATACCTGCTATCCCACAGTCACACTCCCTTCCCAGAGACTATAATGCACTGTTACTATAGACACCATCTCTCCCTACTATACCTGCTATCCCACAGTCACACTCCCTTCCCAGAGACTATTCTCCACTGTTACTATAGGCACCATCTCTCCCTACTATACCTGCTATCCCACAGTCACACTCCCTTCCCACAGACTATTATCCCACTGTTACTATAGACACCATCTCTCCCTACTATACCTGCTATCCCACAGTCACACTCCCTTCCCAGAGACTATTCTCCACTGTTACTATAGGCACCATCTCTCCCTACTATACCTGCTATCCCACAGTCACACTCCCTTCCCACAGACTATTATCCCACTGTTACTATAGACACCATCTCTCCCTACTATACCTGCTATCCCACAGTCACACTCCCTTCCCAGAGACTATTCTCCACTGTTACTATAGACACCATCTCTCACTACTATACCTGCTATCCCACAGTCACACTCCCTTCCCAGAGACTATTATCCACTGTTACTATAGACACCATCTCTCCCTACTATACCTGCTATCCCACAGTCACACTCCCTTCCCAGAGACTATTATCCACTGTTACTATAGACACCATCTCTCCCTACTATACCTGCTATCCCACAGTCACACTCCCTTCCCAGAGACTATTATCCACTGTTACTATAGACACCATCTCTCCCTACTATACCTGCTATCCCACAGTCACACTCCCTTCCCAGAGACTATTATCCACTGTTACTATAGACACCATCTCTCCCTACTATACCTGCTATCCCACAGTCACACTCCCTTCCCAGAGACTATTATCCACTGTTACTATAGACACCATCTCTCCCTACTATACCTGCTATCCCACAGTCACACTCCCTTCCCAGAGACTATTATCCACTGTTACTATAGACACCATCTCTCCCTACTATACCTGCTATCCCACAGTCACACTCCCTTCCCACAGACTATTATCCCACTGTTACTATAGACACCATCTCTCCCTACTATACCTGCTATCCCACAGTCACACTCCCTTCCCAGAGACTATTCTCCACTGTTACTATAGACACCATCTCTCACTACTATACCTGCTATCACACAGTCACACTCCCTTCCCAGAGACTATTATCCACTGTTACTATAGACACCATCTCTCCCTACTATACCTGCTATCCCACAGTCACACTCCCTTCCCAGAGACTATTTTCCACTGTTACTATAGGCACCATCTCTCCCTACTATACCTGCTATCCCACAGTCACACTCCCTTCCCAGAGACTATAATGCACTGTTACTATAGACACCATCTCTCCCTACTATACCTGCTATCCCACAGTCACACTCCCTTCCCAGAGACTATTCTCCACTGTTACTATAGGCACCATCTCTCCCTACTATACCTGCTATCCCACAGTCACACTCCCTTCCCACAGACTATTATCCCACTGTTACTATAGACACCATCTCTCCCTACTATACCTGCTATCCCACAGTCACACTCCCTTCCCAGAGACTATTCTCCACTGTTACTATAGGCATCATCTCTCCCTACTATACCTGCTATCCCACAGTCACACTCCCTTCCCACAGACTATTATCCCACTGTTACTATAGACACCATCTCTCCCTACTATACCTGCTATCCCACAGTCACACTCCCTTCCCAGAGACTATTATCCACTGTTACTATAGACACCATCT
The DNA here is from genome assembly GCA_038501925.1 of Xenopus petersii. NCBI lineage: Eukaryota > Metazoa > Chordata > Amphibia > Anura > Pipidae > Xenopus > Xenopus petersii. The sequence continues at coordinate 237,204,458 of CM076672.1, read as the reverse complement.
CTCCCTACTATACCTGCTATCCCACAGTCACACTCCCTTCCCAGAGACTATTATCCACTGTTACTATAGACACCATCTCTCCCTACTATACCTGCTATCCCACAGTCACACTCCCTTCCCAGAGACTATTATCCACTGTTACTATAGACACCATCTCTCCCTACTATACCTGCTATCCCACAGTCACACTCCCTTCCCACAGACTATTATCCCACTGTTACTATAGACACCATCTCTCCCTACTATACCTGCTATCCCACAGTCACACTCCCTTCCCAGAGACTATTCTCCACTGTTACTATAGGCACCATCTCTCCCTACTATACCTGCTATCCCACAGTCACACTCCCTTCCCAGAGACTATTCTCCACTGTTACTATAGGCACCATCTCTCCCTACTATACCTGCTATCCCACAGTCACACTCCCTTCCCACAGACTATTATCCCACTGTTACTATAGACACCATCTCTCCCTACTATACCTGCTATCCCACAGTCACACTCCCTTCCCAGAGACTATTCTCCACTGTTACTATAGACACCATCTCTCACTACTATACCTGCTATCCCACAGTCACACTCCCTTCCCAGAGACTATTATCCACTGTTACTATAGACACCATCTCTCCCTACTATACCTGCTATCCCACAGTCACACTCCCTTCCCAGAGACTATTATCCACTGTTACTATAGACACCATCTCTCCCTACTATACCTGCTATCCCACAGTCACACTCCCTTCCCAGAGACTATTATCCACTGTTACTATAGACACCATCTCTCCCTACTATACCTGCTATCCCACAGTCACACTCCCTTCCCAGAGACTATTCTCCACTGTTACTATAGGCACCATCTCTCCCTACTATACCTGCTATCCCACAGTCACACTCCCTTCCCAGAGACTATTCTCCACTGTTACTATAGGCACCATCTCTCCCTACTATACCTGCTATCCCACAGTCACACTCCCTTCCCACAGACTATTATCCCACTGTTACTATAGACACCATCTCTCCCTACTATACCTGCTATCCCACAGTCACACTCCCTTCCCATAGACTATTATCCACTGTTACTATAGACACCATCTCTCCCTACTATACCTGCTATCCCACAGTCACACTCCCTTCCCAGAGACTATTATCCACTGTTACTATAGGCACCATCTCTCCCTACTATACCTGCTATCCCACAGTCACACTCCCTTCCCAGAGACTATTATCCACTGTTACTATAGGCACCATCTCTCCCTACTATACCTGCTATCCCACAGTCACACTCCCTTCCCAGAGACTATTATCCCACTGTTACTATAGACACCATCTCTCCCTACTATACCTGCTATCCCACAGTCACACTCCCTTCCCATAGACTATTATCCACTGTTACTATAGACACCATCTCTCCCTACTATACCTGCTATCCTACAGTCACACTCCCTTCCCAGAGACTATTATCCACTGTTACTATAGACACCATCTCTTCCTACTATACCTGCTACCCTCTATATGCTGGGGCTGTGGTTGGGTTGTTATGGACCAGTATCTGCAGAATAAAGATTATCTTTACAGCAGCCAGAAATAATAGATGTCATTGTGTCTGAGCTGGAGAGAAAGGTGATGAGATTTTCATTTAAAAATTGTGTTAAGGAGTCAAAGTTCTTTATATGAAGGAAGAACACAATAGAGAATTGAAATGTGTCAGAAAATGTGTTGAATGCGACATTTTCTATCAAAATAGAACTTTTACAAAAGTTGAAGTAGTTAAAATTGGAAAACTTGACCTTATTTTACCAAATTCCTGTGCTGCTTGTACTGTATATTAATAGGGTACTTAACCCTTTCTAGTGTTTGGTATATGCATGATTCAGTATATACACACAGGCCAGTAGATGGCAGTAAAGACCAACAGTAATGTATTCCAGTTACTGGGGTCCTGGTGTTTCCTATATGGAATTTGCTCAGTAGTTATCATTATACCAATGCTCCCTATACTATACTGTATGTTCAACCTGTTCCCTTAGTGGTTCTTTTGGGGAGCCGGGGTCTGCTGAATATCTCACCGAATTTCTTGTTCATGACATATGATAACAGGCAGTTATAGGCCTGGGATCTTTTGGGGCCCATTGCAATTTCTGTTGATTCGTGGCTCCCATTGTACACAGGGTCGGACTGGCCTGGCGGGACACTGGGAAAAACCCCAGTGAATTCCAGCCCTTGTGGGCCTTGCTGGTGCTCCCTCAGGCTGCTGATTTGCCTGGATTGGGTGTGGGGGCACAGTAGGGGCCCCTTGGAAGTTGGGGCCATTGGTGGTAGCCCTAGTGGGCCCTGCAACCACTAGTCTGACCCTGATTGTACATTATGTTTACATAGGAAGCAGCTCTCCAGTTGGCAATGCCCTATATTGGCAGAGCTGGAATAAGACTAAATGGGGCCCTAAGCCAGGTAGTGCTTTTGGGGCCCCCACCTTCCATCAGACCACCATTTTAGAGACGCCCCCAAATAATATGATAAATTTACAGCCGCTTCAGAACCCGGACGGGGTCCTTCGGTACCATCCATCCTTCATATCATTGTTCTTATTTAAACCCCTGGGACTGGACCTCGAACACTTGGCAGACCCTCGACTAAGGTGTAAAGTAGGTAATCTGGCACCAGGGCCACCATCAGGGGAGCACAGAGGGGACAGTCGCCCCAGGCAGTGGTAACTACTAGGGGAGCAGGGGGTGTGAGTGGGCCAGGGCTCCCGGCAGCTCGCGTGCCACTGAAATGCGGGCCGAAAATCATGTGGGGGGCGGGGGGCCCGGCTGTGCATCCCGCACCAGGGCCCGTCCCCCTCTAGTTACGTTACTGGCCCCAGGCCTGGCAGAATTTATGGGTAAAGGGGGGCCTGACTGTGCTGTAGTTTACATATTAGCCGCCCCCCCCCTTAAGAGCTGAGCGAGCCGTGTTAGCTTAACCTGAAAGCCAAACCCAAAGCGATGAAGACCTGAAGAGCCAAAGACCCCATGTACCAAAACACCTGAAGTGCCGAAGACCTGAGGCTACAAACAGAGCCGAAGCCATAAAAGGATCCGAAAGTTAAAATGAAGAAGCTGCCATAACCGAACTCAAGGACGCAGAAGGTAAGTTCCACTGAAGAATGTTTTTTTTTAATTAAACCTCTGGCCACCAATGTTTTATTTTAATCATCTATGGGCCTCTGGCCACCAATGTTTTTTAACATTTTCTATGGGCCCCTGACCACTAATTTTATTTTTCTATGGGGCTCCTGACCACCAATTTTATTTTTCAATTTTCTGCGGAGCCCCGGCCACCAATGTTTTTTTTTTAAAGGAAAACTATACCCCCCAAACAATGTAGGTCTCTATTAAAAGATACTGAGTAAAACAGCTCATGTGTAAAACCCTGCTTCATGTAAATGAACCATTATCATATTTTATCATATATTATCATCATGGTGGTCCAAGGCAAGAGATGTAAAAGGGCAATATTTATGTAAATATATATTCCAGTTTGGTAAGATTCTTTAATATGTCATTCAATTTGATATAAACTATCTGTTGCTTAAGTATTCATTTTGGGGGTATAGTTTTCCTTTAAATTGTAGGGGGCATCCTGGTCAAAAATGGGTTTTTAACTTGTAGGGAGGCTCTGACCAACAATGAAGTTTTTTTATCTTTCATGGGAGCCCCTGATCACAAATTGTGTTTTTTAACTTGTAGGGGGGACTCTGACCACCAATGGGTTTTTAGTGTTCATGTTTTAGCACCCATGTTTGTGTGGCGTTTTTTTACTATGGTGTGGGGGGGGGGGTGCTGGTTTGGGGTCTGTGGTGGTGGGCAGGCCCGGCACTTTGTATAAGCATTTCGCAGACTTGGCTTGCGGGGGTTTTTCCTCTCCTGTAAAGAGACTTCATGCCTGACACAGCAAAGCTCCTTCCCAGGCCTGACTCTCTAGATGGAAAGCTGATTGTGACTTTATTTAAGCATAACCTGCTTCTGTTCATTGGATGTATTGGATTTACTCAGATGTTTTGTTATCAGCTGCAGAAACGGTGTGTTCTCTTATCAACCAGGCTTTAAGAAAAAATAAATTATATATTTATAAAACTAGTTATTTTAGCATAGCATTAGTGTTGAATATAGAGTGGGAGAGAGGTGGTGGCCAATGATCCGGTGACTAGGTACAGCCAAGCTTATTCTTGTTTTCTACTCCAGGACCAATGAGACCCACCTAACTTCAATTTTTTTTTGTTTAATTGGGTAAATGCAGCTGTAGCCAGCGTTGTCCCAAAGAAATGATGGCTATCCCAGAAGGTTATCTCTGCAGTCATTGGTTAAGATTCAGGTTGACTTAACACAAGCCAAATTGGAATACCAGTGTTACCTCTGTAAACCAATAAAAAGCCTTGTGACTTGCCAATTAGACTGTTATATGTGAATATGAACAGATCCATTGAGGCTTGGCATGCTTTACTCCAATTAAGAGAATAACTAGTCTGCATATTGCGTATAACCTTCCATTTATCTGCACGGAGTCTCATTCACAGCCCAGGAGCCCACGTCTTCTTCCATGTGAGGTTGCTCCTGCCAAACCAACCCAACATTTGACATTGTTTTTATCCCAAGCAGATGGATGCGCTTTAGCAACAGAATTATTGCCCCTCCATATTCTTTATGTTGCCCGCTGTGTTTTCTTTCAAGCTCTGGATCCAGGCTGAACGTTCTGATCTTATCTCAATGAGTTCCCCTTCGTACATCATACAGACGCCCTATATACATGGCGCCTTTAGCTCTCTGTAGATCACATATCCCGCCCTGTTTAAATCATGTGAACTGTCATTGAAACATCATGTTCAGGCTCTGACTCGAGGCTATTTCTGTCCCAATTAGTCATGCTGTGATTTCCAGTATAACCCAGTTAGAGGCAACTTGAAAGCCCATTCTAGGGGGATTATGTGCAAAGCCTTACATGTATTCCAGCCCTCAACCGCAGGAAAGAGAAAAGGAAGAGAAAATAATTTAATCCAGAAATATTGTCAAGTTCAACTTCTAACGGCAGCTGTAGGGAATTAGCGACGCTGGGGAGGAGAGAAAGGGTTTATATAATTTCATTCAGTTCCACATCCCTTATTTTCCAATTAGCCAGGAAGAAGCACAGATTTAAGTCAGCGACGTAAAGGAAGGTGCCACTAGTTGGACATCGGTGATAGAAGACTACAGGGGCAGGTCAACCTGAGGCCAAGAACATAATCATGCTCGGATTGATTGCAGTTTCTTTGACCATTCAGATATTCACAGAGTGATGCCAACTTGCAGCCAATCAGACCAACAGAATCAGAGTCAAGCTATAGCCAGGCAGAGAACTGGCTTTTAAACATGGATAGACCATACTTTACCCTTGGCCAACCCACATTCAATCAAAACATGAGAATGTTGACATAGCTAGACCAACTTGCAACCAATCAAAGTACTAGGGTCTATATAGGCCTAGACCAACTTGCAACCAATCAGAGTACGAGGGTCTATTTAGGGCTAGACAAACTTGCAGCCAGTCAGAGTATTAGAACATATATATGGCTATACCAAATGGCAGCCAATCAGAGTATTAGAGTGTATACAGGCTACAGCAATCAGGGTATTAATATTATTTCCAGCTCCATCATCTCTGGCAGAACTTTACAAAGTAATGTGACACAAACCCAAGACATAACAATGAGACAATGTACAATGACATCTTAAGAGCCAGACACACATTGTAATATTATAAACATAGTGTTAAAAACAATAGGGAGAAAGTCCCGCTCAAAAGAAAATGGAAGTGAGACATAAGGTGTGTGTCTGTCAGTCTATAGATATACTGGGTAATGTAATAAAAGGCACTACGTTTGCCCATGGGCAGTAACGCTTAGCAACCAATCAGCAGGCAGCATTTACTGGTCACCTGTTTAAAAGCAACAATCTTATTGGTTGTTATGGGTTACTGCCCCTGGGCAAACTTAGAGCCTTTTATTACATTAGGGGGATAGAGTATAAGGGGTGTTGGAGAAGAATAAGGGCAGAGAAAGAAGAATTCTATGTAACTTCCCTATATCATTTATGAAAGATTCAGTGAATATTAGTATTAGTATATATATATATATATGTGTGTGTGTGTACCATGCACGTTCCCACACTGATGCCCCTCGTTGGCGATGCCTTTCTCTCAGGAGCAGACGGGTCGGGTGGGGGTGCTGACAGGTAACACATGCAGGACAGCAGTGCAGGATTAACATGGAGCATTTCTTTGTGAGTCTTCCAGTTGGAGCTGATTTACTGCGCGTTCCATCTGGTTTCTGCAATGTTCCAAATGGGATTTGCATTTTGTTGCTTTGAGCAGTGCCGGCAGTACTTGTCCTTAATAAAAATGCTGAGGTTGTTCTGCTCATCTGGGATTTGCTTTGGTTTTCCTGGTTGTGCAGAAAGCAGTGTGGAAATGTGAATCCGGACTTTCCCTGTGATGATAGATGTTGCCATATGTGAAAGCTTCATCCTGAGATGCTCATGGGACTTTACCTCTCACCTCCGGCTGTGTTTGGACTACACCACAACCCCTCACCCATAGATCAGTGCTTGCTAGCCCCTGCGACAGCTTTATGGGTCCACTCCACTGAGGCCCCTTGTACTGTACCAATGAGAGTGACATTAATGGGTCAGTTCCTCTCAACCCCTGACTGAACCAATGGCAGTAATTTGATTAACAGCTCGTGTCTCTCCCAGTTCCATCCTTACACTTTATTGGTCTGGATTTGTCTTTGAATGTCAGTAATGTGGGTCAGTACCTGTAAGTGCACTAATAGCAGTGACATGTTTATGGGTCAGCCTCCAGGGGCCAAAATGTACTATAAAGGGGCTGTTCACCTTTAAATTAACTTTTAGTATGATGTAGACAGGGATATTCTGAGACAATTTGTAATTGGTTTTTATTTTCCATTTTTCGTTTTTGCGTTATTTAGCTTTTTTATTCAGCGGCTCTTCAGTTGGCATTTAAAGCAATCTGGTAGCTAGGGTTCAAATGACCATAGCAACCGTAAAGTAATTTGAAGAAGAGACTAGGTTATGAAAAGGAGAAAGATGAGAAATGATAACAAAGCATTTGTAGATTTACAGAGCATTTGCTTTTTAGATGGGGGTCAGCGACGCCCCCTTTTGAAGGCTGGAAAGAGTCAGAAGAAAAAGGCAAATAATTATAAAACTATAAAAAATGAATCGTGAAAACCAATTGAATAATAATAAGATGCTAAAAGTTAACTTAAAGGTGAGCCACCCCTTTAATGTCAGGTACAAAATGGCTTTGCTGCTCAGAAAGGTCCTTATTATTCCCATTATTCCACATCTACAGGCCCTCTGCTTGTAACACGCTGACACTGCCAATTGCCTTACAATGTTCCAAATCAAAACTATGGGGCAGAATGTTGTTTCATTACTTCTCCTGTATGTTAGATTGTAAGCTCCGTGATGCAATCACACATTCTCCAAGCAGGGCTGCAGTACATCATGATAAACATTGACTGATCAATGAGTTTGTTGTTGTTTGTTCATAGAAATACAGAACATTTTTTTGCACATTCCACCTAGACATAGCCCCCCCCCCCAAACAGGAGTGATATATCTGCCATGCCATCTGCTGTAAGACCTTGCCAAGAGGAATTCTGTGCCAAATATACGTGCCAGGGAGACATGTCGGCTGTGCAATCATATGCCCATGTACAGGCTGCTAAACCCACTGCTGGGAAGCTCTGTACCTGGCCTTCTGAGCAAGTGCTTCTGGGTACAAACAAACCATTAACAGCCCAAATCCCACAGTGGAGCCCCCTCAGGACCCCTGCCTGCTGCTGTATGTGACAGACTGTACACCTTTCACCTGAAAATCACATGCAGAGCCAGCAGCCCATGCGTAGAGATTATATAGATCCGTAAACTACAGCTGAGCCAAGTTTCTCTCACTTGGGTGATAGGACATTTGCCCTAATAAATCCATGTGGTGCAGGGATTAAAGGGGACCTGTCACCCAGATACAAACATCTGTATAATAAAAGTCCTTTTCAAATTAAACATGAAATCCAATTTCTATTTTATTAAAGCATTCATAGCTGTTGTAAGCTCATTTAAAAATCTCAGCTGTCAATCAAATATTGTCTGCCCCTCCTCTATGCCATGGCCATAGAGGCGGGGCAGACAATTACTTTCACTTTCCATTCAGCGCTTCCTACATGTCACTGCTCTCCCCACATCCCCTCATTCTCTTTATTCACAATGCATCCGAAACGGGCAGTCGAATCGCAGGACCGCATACACACATAGATGCGTCCAACAGGATTTTTTAACCTGCCCAATTGAGATCTGTCCAACTTTATGCCAGATATCGAAAGGAGAAATCCGTCTGATGGCCCCACAGACTCGGTCTGTCGGCAGCTTTTATCGGCTCCTGTATGGGGCCTATTTACTATTTAATTGTATAACCAGGACATGGGGATGGACATCAGGTCCCCCATTCTGGTGCACAAACAAGATTCTGAGATGATACAAGGCTTGCCTTAATAACAGTGTCCACAAATTGGCTCCTGCCTGCTTGTTATAATTATTAATTCCCAGACTGAAGGAAACAAGATTCAAATAATTTATATAGTGTAATTAAAATTCATTTTTCTTGGCTAATATGATAAAATAGGATTTTGAATATTTTTTTTGGGTGAAGGGTCCCCTTTAAGAGATAGAAAATGATGGAGTTAATGACAGTATCAGTTACCATTTCTGCAGAAAGAAATCAGTAAAATACAAAAAGTTATTTATGTTTACACCCTTGATGTAATCGATTACCCACTGTAGAACCTAAGGCTAAGGACTCGTGCAGGTCCTCCACCAGCAGAGAAATACCTGTGCCCACCCGATACTGCCTCTGTCTGTCGCTAAATTGCCCTTGCGTTTATAAATAAGCCCAAGTAGCCGTGGTAAGGACGTTGGTTGTTACATTATGTTATGTATAACTTCTATAGCACGTTGCTGCCCCTGCTGCAGGGCCGTATGGGACAAGCAAACCCCCAGTGTTGGGGAGTAGTTACATGTCCTGCACAGGAGAGATTTTACCTACACCCATAGCCCCAGCAGTTTACATGCAGTAGGTACAGTATACAGCAATGGAACAGAATTTGGGTAATGTAATTAAAAGTGTTATGTTTGCCCCATTCTGGCAACCAATGGTTTTCAAACAGCTGGCCAAAGAGCCTTTATTACATTACCCCCTGAATATTTTTTTTTCTCAATAAAAAGTGCAGACAATTCCCAAATTCTCTGTGTTAGCATTGCTGTGCCTCTTACCTGGAGCCCCTGCAGAGCACACATTTGTCACCCTTATTTTGTTTGTGGTTGGGGATTTTGGTTCTGTATGAGTCTAATACCGTGTTATTGGAATGTTAGTCTAAATTATGTTCATATTTTGTTGCAACATTTTCAATAAAAAACATAAAAACCCTGGCACCCCTATCACCCCCCCCCCCCAGTCAATTACTTACACAGGTTCAGACTAGTTGGTGATTGGAATGACAAGACTTTGCTTAAGTCTCATCTACATATCCCCAAGGCTAGACCCCCAGACCCCTTCATACTTGCAGCATAATTTCCCTGTACTCTGCGGACAACACTTTTCCTTAGCAACATTCAGTGATAATTATTTTCCAGCAGAGCAAAGCCTTGTTTGATTACTCATTTCCCTATTCCCCCATCAACAACTCAATATACAGTGGCAGAAGCAGGCACAGCGTCCCTTGCCTACACTGGATGGCAGCCAGGAATGAATTCTGTCTTTACATGGAACTCAGCAGCCAGGGTGGGCCCCCAACTTTAGCATTTAATATTCATTCAGGGATATTTAAATCAGCAACAGACCCTCAGACATCTCAACATCCTACTGACAGCCATAAATACATCATTCATAGGCAGCAAGAGTATGTGCTAGAATCTACTACATCATCTCTCTGCAGCACTAATATTAATACTGCAGGTAATTGTCTCCCAGAAGGCAACAGTAGGCCAACATGGTGACATTAAGGCAAGATGAAAGCATAAGTATAAGACAGTGACAACAGGGTAAGATGATGACAGCTGGGCAAGATGGCAGCAGTTCGCCAAAATGGTAACAGTAGGCTACAAAGATGGTGACAGTTGGTCAAGATGGTGACAGTTAGGCTAAGATGATGACAATAAGCCAAGATGATGACAAAAGGTCAAGATGGTCATAGTAGTCCAAAATCATGACAAAAGGGCAAGATGGTCACAGTAGACTAAGATGGTTATAAAAGTGTATGATGGTGACAGTTGGCCAAGATTGTAACAATAGGCTAAGATGGTGACAATAAGTCAAGATGGCGACAGTAGGCAAAGATGGTGAAAAAAAGGCAAAATGGTCACAGTAGACGAAGATGGTGATAAAAGTGTAAGATGGTGACAGTCGGCCAAGATTGTAACAGTAGGCTAAGAGGTTGACAATACACCAAGATGGTGACAGTAAGCCAAGATGGTGACAAAAGGGCAAAATGGTCACAGTAGACTAAAGGTGGCCATAGACGCAGAGATCTGCTCATTTGGCGATGTTGTCAAACGAGAGGATCTCTCCACGATATGCCCACATTGAAGTGGGCGATATCAGGCTGATCCAATCGCGGGTCCTAGGGCCCAACGATCGGATCACAATGCATCCGAAAGGGGCAGTCGAATCGCAGGACCGCATACACACATAGATGCGTCCGCGATCCAACAGGATTTTTTAACCTGCCCAATTGAGATCTGTCCGACTTTATTCCAGATATCGAAAGGAGAAGTCCGTCTGATGGCCCCACAGACTCGGTCTGTCGGCAGCTTTTATCGGCTCCTGTATAGGGCCTTAAGATGGTGATAAAAGTGCAAGATGGTGACAGTTGGCCAAGATTGTAACAGTAGGCTTAGACAAAAGGGCAAAATAGTCATGGTAGACTAAGATGGTGATAAAAGTGTAAGATGGTGATAGTTGGCCAATATTGTAACAATAGACTAAGAGGGTGACAAAAAGCCAAAATGGTGACAGTTGGCTAAAATGGTGACAATAAGCCAAGATGGTGACAACTGGCCAACATAGTCACATTGGAATAGTTGATAACATAGGAAAAGATGGACACCAGAAGATACCGACAGCTACACTGTATATCAATGTTGCACAACATGCCGCCTTTTATTTGTAGTAATACAACTACCAGCACCCACCAGCTGCCAAGTGCCATAGGCTGAAATTATATGATATATAATATGAGGCCTTATATAAGCTTCTACCCAGAACTGAATTAAAGAAGCCAGGGTGGCATCCAGAGATTTAGGGGACAAAAATGCACACTGGGCATCCAGCTATTGTTCAACTACTACTCCCAGCATCCCAGCCAAAGCAAAAGTACTTTTTCTGATTTGCCCTAAATCTGGCCCCGGCTTTACATCACGCAGATGAGCCGTTACGTTAGAAATCCTATATATCAGGCTAAACGAACTATGCATTTTCCAATAATACAGTTCTGCTACAAGTCTGCTTGAGACTAACGGGCTTAGAGGAAATTGGATATAGTTCAGCGTTTGGCTGCCTTTATTGCATCTTGTCTTTGCAGAGATATAGTATCATTTTTTCCCCTTATAATTACATTGCGGCTGTTCCGTAATACAATACGGCTAATGGAGCCCGGCGTTGTTTCCAAGTACTTCTTGACTGGTAAAAACTCATTCTGCTTGAATTTAGTGGTTTTTTTTCAATCCAATAGTTCTTACCTCTTAGCATTTTAATTAAATGAATGAAGAGAAGTGTTGGTCCATGTGAGCACAATAAAATAAGGTGCTGATGTAATAATTGCACTTTAAATTTCCCTCGAAATTCTTTCCTTAATGGACAGAATCTTATATTTGTTCTAGAAGAATGTGTAGAACAGACCGGTCAGTATGCGTATGGGAAGGAGTTGAAATGAACTGCTTATACATGTCATATACTGGCTTCAATGAATAGATATAGGGACTAGTAACACCATGCACTATTTCACCCCAACATTCTAGTGCAATTTGTACCTACTACAATCAAGTTCAGATCTTTGCCGCCAATGCATGCTGAGTTCAAAAATAGGATAGGATTTTTTTTATTTTGTAAAAACTTATCAATTTACAATAATCATCAGCTCAGCTAAATCAAACCTGATTTTAAACTATTTACCACCAATAAGCAAAATATAGTCCATGAATCTTTGGCTTGGCTCAGCAGTATCTCCCACCACCAAACCCTCTTGGAGTCCTTCCTCTGTCCATAATTCCCAAACCAACCCTGGCAAAGTCTTTCCCTTTGTCCATGAAAAAGGTTTTCCTCCCTCCCCAACCACCACCTTCACCACAGCAGAAGTTTTTGAGTCTTTTGGGCAGTGCAGTTCCAACTTACCACCTTCACCACCACAAACCCGGCCACAAAGTCCAAAGTTTGGTTTCTATTAGTGGGCCATCACACCACCCTTCCCACATCCACCCCCCCAACCCAGGACATATATATTGCTGAGCCAAAGAGCTTGCAGAACTTTTCCACTGAAAGGCATGAGCTGGTGTTATCACATTGTCTGTTTGAAAGAGAAACATGTCAGACATCACAGGCATTAGTCACAGTTTCACACCTCTCCCTTTGGATACATTCAGACAGCTTTGCTTAACCTCTCTTTCCCTCAGGAAACCCAAATCAGCCACCACAGACTTCACTATTTGGTCTATAACAACATTCTCATGGCTAATGGAATTCTGCAGTGGAACTGCCATAGGTGGTACCTCATCACCGATATTATTAGATACACTGTCCCTCTGTCCAGGGGATGTGGGACAGACAGAAAACCATAGGCCGCATCAGCATAGGACAGGTGTTTGATGTGGGGCACGTTGAGAGCCTCTGACAGCCGATGTTTTAAAACTTTTGTCACAGGACAATCCACAAGAAAATGTTCTAGGGTCTCATTAGTGGAACAGCCCCATGGGCACTCCCTCTCTGTGATGTTCAAAAAGCTCACATTGCCTCGGACAAAAAGTCTTCATTGAAGAGCCAGCCAGTTCAGATCAAAATACTTTGGGGGCACCCTTCTGTCATTGAGCAACCGGAGGCTCTGAGAAAGGACATCCCCCACACAGTCCTTCAAGGCCAAGGGGACAACAAAATAGCTCAATAGGATCCTCTGATAAATTTGTCTCCTTGTAACAGAACTCAGTTCCCCAATTCTAATGTCCCACTTTCTCAAAAGTTTTAGCCCGAGTCGAATATGCAGTGGGAGACAATTCCCGCGCACTCGGACCTGCTTCACACTATCGCCAAGCAGCCAATCTCCTACCAGAGGCAATGCCCAATTCCTGATGCAACATTCCCACAGGGAATCAGTTCTTTGGCCCAGGCTCCCAAAGTTAAACTTCAAGAAAATGGGTCCAAAGAAACCACTGGACATAACATGCCCAATCCTCCCTCTTTCCTCTGCAGGTAAGTAATGCCCCTTTTTACAGGATTCAGCCTGTTCCCCCAGATTAACTGGAAGAACAGGCTTTGGTTACTTGCTCCACATTTATAGCACCTCCGGGGCTGCCCAACATAAAAACAGGTACCTCGTTCTTTCCCAATGAAAAAAGAATTGGGCAGGTGCTGTGGAACGTTACCTGAGATATTTAACTTAACCTGGGTTTTCCAGACTCCTGCCCAAACCCCATCCTCATCAAAAACCTTAACTAGAGGTGTAAGGACTGTACATTGCCTGCGCAGCCATATGAGAATGTCTTCCTGAGGAATGGCCTCATTCTTTGTTACAATTGTGATGTTTTTTGTCTCAGGCTTTGTCATAGGGATTACCACAAATTGTTCCCAATTTTGGTTACCTGTAGGGATGTAGCGAACTGTTCGCCGGCGAACTAGTTCGCGCGAACTTCGACTGTTCGCGTCCGCCGAATGTTCGCGAACGTCGCGCGACGTTCGCCAATACGAGTTCGCGTTCGATTCGAACAAAAATCGTTCGACCATTCGACCATTCGATTCCTTCGACCGCTAAAATCGAAGGATTTTCGTTCGAATCGAACGATCGAAGCCATTCGATCGAATGAAATCATTCGATCGAATGGCTTCGATCGTTCGATTCGAACGAAAATCCTTCGATCGAACGATTAAAATCCTTCGATCGTTCGAATCGAACGATTTTGCGGATGTTCGAAGTTCGCGAACTGTTCGCGAACTGTTCGCATTTTTGCCGGTGTTCGCGAACGGCGTTCGCGAACACATAAACGGCAGTTCGCTACATCCCTAGTTACCTGCCCTTTTTTGCATATTATAGATTCGCCAAAAGTGTTCAAGTGCTCCCTGAAGCTTAAAAGTGACATCAAAATCAGTTTCAGTTTGTGCTATAACAGCAGATAAATCCCCAGGCCTGAAACCCATACTATCCAGTATGACTGTTCTTACAAGAAACCTTCTAGATGGAACTTGTTCTTTCTCTCCATCCCATTTAATTTTTACCCAATGTTTCCTCTTAAAGGGTTGGTTATCATGGGACACGTCTGGGGTTGCAAAGAGCCTTCGCTTTCCCCAAAAACTGTTTTCAGTTTTATCCACCCCTCCTACCTGAATAGATTCTACCTCCACTCTCTGCTGTACCTGATCTGACTGACTCTCTATATGACCAACTTGCTCCACCTCTACCCCTGCCTCCTGAGTCACAGACTCTTCCGCTGCATTCTCTTGTTCAGGCTGCACAACCACACTCTCACTCTCTCTCACTTCCTGGGCCCGAGCCACTTGTACATTCCTTTGTTTTTGTTTTCTGATCTCAGCCAGACTTTTCTCCATCTCCTCATCACTCTCACTGCTGTTTCTCCTCCTTGATCTGGGGGTTCCCAGATCCAGGGGAAGCCTGGGCCTCGCTTTGTCTGGTAGCCCGACCAGCCCTAGCAGGGCCTGGGCTTGTTCCGGACATTGCAGAGCTCTCTGACACACGACTGCTTACAATGGGGATCAGATAGGATCTGTGCAGCCACTGGGACAGAATGCTCTGTTATACAGATAGCTAGAATCTCAGCTGCCATAAAGCAGGACAGGACTGCTGCTTACAATGGGGATCAGATAGGATCTGTGCAGCCACTGGGACAGAATGTTCTGTTATACAGATAGCTAGAATCTCAGCTGCCATAAAGCAGGACAGGACTGCTGCTTACAATGGGGATCAGATAGGATCTGTGCAGCCACTGGGACAGAATGTTCTGTTATACAGATAGCTAGAATCTCAGCTGCCATAAAGCAGGACAGGACTGCTGCTTACAATGGGGATCAGATAGGACCTGTGCAGTCACTGGGACAGAATGTTCTGTTATACAGATAGCTAGAATCTCAGCTGCCATAAAGCAGGGCAGGACTGCTGCTTACAATGGGGATCAGATAGGATCAGTGCAGCCACTGGGACAGAATGCTCTGTTATACAGATAGATAGAATCTCAGCTGCCATAAAGCAGGACAGGACTGCTGCTTACAATGGGGATCAGATAGGATCTCTGCAGCCACTGGGACAGAATGTTCTGTTATACAGATAGCTAGAATCTCAGCTGCCATAAAGCAGGACAGGACTGCTGCTTACAATGGGGATCAGATAGGATCTGTGCAGCCACTGGGACAGAATGTTCTGTTATACAGATAGCTAGAATCTCAGCTGCCATAAAGCAGGACAGGACTGCTGCTTACAATGGGGATCAGATAGGATCTGTGCAGCCACTGGGACAGAATGTTCTGTTATACAGATAGCTAGAATCTCAGCTGCCATAAAGCAGGGCAGGACTGCTGCTTACAATGTTCTTTTATAAAGATAGTGCAGAATAAGCCTCAAGAGTCACCCAGTGCTTGGGGATTGCAGACACTGGAGGTACATTGAAAGGTAAGAGTTCATTTTCATAGGAGCAGTGGGGTATGAAGCGTTGAAGAGAGCAATGCAAGACTCAGTAGCAGCAGTTTATACACTGCACCAATAATAAGCGACGAGTGAAACACTCAGAAAGAGCTGTCACGGACATGTGCCTTGTGCATCAATACACATATTAGGAACCTAAATCCCACCACCACATGGACACCAAACCCCACAGAGCTTGTCAGTGATCCTTATAAAATCCTCCTTTCAATTTGTGTCGGATTTAGTTGTACTATCCCTTTCTCACTGCCTTTGTGATTGTGGCCCAATGGAGCTTGTTATTCCATGGATCAGAACAACTGACTGTGCTGTGAGCTTCTCTGATCTGGACATACCGGAGGGTCTCTTCTAGCACATGTCACAGAAAAGGGACAGTCAGTCGTTATTTCCATTCCCATGATTTCTCACAGAACCCTAAATATGACTAATGAGTAAATATAGACAGCAGTGCAGTCACTTGTAGCTGAAATAGTATGTTACACTGAGCAAGGGCTGACCCAATCACTTACTCATCAATTTATATATTATTTTGCTTGTCATAAAATGGTATTTGGAATAATTTATTTTGGGCGACAGGTCCCCTTTGATGATTTATTTTTAATTACCTATTCCAACTTATCCCATATTTTTATGTAATGATATCCAATATTACCATGCAGTTGTGTGTCCATTGAAAGGCCTAGGGCTGCAGGGAACTCTGAGTATCACTCATGTATTATAAGGGATAATGTACCCCCTACTGTAAATGATAAGGATATTAGAAGTCACTGAGGGGTTGTTCTGTGACCATATAAAGGCACAAGGCTGCAGGCTGAGTTATACAGGGAACTCTGAGTATCACTCATGTATTATAAGGGATAATGTACCCCCTACTGTAAATGATAAGGATATTAGAAGTCACTGAGGGGTTGTTCTGTGACCATATAAAGGCACAAGGCTGCAGGCTGAGTTATACAGGGAACTCTGAGTATCACTCATGTATTATAAGGGATAATGTACCCCCTACTGTAAATGATAAGGATATTAGAAGTCACTGAGGGGTTGTTCTGTGACCATATAAAGGCACAAGGCTGCAGGCTGAGTTATACAGGGAACTCTGAGTATCACTCATGTATTATAAGGGATAATGTACCCCCTACTGTAAATGATAAGGATATTAGAAGTCACTGAGGGGTTGTTCTGTGACCATATAAAGACACAAGGCTGCAGGCTGAGTTATACAGGGAACTCTGAGTATCACTCATGTATTATAAGGGATAATGTACCCCCTACTGTAAATGATAAGGATATTAGAAGTCACTGAGGGGTTGTTCTGTGACCATATAAAGGCACAAGGCTGCAGGCTGAGTTATACAGGGAACTCTGAGTATCACTCATGTATTATAAGGGATGATGTACCCCCTACTGTAAATGATAAGGATATTAGAAGTCACTGAGGGGTTGTTCTGAGACCATATAAAGGCACAAGGCTGCAGGCTGAGTTATACAGGGAACTCTGAGTGTCACTCATGTATTATAAGGGATAATGTACCCCCTACTGTAAATGATAAGGATAGCAATCAATAAGAGGTTCTGTCACCATTTAAAGGCACAAGTCACTAAGAAATTATACAAAATAGGGCAATGTGTTACTGTTTGGGCCATTGCCTGAGGAGCCCAGGAGTTACCTACAAGGTGCCCATAATTCATTGTAATATTTGCCAGTGTTTTAGAGTATCTGGGAGTTACATCTTCCCTTTTCCTTTCCTAGTTAAACAAGGGTTACATTCCAATTGCAGGGAAAGTCAACAGAAGCAGCAGAAGCAGCAGCAACACAATAACCTCTGAGTTGTTGGCAAACTTGCCTGTGGCCCATTCAGAGGTCTGAGCATCCAGCCGTGAAGGCTTTGTATTACAGGCTGGCTCTTCACTTTCGATATTTGCAGCTCTGAGGCGAAGTGAGGTTGTTAAAAAAGAAATAACTGAAGATATACCAGGGGCCACTGATGTGGCTCAGAGACTGTACAATAGAACACAAACTGTTTGTTCTTTATTGCAGAAAGATGAAACAGAACTAAAACTGAAAATAATCTCTGTGTCCCCCTGATATAACTGATGTCGGGGGACATTTAGCAAATTAAGTCAAGTTCGTGAGGCTCTGGATTTCTTTCCTTCAGTTCACTTTCCTTTCTGTGACAAACATTTAACAGTAAAATACAATAAATACATTGGCAAAGGGTGACCAACATGGCAGCTCATTTCTATGGACTATCCTTGACTCTAGCTTCAGAATGATCTGGAAAGCCCCTGATTTCACTCCTGCTTAAAGGGGAACTATTTTTCTATGAATAAAGCCTATTGATGTGGATTATTCTGCTCAGGTAAAAGTCTGCATTGTTGTGAGCATTTCTATATCAATGGAAGTGGCACCAATGAGGAAACTCTGTCCACAGAAATAATGAAACACTGACTCCTAGTGGCCATAAAGTAATGACAATTGAACCAATCATCTTCCAGACACTGGGGGTTACTGTTGCTTCACTCACAAGGAAAAGCCAAAATAAACAATGCGTTGTATTCCAAATCCATGATTAGTCAGTACAATGAATATTTATGTTCCATAGCTCTGGTTTCTATCAGGATTCTGCCCCCACAAATGTACATTGAACTTGAACATCCAATAACACAAGCCAGCCAGCAGGGGTCCTCGTGGTCCCAGTACAAGACTTAAAGCTTAATAAAAAGAGAATAAAGCTGCTTTAACTGTGTAACAAAACTCATGAGAATTGAAAGCCACATTGCTGATTATAATATTATTATTGTTCATATAGTACCAA
Organism: Xenopus petersii; assembly: GCA_038501925.1. Classification (NCBI taxonomy): domain Eukaryota; kingdom Metazoa; phylum Chordata; class Amphibia; order Anura; family Pipidae; genus Xenopus; species Xenopus petersii. The sequence goes on along the minus strand of CM076672.1, from coordinate 237,185,641 downwards.
CATATTCAATAGTGCTTTACAGAGATTATACATCATTTCCTTTAGTCCGGAGCTTGCAATCTAAGGTACTGTCAATGAAACATGGACACAGGCAAGAAGAAACCTGTAAAATACTTACAAGGGGAGAAGGCAAGAAAGCCATGTGAGACACAGCATCATTCTAAAGCTCAAGCATAAATTATTCCCTGCCAGGGTCCCCTTCTAAGGGGAAGTGCAAATTTGTATTCGTGTAATTGGTTATTTCAGTATCTTGTCCATGATGTTATCAGATACGCTGGTACAACACCCAATTTGGGCACTTTAAAGGGTTTTTACATCATCCAACACGTTTTTCAGTTCAGTTGGTTTCAGATAGATCACCAGAAATAAAGACTTTTTCCAATTACTTTCTATTTTCTATGTGCAACGGTTTTTCTAATATTGAAGTGTAAAGTGTAAAACTCTGGGAAGGAGAGGGTCGCTGACCCTGTAAACTGTTCTAAATTGATACATTAGTCAATCTTTGTCCCTGCTGAGCAGAATCCCTGAGTTTCATTACAGGCAGTTGTTCGACTTGATACAATAGTTGCTGATACTCCAGAGATGCTGCTGAGAAATGGATCAACTCAATGGATCAACTAAATGGATCAACTAAATGGATCAACTAAATGGATCAACTAAATGTTGCAACATTGTAACCGTGTCTGCGCCTGAATTACTGAGCTGAGAGACTCAAACACCAGAGACACCAACATTCAACTTTACACTTAGATTTTGAAAAAAACCCGTAAAAAATAAAAATAAAAAATGTTTAGTAATTGAAAAAAGTCTTAATTTCTGAAAACAATTGAAAATGGAAAAAAGGGTTCTGGAGGCCAAGTTCATTGTTAAAGGGATACTGTCATGGGAAAACATGGTTTTTCCAAAACACATCAGTTAAGGACAAACAGATGGGGCTAGTCATATTGTCAGTTTCCCAGCTGCCCCAGTCATGTGACTTGTGCCTGCACTTTAGGATGGAACTGCTTTCTGGCAGGCTGTTATTTCTCCTACTTAATGTAACTAAACCAGTCTCAGTGGGACCTGGATTTTACTGCTATCTTGTGTTAGGGAGCTGCTATCTTGTCACCTTCCTATTGTTCTGTTGTTAGGCTGCTGGGGGGGGAAGGGAAGTACAGTACTGCAGTAAAGAGTTACTGAAGTTTATCAGAGCACAAGTCACATGACTGGGGGCAGCTGGGAAATTGACAATATGTCTAGCTCCATGTCAGATTTCAAAATTGAATATAACAAAATCTGTTGGCTCTTTTGAAAAATGGATTTCAGTGCAGAATTCTGCTGGAGCAGCACTATTAACTGATGCGTTTTGAAAAAAACATGTTTTCCCATGACAGTATCCCTTTAAGGAAAGATGTGCTCTGCTATTAGTGAGTCACACATCACTGCAATTATCAGTAAATAAATAGTATTATTATTATTAGTCTGTTTCTTTCTGGTCTACAAATTACTGACGTCCTCATTGGTCTATTTCAGATGAAGCAGATGATTGGTGCTCAGACTTTAGCATGTATAGGGCTGCGGTGCATGAGGAATCATAAAGCAGCAGCCATATATCAGGCTTGAGACATTAAGTTTAATTCAGAGTTTAGCCGTCCTCTCATTTATGTGGCGTGTGCTGTTTTGCTGTTCCAAGCAAAGTGCATAAAGATTACCGGCACACACAGCCTGGGCGCTGCGTATATAAAAGCCCCAAATAATTTGGTTCTGTGGGTTATTTTCTGGCCGCGCTTCCATTGCTTTGCATAATTCATAAAAACAGGAAATAAATTTGCACCACGGTGAATCTTCCCTGCGCTTCTCGCTGTATTTTAATCAGGAGTTGAGGAGAGCGGCTCCTTCTCTAGTAAAACTTAGTAGATTTATTAGTGAGGCTCAAGCACATTTCTCCCTGTGCGTTTCCCAGTAAAGAGACAGCGGGGGGGAAGGCAGGAGCCATCAGTAGAAGACTGCTGTTATAAATTGCTGCTGGGACTCTCTCTTCCCCACCTGCTTGTTCAGTAAAGTGAGTAAATACACCGGGTTTCACACGAGCCGAGCTTTAACAAACATGTAATTGATGGATAGAACTCAATGATAACTTCAACTGGCTGCTAAACTGGAGCTGCACCCCAGGGGCCCACGACTCAACTCTCACTCATGTCCCTTTATAGCCTGTAACTAGGGTTGGCACCTTTTCTGAAAAAAAATCGGCTTTACTATATCTTTATCTTTTTTACCTATTAATAACATTGGGATCAGCCATTATTTTTACTGGCCAGGCCAGTAAAATACCAGCCAGGTGGCGACCCTACCTGTAAAATATTGGTTCCCAAACTGAATGGCAGGGTGACTGTTAACCCAGTGTTTCTATATAACTGTAACCTTGCTATGAGCTAAGGGGGCCCAGTCTGAAGGCCAGTTAGGGGGAGATTTGGGGTGAGTGTTTATTTGTGCCCTGGGTACCCCTGGAACTATAGCAGGGTGACACCCCAATGTTTCTATATATCTGTAACCTTGTTATGAGCTAAGGGGGCCCAGTCTGAAGGCCAGTTAGGGGGAGATTTGGGGTGAGTGTTTATTTGTGCCCTGGGTACCCCTGGAGCTATAGCAGGGTGACACCCCAATGTTTCTATTGATCTGTAACCTTGTAATGAGCTAAGGGGGCCCAGCCTGAAGGTCAGTTAGGGGGTGATTTGGGAAGAGTGCTTATTTGTACCCTGGGTACCCCTGGAACTATAGCAGGGTGACACCCCAATGTTTCTATAGATCTGTAACCTTGTTATGAGCTAAGGGGGCCCAGCCTGAAGGTCAGTTAGGGGGAGATTTGGGATGAGTGCTTATTTGTACCTTGGGTACCCCTGGAACTATAGCAGGGTGAGGGTTACCCCAATGTTTCTATATATCTGTAACCTTGTTATGAGCTAAGGGGCCCAGTCTGAAGGTCAGTTTCGGGGAGATTTGGGGTGAGTGCTTATTTGTGCCCTGGGTACCCCTGGAACTATAGCAGGGTGACACCCCAATGTTTCTATATATCTGTAACCTTGTTATGAGCTAAGGGGCCCAGTCTGAAGGTCAGTTAGGGGGAAATTTGGGGTGAGTGCTTATTTGTGCCCTGGGTACCCCTGGAACTATAGCAGGGTGACACCCCAATGTTTCTATATATCTGTAACCTTGTTATGAGCTAAGGGGCCCAGTCTGAAGGTCAGTTAGGGGGAGATTTTGGGTGAGTGCTTATTTGTGCCCTGGGTACACCTGGAATTATTTTAGGGTGAGCAACCACTGCTTTAGAATCAAGGGACATTATAAAATAACACAGTGGAGCTTATGTTGGGGTGTGGGGGAACAATGAAGATTTCTAGTTTCTAGCAATATAAGGTGGAACAGTGTTGCACGGAGCTTCCATGATGAATATCTGCTCCGTTGAGCTTGGGGGCTAAATGGCATGTCAGTGGAGAAGTGAATTCTTTTTGGATGAACTTTCAGCCTGACTGCTGTGCTACAGAGGGAAGAAATCGCCTGCGGTGCAGGATCACTGATCGGCAGTATTTAAAATTCAAGTGGCGTGTGACAGCAGGAAAGTAACAGGCAGCAGTGGTGGTGAATCTCTGGGGAGCTCAGTGTGTTGTGCCATCAGCAAGAGATAAAGGAGAAAGAATTTATGTAAAGTCCATGTCTGATCTGTGGTGTGACTGTGGGTAAAGAAATGGCTGCAGCAAATGCATATGCCAGGGGTGCAATGTTGGGAAGGTGCTAGGACCCCAGGCATGCGCCTCTCTACCTAACTCAAGGTTTGACTACCAGGAGTTGCAGAGAGAGGCTTTGAGGATAGGGTTGGGAATGCCTGGTGGGGACTAGCAGGGAACAGGTGGGCAGGATTATGGTGGCTTGCCTCAGGGTCCCTCGTCTGTTGGCCTGACAATGGGTGATTGCTGTAGTTTAAATTACTGTCACTCATACTGTATATAAAATGACTTTGCTGAAAGTACAAGTAAAGTATTGATTGGTGCACTATGAGAACTCTGCAGAGGGTACACACTGATTGGTGGATTATATATTTATATTGTTTTTAGATTGTAAGCTCCTGTGAGCAGGGTGCTATTTTTATTCTGTACCCCTTGTTTGTTACAACAGATACAAACGATGATATATAAATATACATATATCGGCACGTACTCTGCAAACTGTTTCTTGGTCAAAGATCAGCGCCAACGGTTTTAACAGACTTGGTCTGGGCTTAAGCTGCAAGTTCCTATTTCTAGGGCACATCAAAGGGGCCGCTTTTAGCTCATTTCTACCTGACCACTAATCTGTTTTTTTTATGGGGCTCATGCCTTCTCAAAGTAATCCTGTAAATCCTCTTGTGAGTGATGTAAGGCAAGATATTAAGAACAAAAATAATAAATAAGGACTCTGCGGGGGCTAAGACTGACTTATTAAAACCAGCCGCTGGTCCCAAACTGGCCAAAATACAACTGCTGCATGTTTGTTTTAAAGCTTCTCTATAGGGATTTAACCTTAAAAAGAAATCACTTCTAAAGCCCCCAATGTAATAAGTCTCTTGGGAAGGGCTTATTGCCAAATCAAATTGATTGGGTTTCACTGAAATTTAGGGGACACAGATATACAAACCAATGGTCTGTTGTTTTAATAAAAAAAACAAAATCATAATGTGTTGTGTTCCTGGGACATTTCCTGATGGAATTTAAAATGAAACAATAATTTTGACTAGAAATTAAAAGATTTTTATCAGCTTTAAAACAGATTTGGTTTGAGATAAAATTAAGCCCCAACAGGTAAAGGGTTGTTTCTCCACTGGTTTATGGAAGAAGAATATCGAATGGCCATTTGGAAGCAACGTTTCAATTGGTCTTATTTTTTTAAATTATTATTTGCCTTTTTTATGTGACTCTTTCCAGCTTTTAAATTGGGGTCATTGACCCCATTTAAAACAAATGCTCTGTAATGTTCCACATTTATTGTTATTGTTATACTTTTTATTTCTCATCTTTCTATTCAGGCCTCTCCTATTCATATTCCAGTGTCTTATTCAAATCAATACAGGGTTACTAGAGTCATTTGGACCCTAGTAGCCATATTGCTGAAACTACAAACTGGAGAGCTGCTGAATAAAAAGCTAAATAAGTCAAAAAAACACAATAAATAAAAAATGAAAACCAATTGCAAATTGTCTCAGAATATCCTTCTCTACGTCATGCTAACAGTTAATTCTAAGGTGAACAACCCCTTTAAGATCACACAAGACAAATTCCTCATGGGACTGTTCCATTTCAACATGTCATCCACAGATGGGAGAAACTAAATTCACACAAATTGGGTGTAATCCTGTTATTGTGTTATTGTTATTTCTAATTTCCAATCTTGGGTAAATAACAACGGAAATCTGTCATAACTGCAATATAGATGTTAAATGGGAGGCATTAGAGGTTATTATGTGATGTTATATCTAAGTGCCTTTTAATTGCTGTAGAAAGAAGCCATTGGTTTGAAAGTTGAATATCCAGTCAGTTCCTGGTTAGGAGAAAACAGAAAATGTAATAACCCACTGGCATCACAACACAACCATCTGATCCAGAGTCCCTGTAGGGTGTTAAACCAGCACCATATAGAAGCAATGTTGGCTTATGATGTTCTTATCTAACATTAGTCTTATTATTTTGGAACCTTTTAGCAGTTTAGAAAGTGGTTCCTCTACGGGGAACATGGTAGTTGCCTTCCTATTCTTGTAGAAGACAGCTGCTGATTCTAAGATTTAGTGCAAGATATGAAACCATGTGATAAATCCTGGGGAGAACCAGATGGAGGATCGACGGAAATCAGAGGCTGGTAGGGAAGAGCAAGAACAGCAGGTTCTAGAGATAATGTGAGGGAGCAGCATGCTCCCAGCAATGAACCAAGGAACGCTCTTTCTAAGAATGGAACTAATGCTAAGATACATCTGCTAAATCATTATGCTACAGATTTGTAACTTATCCAGAAGTACAGATTGAAGACTTATTAATGCTGGTGCCGTTGTACAAAAGGCCAACCTACTGCAGTGTCAACTACACAATGTCTGTTGCATTTGATTATATTTACCCGTAAACTGAGAAAACTCTGCTGTTTTATCAAAGCCAGATACAAATAAATAGGAGTTAACCAGGGCTCATATCTGACTAATAATCTAGCGTTGAGGTATAGCAAAAGGGAGAATTTTCATCTTCGAAGGCTTCGCCAAACTTCACGCAACTTCGTCAGGAGTGGCCACTTATTATTACAAATGTTCAAGGAAGAAAAATAAAGACAGAATAGATCCCTCTAATGCCCTAGATATGAGCCCACCCTAAAACAAATGTGGCATGACCCTCAAATGGTTAAAAAAAACAGTTACAACTTTTAAAATAATCCCACTTTAAAGAAATAAAAAAAACGCTGTTTCCTTTTTCATTTTTCCACCTCTTCGGCATACAGGATATGATGTCACTGACATAAGATTAAGGAGGATGTAGCTTCACCCTATCAGTTCGTCAGGTCGACAAAAGAGGCAACGTAATAGAAAATTTACACTTTTGTGAATTTGAGGAGTAACAATTGTTTGAGTGAGCAAAAATTCCCTGGCGAAACGGCTCAAAACTTTGTTAGCGATGTATTCTAACGAATTGTCCTCTATGACTGTTAGTAAATTGGTGATGTCCCTACGAATTGGATTTCTGGCAAATTTTTGCTAGCGACAGCCACTTCGCCCTTTAGTGAATATGCCCCTAGAATGTTCCTTGATGGTTTCTAAGTGGTGCGATTGTGTGGGCTTCAGCTCTTGTTGCCACGGGTTTCCTAAATAAAAAACATCTATTGTATTGCCATATATATGTTCATAATTTTACCTGTTTGCATTATGTTTGGAAAAGTGTCCCCCAACCAATGTATTGGTCCTACAAGTTGATTCTCCATCACTGTAGCTCTTTTATATGGTGAGATCTTCAGGAGATGTACAAGGTTTAAAGGTATAAGATCCAATTAATGGAAGGCTTTGTGGGTTCTGAGCCTACATGGAAATGTGTCCTGCAAGCACTGCAAGCTTATTAGTTGTCTTACTGTATCTACAGGCATTCCCCAGTTGTCGTCCTCTCTAAACTTGGAAAAGCAAGGTTGAGTGGATCTTGGGTTGATATTGGTCCTTGATGGCATCTGATGTCATTTTCAAACCTGCTTATCTTGCCAATTTTTAGCTAGAAATCGATAGGCAGGACATTGGGAATGTACTTACATGGGCCAATAAGGTGCTGACTTGAACAGAAGGGGCCAAGTTGACTGTTTTCATCAGCCCACGCATGGCCACTTCACAGTCTCCAAATGTGTTGTTCTTGCCTTTGGAGTGTAGATATTTGTCAACTGGGCCTGCCACAGAGACCCTATGTGTGATGGGAGGCTTATGCTTAATTTACTAAGGAACCAGACCTGTGTTATCAAACTTTTATCCGTTTTTGTCATCCCTGAACAATCCAAATGCAAGCTGAGACATCACGCTGTTAGATCTTGTCTGTATCTGCTCTCACTTTCCATTCTTACAAGAGACTCTCTTGTCTTTCTTGTCTGCAGTATAAAAGCAAGCTTTTTAGCGTTGTTAAGGAAACTAGCCTGGATTTATATTATGGTGAAGAAAGATTGACTGAAAGACTGACCCCCACATTGGGGTCCCTTTGATTGTTTATCAAAGTGGATGAAATGTAACGGACACAGGAAAATGGGGCTTAAATGCCCTTAAACCTTTAATAAAAGCAGTTGATCTGTGATGATGCTGATATGAAACCGCATGGCCCATCATGATATTGTTAGAGGATTCTTAGGGTATGAACGATGTTCTTCAGGGAAGGATCGTAACAAGAGGAGAATTCCGCATGAGAGTAAATTGCTCACAATACAGACGTTTCTCTCCATCCAATAAATAATTGCTCTCCGTCTAATTTCTCTGGGCCAGAAAGTTCTTCCTCTCAGCAAGTCATAAAACAGGGGATATCGAGAGACTCTAGGAACGATCATGTGAATATTCCTCCGGGTCCTGAACTCAATGCAAATGCTATTGGCAAGTCATCGGAGATTATCATTTTTTATAACACAACTATAACGACTTCTGTCTGTGAAAGAAGACAGATTCATCGTTTTAATCTGCTGGTTGTTTTTTTTTTTTTTCCAAACCAAAAGGGTTTAGTTCACCTTTAAATTCAACAGCCCCTGAAGGGTTGTAGCTGCAAAATGATGGCTGTAATTTTTGGCTTGTGCTCCTCTGGTGGAGGTTTAACTCATTATGATGTGGAAAGTCTAGCCATTAATAAAACAAGTCCCTTCCTGACAATCACATAAACAGAACAAGTGGCGGGGAATGATTTGCTGCTTTATGAGCTCCTGAGACTGGTGCTCTGATTCGGCTGCTTTGTATTCCCCCGGCTGCCCTGGTGCTTAGAGGTCTGCTAAAGCTGTCGCCCAAACTTTTCATATATTATGCATTATAGGCCTTTTCTCTCGCACAGGCTGATCACAAACCCGGGCAGGTTTCTTTAGAGCCAATTAATTGTACATGGTTTGAGGCATTTAAATGACCTGCATTTATTTTATTCATTCGGGGAGAGTTTTCACCTCTTCCCTTTTCCGTGAGACGCCGGCTATGAAAGCAAAAGCTTCCGTTCATATACGAATTTATCAGCAACTCTAAATATGATTAAGTTCATTTATTTTCTTTCCTTAGAAGCAGAAGTCATATTATTGCTGCAGTGTGATTGCTGTGAGCTCCCCTGTTGTACAAAGGAACCCTTGGTAATACATATCACTGACCTTCAGCCAAAATCCCTGCCAGAAACAGAACACAGCATCATGTATGCGCTCGGAGCATATACATCTCATTCAGTTAGATTGCAACATTGCATTCATTGTATTTAGCACATTTAACCCCAGCCAGACCAGAGAACAGCAGGATAAAGAAGGGAAGCAGTTTTAAAGCCAAAGATATCAGAATATAATACAAGAAAGAAAACAGAATTTCTTTGATCATTGTAACGCCCAACAATCACCGAATCACCAGGCAGTGGCACATGGAGCTGAATCATGATCATTTTTACTATAACATACAAAGTTAATACATGTTAAATCTGCCCAACTGCTGGTAATTTCACAGAAGGGGAAAAATTCCTTCCTCACTCCAAATGGCAATTGGACCAGTCCCTGGATCAGCTTTGTATTAGGAGCGAATGTCATCAACTTCGTGTCTACTCGCATTGTAAAAAGGCAAACAATTTGAAAATTTGCAGATGACAAAATGCAGAATTTCGCTGTAAATCCATGCCTGTGGGAAGTTCTCGGCATATTAACTCTTCCACTAATTCAATCCATTGTGATTGGATTAGTGGAAGAGTTTATATGCCGAGAACTTCCCACACCAGTCAGTTGAACTGAAGAAGCTGCTCGGATGAGTAGTGAAACATCTTCAATGATTACTCAGCACGTCCAGTTGTTTTAGATTCACTTATAATTGTTCATCATTACATAATGAACAATTTAAATAAAAGTGGACCCAATACAGAACCCTGTGGCACCCCCACTAAGAGAACCTTACTCCAAGTAGAGAATGTACTACCGGCACCGGCCGTCTGTACATGATTTTGTAGCCGGTTTCTGTCCACGTTACGTACAAACAGCATTACCAGCCCAATAGACCTTCATTTAGAAACACGAATTAGAGCAGAATAAACAGAATAAATAAAATGGGATGAAAACACTCTTACTCAGTTGAGCTACTTAAAGGGGAACTATCATAAAATAAAGAAGCAAAGTCTGAAAACCTGAGGCAGCAAGGAACTTAAAAATGTTATTTTTTTGCACCAGATTGCAGATAATAGATCATATTTTTAGTAAAAACTGCAATCTTCTACCTTTCTACAGTCAGCTTGCCTAGTTTTTTGTTGTTGCTGGCTTTTAGATTAGACAGACATAAGAAGGAGCCAATAGTGGAAAGAGAATTTTGGTCAAATAGAAGCTCTTCCCACGGGAGCTGGAAGTCTGACATGATTATCACGATCCACTCCAGTCATGAGCTTTAAACCCGACACTGCCAAACCCTGACCCCTACCCAACACGTGGTCTGTGTACCTTTAACTTCTTGCTTGAGACCACGGTTGGTGGGGGGGAGCAGGTCCACGTTTCCGCAGGAGCAGGCCTGGGTCGGCAGGGCCAACAGGGTTTTTTCCTGATGTCCCAGTTCAACGATGAGGAAGAATATAACAGAACCAATTAACTCATGTGCTGAGATCTGCGCCTGAAACACCTGCATGCAACAGTCGTTATATGGAGACTGCCTACTTCTCAACTGTCCCGTTTTTCGCGGGACAGTAAAATTTCGCCCGCAGTCCTGGATTGTTACTGAAATATCCCAAGTTTCTGTTTGCTCTCCCGACCAGAAAAAGATACAACGTTTCTAAAACTTAATTAAATAAGAGACTTTTTGGCAGAGAGAACAGAATACCCAGTGCCTGCACTAAGAAACATTTGTAAGTAATTAAGATAAGCAAAGATAAAATTGTAAAACTATAAGCAGGTCTCTAGGGAGAAATGAGACTTACAACTTAAAGGGCAATTCAACTTTATTAGCACAACTGTAATAACACATAAACAATGGCCCTAAAACCTCCAGAAATATGTTCAAACTTTCCATAACCTGCCAAATTTTGTAAAATGGACATGGTAATTATGGGGTGTGGTCATAAAAAGGCCGTGGTCAAAAACATTTCCCGGCCCTACGCGTGGCAGAACTTTTTGTCCTTCTATCTGATTTTCAAATGTTGGGAGGAATGAGACTGAGGTAAATGCTCTCAGATAAAGAGGTAGAAGCAATGTAGTTACACACATCAGCTCAAGTCAGGTAACAACACACAGAGGTTTAGTCAGCACAGGTAAGTCCCCTCAGTGTATCAATGACCCTCAGTGGCTGCCTTTTCACTAGGTGGGTTTCGCTGGGGAATATTAACCTCACGCCCCTCTCCATGGAGGAGACTAGAGCTGCTCTTGCTGACTAACCCTGACTGCCTGACCCTCCTACAGTGTTCCATGACAGGATCTAGTCACAATGTAACCCTCATTCACAGGGTCCCTGCACCCCAACTTCACCTTATGGCTCTGAGCTTCTCCTGAACTACATAGGCCTCATTTTACCTCAGGCCCTTCAGCACTTCCACTTCCTGTCTCAGCTGGAGCCCAAACAGGAAGACCCTCAGAAAACTGGTCTGTCTACTTCAAAACCAGACAGGTAACATAGTAACATAGTAACATAGTAAGTTAGGTTGAAAAAAGACACACATCCATCAAGTTCAACCTTTTAACTTTTTTTAACCTGCCTTAACTACCAGTTGATCCAGAGGAAGGCAAAAACCTCATTTGAAACCTCTCCAATTTGCCTCAGAGAGGGAAAATTCCTTCCTGGTCCAGTCCCTGGATCAACTTGTACTATGAGCTATCTTCCATAACCCTGTATTCCCTCACTTGCTAAACACCATCCAACCCCTTCTTATACCTATCTAATGTATCAGTCTGTACCCCTGATTCACTTCCCAGCTCTCCCTGTAACACCCCTTTCCCTCCTCTAATCTCATTGGCTCCCTCCTGTCTGCTGGGAGGAGCTACTCGTGAATAAAGCATCCGACCCTTCCTTATACCTATCTAATGTATCAGCCTGTACCACTGATTCAGGGAGACAATTCCACATCTTCACAGCTCTCACTGTAACAAACCCCTTCCCAATATTTAGCTGGAACCTCTTTTCTTCTAATCGGAATGGGTGACCTTGTGTCAGCTGGAAAGACCTACTGGTAAATAAATCATTAGAGAGATTATTATATGATCCCCTTATATATTTATACATAGTTATCATATCACCCCTTAAGCGCCTCTTCTCCAGCGTGAACATCCCCAATTTGGCCAGTCTTTCCTCATAGCTAAGATTTTCCCTTTACCAGCTTAGTTGCCCTTCTCTGTACCCTCTCTAATACAATAATGTCCTGTTTGAGTGATGGAGACCAAAACTGTACGGCATATTCTAGATGGGGCCTTACCAGTGCTCAAGGGCAGTAACGATGAGCAACCAATCAGCAATTAGCATTGAAAAGTCTATTGCTGGTAAAATAATGAAAGCAAGTAACTGTTTGTGAATGAGCACCTGGTGATATTTTCAGTCGCAGGCTGGAAATGGGGCAGAATAGAAATGTTAATAATGAAATAAATGTACAGAATGATTAATGGTGATGAAAGGATCAAGTGCTTAGAGCTGATCCATCCATAACACAATAAAAGTTCATTTAACTGTGAACTTCTCCTTTAACTAGTTAATAATGTATATTGAGCAGCAAATGGGCAAATTCAGTTCTGCGTGGTTTGTGTATGAAGTAGTTATGGGTTGGAGTAAGTAGCAGGTCCAAGTGTGGAGGTGCAGGATCGGTTGAGGTCTCTCCAGTTACCCCACTGACACTCCTTAGTAGAACAATGATCACTAAATAAGCCTGTCTGTCCTTTAGTAGAGAATGGAAGTCTAGTGTGGAGCCATAGCACTAACTATATTGACCCATGTGTAATGAGACCTTATTTTTAAGGCTCTGGATACTCATTCCCTGTTGTTACTTGGAGAAACATTTCCACCTGACTTCGCCCCATCCCATTCCTATACTAGGAGGTCTCCTAACTCACACATTGTGTTGGAGCCCACAGGGACTGCAACTTGAAGGGCCCTTCATACAAATTGAAGCCCTCCCTCCTGGAGACAATCCTTGCACCTCTCCCCCACCTTCTCCCATGCATGGATGCTCACCTCTGCTGCCATGTACTTGCATCCTGAGAGAGAGAACATTACTGGTGGGGGAGCTGGTCTGGGTCAGTGAAGCTCATGAAGGCCAGGAGCCCACCAGGAGCCCACCAGCTGTCCCGCCAGCCCATTCTGGTACTGTACCCAGGGAAAACCCGTACATCTGACGGAGAACCTCTCCTGGTCCCTAAACACCAGCTCTATAGTGAAGAAGGCACAGCAGCGTCTCTACTTTCCGTAAAAGCTGAAAAAAAGCCCACCTTCCACCATCTATCCTCATTATCTTTTGCAGAGGGTTTATTGAAAGCATTTTATGCAGCTGCATCACTACCTGGTATTGAAACTGCTCTGTATCTGATCGCAAGATCCTGCAGCGAGTGGTGAGGACAGCGGAAAAGATAATTGGGGTCTCGCTACCTGCCATTATGGATATTTACAACACCCGGTGTCTCCAGAAGGCTACCAGCATTGTCAGGAATAGCACCCACCCTGCACATGATCTCTTTACCCTCCTGCCATCCAGTAAAAGATAATCTTATGTATAGTCTTATGTATAGTCGTATGTATAGTCTTATGTATGATCGTATGTATAGTCTTATGTATAGTCGTATGTATAGTCTTATGTATAGTCTTATGTATAGTCATGTATAATCGTATGTATAGTCTAATGTATAGTCTTATGTAAATTCTGATGTATAGTCTGATGTATAGTCTTATGTATAGTCTTATGTATAATCTTATGTATAGTCTTATGTATAATCTTATGTATAGGCTTATGTATAGGCTTATGTATAGTCTTATGTATAGTCTTATGTATAATCTTATGTATAGTCTTATGTATAGTCTGATGTATAGTCTGATGTATAGTCTGATGTATAGTCTGATGTATAGTCTTATGTATAGTCTTATGTACAGCAATAGGGGTTCTGGAGGAACATCATTTTGTTTCTACTATGTACTGTATTACTGTATATGGCTGAAATGACAATAAAATCCACTTTACGTGACTTGATCCTATCCCATGGGGCATTAGTATAGAGGCCTTGTCACCACATTCCCCCATTGGCCATTCTCTGAACTGCATAGGTCTCTTTCATCAAGTAAAAGTGAGTAGGGAGTTCAATAACATCAAACTAACTCTGCGTGGCTTATCTTTTATCTGACAGAGGTGGATAATGTCCCCTTCAAGCTGTGCAGCTGTACACATAAGTTATAACACATTTTTAAAGGGTACAGAAAGTTTTATACTTGCAATGAAGCACCCACCACCCTATGTAACAGTGCAGAAGTCAAAGACCCCTCCTGTACTTTCTTATCACCTTTGGATTGGGGCTCATCAGATTACCAGGCTGAAAAATAATTATTAAAGAGCTGACTGTATGAGCCGGTGCAGCGCTGGATACAGAGACAAAGAAACATTTGTTCTTTTGTTCATTTCATGGTTGTTTTTTTAATTAGTCCGTTTTTATAATCAAAATTGCTTTTCATTGGCCAGAGATGATATATCTGATTTTCTCCTCCAACTGATTGCTCCTTGGGTGCTAATAAAATGTAATATATGAGAATGTTTGTTCTTGCTCAGCACCACGGACAGCAGGCTTAGTGTCGGAATGGCTCCGTGCTCCAGTTCTACAAGCTCCTAATTGTCTCCTCGGCCTGGTTGGTGCCAGATTAGTGCAGCTGCAACACGAACTGGACCCCAAGAGTAAAAACGTTCTTATTTCACTAAATACCCTTTTGTACATAAACCAATAAAAAGAACACTTTAATTTACAGCAGCACGAGACAAAGGTTCATAATTGGCAAATATTTAATCTTTATGTACTGGAGCTGCTGATCTGGATCAGTATTATAAAAAAAAGTGTAGAACCAATATGCCTTGTATAAATTGCTTTTTGAAAAATTCTCAGACGCATGGGTCAGTAGCAGTAGGTCCCTTGTATAAATAGCTACACAGGGAGAGTTTCATTTCTACTTGAAGGTGTTCCGAGCTTGGACCTCCACTAATTGCTCTACGTGAAAAACAAGTGACTTGTTAATGCTGCTCCATCCTGTGTGTACTCAGAATCCATTTAGGGCTCACGTTGACCATGACTTCATGTTAAGGTGAGTCTGGTTTCAGAGGGGACAGCACAAGAATCTAAGATATAAGGTTGTAGGACATAACTAAGGGTTGTTCAGGGTGGGGGTCTACCTGGCTGCAGGAGTTATGAAATAACCTAGAGCTGATTTGCCAACTTTTAGTATAGACACTCCATTTAAAATACCAGGTCTCCATGTGGAAGACTTATGGCTGTGCTCCAAACTGTCTCCAGAAGCAATGTCAGCAATGAGCTGAGTTTTTATGGGTGATCAGAGGCAAATGCACTTAACATCACTATGTGTAATGCCAAGCAACGGCTCCGGTGGCGTAGAAAATAAATGGCATTTCACAACCTGGCAGTCTGAGTTGGGCAGATGCCAGGAAAACACTACCTGCATAAATGCTCAGTGCCAACTGTAACGTTTGGTGGAGGAGGAATAATGGGCTGGGGTTGTTTTCAGGGTCTGGGTCCATTGTTAAAGGCTATGGGTACAGTGGCATTCCTGACAATTCTGTGCTTCCTACTTTGTGGGACAGTTTTTGGGTGGGGGCTTTCCCATTTACAATAATGCCCCGTGAACAGAGCCAAGTCCCTACAGTATGGTCCTGACCCCAAACCAACTGTACCCCTGTGGGATAAATCCGAACCCCAACTGTAAACCTGATTCCCAACATCAGTGACCAACCCCCTTAATGCTCTCGTGGCTGAATAGAAGCAACTCCCAGCAACAACTCTCAGCAACAATGTCCTAACATCTAGTGGGAACTTACCTACAAGAAATGGGGCTGTTATAGGAGCTTCATATTAATACCATTGGTTTGGGAATGAGATGTGGGAAGGCAGATGCTCCTTTTTAGCACCCATGTAAGTACCGTATATACTCGAGTATAAGCCGTCCCGAGTATAAGCCGAGGTACCTAATTTTACCTCCAACAACTGGGAAAGCTTATTGACTCAAGTATAAGCCAAGGGTGAGAAATGCAGCAGCTTCTGGTAAGTTTCAATCTCGTTTTTGGATGACTATTCTTAGGCGCCGGCTACTATTCTAAGGCGCCGGCTACTATTCTAAGGCGCCAGCGAATATTCTTAGGCGCCGGCTACTATTCTAAGGTGCCGGCGAATATTCTTAGGTGCCGGCTACTATTCTAAGGCGCCGGCGAATATTCTTAGGTGCCGGCGACCGTTTTTGCGCTTGACCCGAGTATAAGCCGAGGTAGAGTTTTTCAGCATATTTTGGGGGCTGAAAAACTCGGCTTATACTCGAGTATATACGGTACAATACACACACACACTTTTTTGGGTTCTCCTTTGCCTTTCTTTGTGAACTCAAAAAATGTTACGCAAAACAAAATAGAACTTCTGTGTTAAGTATTGGAGTTGAATATATTATATTATAAAGATAATGGGTTATTAATTAATTTTTGGCCATATCTGATGCTGTTTCATAATGAAAACATCGGAGGGGGTGTCATGGAAGCGAATGTTCAGGAAGAGCGCGCTCACTACACAATATCATAATGAGATAAGCCTTCATTACATGGGAAGAATAAAATATCATTTTGAAGGGGAACAAATAATTGAAAAATCTTAGTTCTACAGTGAAATGTGTTCCTGGAAGACAATGCTCGAGTCAGACATTTAATCTTTATTTGGGAAGAGCCGGCGTATTTACATATGAAGCCGGGATAAATCTCAGCAGAATGATTGCGATAAGTGTATAACTACCGACACTGAGCATATTAATATATTATATATGGTTTCATTTTGGAAGTGGCTGCTGTTTACAGTTCACCTTCATTCTATAAATATTTATGTAATATTTTTCAAAAGCGTATTTAAAGGCTTTTTTAATGAGATATTCATAAATCCTCAATGTGTATCCATTTAATCTTTTTATTGCCATAAATTCAGGTAGATGGGGGCCAATAAATAATCAAGGTCCTATGGTAGTAATGCACATTACATTTAAGGCACGGGCAGGGTTGTCTTTAGCGGTGTCAAGGTCCAGAGTTTTTCAGCCTTTAAACAACCCTTATCTTTCTTTAAAGTAGAATTGACTGACCTGCAACAACTGCCAGCAGCCATTGGCAGTTAGTGGATAATGGACATTGTACTTCATTAACAGATAAAGGGCTGAATTTGATTAAAAGTGTTTATGCCACCTTTGCTCTACTATTGTCATTTTTCCTTACTGTCTTCATCTCATTCTAATGTATCCATCTTGCTCTACTCTCCACCAGGGTTTTTTTTAATTAAAATCTCACCCTAATGTGGCCATGGTACCCTAATATTTGTCTTCTTACTCTGCTATATCCATTTTGTTTCTTTTCATCCTACTCATTTTTTTACCCTACTGTCACCATCCTCTTTTATTGTTGACATCTTGCCTTTTTTCTCCTTCATGTTATTCTGTTTCTGTATTTTGTCCTACTGTCTCACCATACTGTCTCACCACCTAGCTGTCCCATTGCCACCTTCCTCTACTGTCTCTCTCTCTGAACCTTACCCTACTGTTTATTTCTTGTCCTACTATCTACATCTTCCCTACAGTCTCTCTCTCCATCTTTCTCTACTGTTTCTTTCTTATCCTACTATCTCCTACTTCCCCTACAGTCTCTCTCTCTCTCTCTCTCTCTCTCTCTCTCTCTCTCTCTCTCTCTCTCTCCATCTTGCCCCACTGTTTCTTTCTTGTCCTAATATCTCCACCTTCCCCTACAATCTCTCTCTCCATCTTGCCCTACTGTTTCTTTCTTGTCCTACTTTCTACACCTTCCCCCACAGTCTCTCTCTCCATCTTACCCTACTGTTGTCATCTTTCTCCCTATTTTGTGCTTCTGTCAGCTGTCTGTCCTACTTCTTCCATACTGTCTTGGACAGATAGAATTGATAAACCTTGATTCTAAGCTCTGCAAAGCCTACAAAAAACATGCAAAGTGGTTGTCTACAGACACTTAAAGGGCAACTAAAGTCTAAAATAGAATAATGCTAGAAATGCTGTATTTTGTATACTAAATATAATCATGGACTTACTGCACCAGAAGTCCAATTAAACAAATGATTTATGCTTTTAAAGTTGACGCAGGGGGCTTTCATCTTGTAACTTTGTTAAACATCTTTGCAAGACCAAGACTGTGCACATGCTCAATGTGGTCTGGGCTGCTTAGGGATCGTCATAAATGATCAAAACAGCACAGATCAAATAATATCTGCCAGAAGCCGATACAGCAAGACTGATTAATAATCACATTATACAGACTGCACTGGGTCTGTGGATACAAATCTACACAGTTGTTACAGGGAAACAAACAAAGCTGCTCTAGTTTTTGGATGTAAGGTGGGGGGCTCCCCCTGTTGTTTGAAAGTATGATCGTTTCCCCACACAGCAGTTAGGGACCGTCTAAAGTTTCCTAACTTCAGCTGTCAGAGCAACTAAAACAAAGGGAGAATTTCACTGCATACAGTCAAGTTTATTATAAAAACGGTAATTAGTAGTAGCGATAAGGAGCACACGGTGATTTAGGAAAAATCAAGCCTTCTTTATTGAAAAATCCGGGGCTTTACTTTACTAGGCGTTGCTTAGGTGGTTTTATTAATGGTGTTGGGGGTGGTTTTCCCTATGCTTCTGAGGAAGTGGCGAGATGCCACGAAACGCGTCAAGTGTGGGGGAGAGGTCATATCCACATATGCACTGATTTACTGATGATTTTACAGATTTTTCAATAAAGAAGGCTTGATTTTTCCTAAATCACCGTGTGCTCCATATCGCTACTGCTAATTACATATTAAGTACGTCTGGATCCAGGGACATCTTCTATGTTGCAGCACAGGTGTTGTTAAGGACCCGTGGACAGAAGTGGGTGCACGCTATTCGAGTTTTTATAAAAACGGTAGACAATTTTTAATTAAAGTATATTGGAGATAGGTTCCTTTTTCATTAAAGAAAGTAAAAATGGGATTTTATTTTTTGCCTTTACATCTCCTTTAATGGCTTACTGTTTGCCTACTGGTTTCAGCTCTTCATCTGATTGACTCCTTGGCTTGACCTTGGCTTGTTTGACCACTTTTGATTGATGTCTGCCTGTTTTCTGGACATGGTTACTCCTTAATGCTTTTCTGGTTTTCAGACCTGATTAAAGACCTGACTGAATCACTGCACCTCATTCAAAGTGTCATCCTTTGGCACTTTTGCTACTCTAGTCAAAACAAATAGGAGCAACCTACTAGAATTCACAACTTATAGGCAACTTCATGAACCATTTGCCGTCACATAGCTTAAAACCTTCTAATAAAGTTGCAATCACACTGACATTAACTTGAAGGTCCATCTTTATTGCAAATACATAAAAAAATTTGGGCAGCCCTGAAGATGATTTAGGGAACTGCCCTGTTGATGCCTTTCATGGTGTCAGTAACGCCACAAATGAATCAAGTAGACTTATATCCATTCCATGTTATGTTAATATATTTTTGACTTCTGTTATTCTACATCTAAACTTATCCTGTTGTCATCTACAGATCTGTGGTCTAATGGAGTTTTACATTGTGACCCCCTCACAACACCGGGCACCATATTTGTGTGGCACTAGCACAGCGATGGGCACCATCAGATCTCTTGGACAAAAGGCAGTTTTTCAGAGCTGATAACTAAAAAGGTCCATCAAGATCACAGTCCTTATTAGGCACAATATAAATCAACACTCACACATCAACACTCTTTCAGCTTCCAGTAAGGCATTATAGGATGCTATCAGGAAGGAATGACAATGAGGCCTGGCCACTGAAAGTCTTAGCAAATATTAATTCATGCACCACCAATCCATAAGTGTTGGTCTGGCAGAGTCCCAGAAACTGTATATGAAGGTAAAACTGAGTAAGCCAGGACATTGGGAGGGTTGGATAACCTTGATCAGATCAAGTTGTCATGGTCTGGTAAATTATTCATTTCATGTACCCACAATCCATTAAATTAGCTAAATTATCAGTGCAGGGCAACGATGGGTGAATACCAAACCCCATAAAATTACAGAGATTAAAACTAAACTGCTGATTAAGGTGTTGCTCTGTAAAAGCGTTCACTGATCAACTAATTATTGCCCAAGGCTTTCCCTGGTAAATATAACAATGGTACAATACCTAGGCCTTGTTTATCCATAGAAAACATATATTTATTTGCTACGCTGGGTACCCCTGGAACTATAGCAGGTTGACTGTTACCCCAATGTTTCTATATATCTGTAACCTTGTTATGAGCTAAAGGGGACCCAGTCTGAAGGTCAGTTAGGGGGAGATTTGGGGTGAGTGTTTATTTGTACCCTGGGTACCCCTGGAACTATAGCAGGGTGACTGTTACCCCAATGTTTCTATATTTCTGTAACCTTGTTATGAGCTAAGGGGGCCCAGTCTAAAGGCCAGTTAGGGGGAGTTTTTGGGTGAGTGCTTATTTGTACCCTAGGTACCCCTGGAACTATAGTAGGGTGACACCCCAATGTTTCTATATATCTGTAACCTTGTTATTAGCTAAGGGGGCCCAGCCTGAAGGCCAGTTAGGGGGAGATTTGGGGTGAGTGTTTATTTGTACCCTGGGTACCCCTGGAACTATAGCAGGTTGAATGTTACCCCAATGTTTCTATATATCTGTAAACTTGTTATGAGCTAAGGGGGCCCAGTCTGAAGGTCAGTTAGGGGGAGATTTGGGGTGAATGCTTATTTGTACCCTGGGTACCCCTGGAACTATAGTAGGGTTACACCCCAATGTTTCTATATATCTGTAACCTTGTTATGAGCTAAGGGGGGCCCAGCCTGGAGGCTAGTTAGGAGGAGATTTAGGGTGAGTGTTTATTTGAGCCTTGGGTACCCCTGGAACTATAGCAGGGTGACACCCCAATGTTTCTATATATCTGTAACCTTATTATGAGCAAAGAGGGCCCAGCCTGTAGGCCAGTTAGGGGGAGATTTAGGATGATGGCTTATATGTTTTCTGGGCACCCCTATAATAGAGTTGCTGTTAAAAACCAGTGTATTTTAATTTACAGGTACATGTCTATATGTTATTAAACAACAAAAACCTAGTGCTATTTATGTAAGCATTAAAAATGAAATTGGTTATTTTATAAACAGGTAATACTGATATTGTGAAATGGTCATAGCCATATACAGTCTTAAAAGTAAAAGACTTTTTCATGGAATACTGAGGATTAAATGTAACATTTCTGTTTTTGGGTGCACTGTAAGATGCTATTGGAGCTGAAACAATCTCAGCGTATCAAATGGATTATATTTTGATATCAGAATTCAGCGCTACATGCACAGCAAGGAGACCTGTGTGCTGCTCTGCGCCTGTCGGTACAGTAACAAGCACTTAGTTAATACTTTGGGGCCTGGGAGTGCACCTGCTGCTGAAATATTCACAGTCTCTTCAGTAAACAGCATCTGTTAATATCACTTGGCTATGTCCGTTAATGTGTGCAAGGAGAATACATCCCCCCAGCAGAATTGTGAAGGGGAACCACATGATGAGTGAGAGGCACAGTCTGCGTGCTCTCTGTATTGCAGTCTGTTTATTCATACAAATAAAGCTGATCTGTCACCAGTATGGAAATTGCATCTTCTGATCCTCAGTACAACAGAGAAAGACAAGGTTCTTGCCAAAACGAAACCCGAACATTGTGTTATATAATGTTTTCTGAAGCATGACCATAGCCTTATGGTCGTACATGGACTGCATTTCAATTCACTCCATGAAAAGTTACATTACCTTTCTGTGGGTCCCTTCTTCCCTCTTAGAAATAGTGGGCCCTACAGAATTGCAGCTGATTTACAAATCTAAATAACCACATTCAGATGGGTGGAAGGGGAAAAAGAATGGCGACAACAATATGGAGGAATTCAACCATGGCCACCCCCATGAGAAGTCTGAAGGCCCAAAGAGTAGATGGGGCAATCTAAGAACCCCTATCTATATGTCACCAGGAACTGAAATCAACTTCAGACCATTAATATTGTAGAGGACTGGTAAACAGTTTCCCCTTGTATTGTTGCAGTCCCCTAACCTTTGGCCACTTTAGTTAATAATGAGATGATATCTTCCTGGGTCAAATCGTGACCTCTAGAGTTTCCTAGTTTAGCCACAAGGGGGCAGTGTGTTAAGATTTGGAAGCCATGTGGTTGTCAGGGCTTTTCGCCAGAGATACCCCCAGGTGGAAGGGAGTCAAGAGTGGTTGAACAAAATGGACTTTGGTCTTTTTTTCAACCCTACTTAACTATGTAAGGTTGGAACCCCAGACAAGATCTAGTGAGTGATGAGCTATCTTCTGTTATACTGTAGGTATCTCTACAGCTCTGGGTTATTTAGCTGAGCAGCTTTGGCCTCCACCAAGTGGAGACTAGGTTCCAGGTAGCATTGTTGACCAGAGAAGCAACCAGTGTATGGGCCTTAGAAGCTAGATATTTCAACTTGGGTTTCACTCCAAGAGGAGTCCCACCAGAACGGAAGAGAACTCTAACCCAGACCTGCTCCCCCCTGAAATCTTTTGCTCTGTTGGGAAGCCGAAATAAAGTAAACTCTGGTGGGGGTCGGAGGGGGGTTGTGGTTGGGCTGGGAGGCCAGATGGTTGCAGCTGGGGCAGGGGCCTGGGGGGTTGCGGCTGAGGTGGGAGACCAAAGATATAGGGGCTCCTCAAGTAGTCCTGAACCCCACCAGTCATGGCACTGGAGAAGGCACTAAGGACAGGGCTGATCCTAAATCGTGGGGCATTAGGACAATCTCTGGTCATGGTACTTAAGGGCCAATACCCCAGCCATTGTCAACAAGTATCACCCTGTATGTTACCCTCCGTTATGGTACAGGGAAGGTTCCTTCTTTCTCCAGTGTCTCTCAACATCTTGTAATGTAATTGTATATATTTCTATATGTTTCTATTTCTATATGTTTCTTTTCTTTCCCTGTTATATCCCCTGTTTGCCCTATTGCTTTGCCAATGCAAGAAGCGCTATATAAATCTGCCTGCAAACCCTCTAAATAACCCTTATTTCCAATCATTCTTGTGTACATCTAAGCAATAGGTGAGTTATGGCTGCATCATTACCTATAATGACAGATTTAAAGTTCCATCACACTAAGCTTCTCATCTCTCCCAGACCCAGAGCTGCCCGTCAGCGCAGGGGTTAATGGCACTGGAATACAGGTTCTTTATTTATTATGGCAGCGTGATAAACAAAGGAAATAGTTTGCTGTTTTTCACCGCAGCCCATCTACATTAAATCTATAAATATTCCGCCCTTCACGGCTAGAAGTAATTAGTTTTCTTGTAAGTGCAATCTCATCAGAACTGGATTCCAGTGGCCTTTAGATAATGGGCCTTCAGGGTGCGCTGGTGCTTTGCTCAGGGTCTGTGCAAGTGACGAGGGGCTGCTGGCACGCTGTGGGGGCGGCTGATCTGTATGCGAGGGGAACAGGAGAGACAGGCAAAGTGAGGACAACCCACCGGCTGCTTCAATCTAAGTCCTAGAAGTATCCTTATGTGCCGTGCCTGCAACACAGAGGATCTTGTCTGGAACCTAGTTATGATGAACACAAACTAATAGAATGCACTTTTTAAAGGACAAAAAAAAGTCTAAAACACTGGGAAGTGCCAATTTGCCTGGAACCCCCAAGTGATAAAATTCAATACCTTTACCCAGGGCTGGTGCACCTTTCTTTACAAAATGTACTGGTCTGGGGTACTTTCTTCTATATCCCTGCACTGCAAGTTTTCCCTGCTCCCAGTATCCCTTGCACCTCCAGGGAGAGGTTTATTATAGGTTTATAAGAGTTTATTATAGGTTCTCCCACACATTTTATGCTGCCATTTGATGCTCAAGTTCAATTTAAGCCAGTGGTTCCCAAAACTGGGGGCTTGGTTCAATCTTCTGTTTCTACTCTTGTTTAAGTGCAAAAGTAAAAGTAAAATTATCTGTAGCCAATAAGATAATACTGTATAGCACTATGGATATTACCCCAGGCAACCTCTCCTTGTTGGAGAACACAACAGCTCTTAGCAGTTCCCTGTAAGGGCCCTTTTGTAAAGGGGTGGACTGTGATGTGAGTGGGAATGATTGTAAATGCTTGCATGGAGTATGTTTAAAAATATGAGTAAAATAAAACATAATAAAAATATAATAAATATATAATATAAATATATAATAAAATAATGTGTTAAATGTAATTTGGAGAAAACGACACTAGATGGCAGCAAGGGAAAAAGATAATTGTAATACCAACCTCCACCACTAGAGTAGGAGAACATAAGGTATAAAAGTGAGGAGCCACGCCCATAGAGTGGTCTTTTTCTCCAAGCAGGTGCAGTTAGTGTCGGTCTTCTTAAAGGACCAATAACATCAAACAATTAAATTGTTTAAAAGTAATAAAAATATAATGGAGTGTTGCCCTGCACTAGTAAAACTGCTGTGTTTGCTTCAGAAACACTACTATTGTTTATATAAATAAGCTGCTGTGTAGCCATGGGGGCAGCCATTCAAAGGAGAAAAGGCTCAGGTTACACAGCAGATAGCAGATAAGCTCTGTAGAACATAACGTTATCTGTTATCCACTATTTGACCTGTGCCATATAGCCTTTTTTCAATTTCCACCATTGCTACACAGCAGCTTGTTTATATGAACTATAGTAGTGTTTCTGAAGCAAACATACCAGTTTTACCAGTGGAGGGCAACATTACATTATATTTTCATTACTTTAAACAACACATTTTTATTTTTTGGTGTTACTGTTCCTTTAAGTACAGGCACTAGTTGCCTTAACCAGAGAGGGCTGGAGATAATGGGTAGTTTTGGACCCCTTTTTGGACCCCTATGAGGAGCTAGAGGCTTAGAACCTGTGGTTCTGCCACACGTAGGGGGTAAGTGTGAGCACAGGACAGTGCGCACAACCCGAGTGAGAGGAGAAGAAATTCCCACCCGGAAAAGTCAGTGTGCATTGGTGTGGTATCAGGCTGGTTGAAGGAGGGAGATGGCACGAAGAAACGTTCCTGTCTGGGGCTAAGCGGAGGGGCATAGGTCATACTTTGGACTGCTTAACTGGCAGGTGGTGCAATTCCTTGACAAAGGATCGCAAGTCCAATGGGTTGTTCAGAATGTACTTCTTGTAACTGACATCCTGTAAAGAGAGGAAGTTGGACTCACATGTAACTGATGCAGAAGTGAGTAATGTTGTGCTGAAACCAAATAAAGATTTTCTGTTCAATTTCAGTGTACTGTGCCTTTAAGTGTCGGCCGGGTCCCTTAAACAAGGACACTTTAATAGAAGTCGGGACTTAGGAGGACACTTGATGCTAAAAAACAAACCAAAGCCCAATAGCATGAAGATTACTGGTCTCTTGGTTAATGAACAGACAAAGGTTATCCCTTGCACTTCCAGGGGCAGGTGCATGTTCTCCAACGACAACATGCCCATACTGTACATCATACATCACGTTTAATTTATATTAATCATGGTTAATCAACCTTTCTAAAAGTTTATTTTAGATTCTCCCTTGTATATAGGGTTGTTTGAATGACCATCTTCCTTCTTGGGAGGAAACAGGGTTGTGTGTTCAGAGCCTAGATTTGGATCCTATAAATGAGAATGAGCCAGATTAGATCCAATATGTAGGTCTTCTAGTAGAATGAGGTGCTGAGTTGATGTAGTGGGTGGCTTTGAGAACTCTGAGGTGTGTGAGTGGGTTTCTATCCACCAGCATAGAGATCTGCTTGCTTGCGGTGCCAACAGAGATGCCCTTTAAGGCTGTTGATAGAACCTAAATTCTAATATTGACCCTGCCGTATCACCTGTAGCTGCTGTTCCATTCCACCACTGCCCATGAATGATACTGCATGATGCAGAGCACGTGGACAAACTTCTTCCAAACCAAGGAAAGACTTTTGCTTGAGTACAAAGGCGTAGGTGTTACCTATGTTCTGCTACAATGAGAGCCTAGGGCCTTACATATATAAAGTAGCAATGTCCTGCCTAAATATCTATATATTTCCATAGTACCTTTCAAATTTTACAATGGGTATAAATAATCTGTACCTCATCTTGCTGTGACCTAAGGATAAGAGATTTCATCACTGATTTTTCTTTTCTGCATATTTAGTGTCAATTTAACTGTAAAACAAAGTATTAAAATACTAATTCATCTCTACAGCTTGACTAGAAATCCTCATACAGTATTAGCATGAGAACCCCTCCGAGCAGCACCCTGACAGCTAACATGAAATTAAGGGTCGATTGGAAGAATAAGAACAGAATTGCCCACAGGTAATCCTCACTTCTTATGTATCAAGCTGACAAGAATATTTGTCTGTCCTGAAATCTGAAAATGTTGTTTTAATACAGTTGGGCAGTGTGGATATTGAAATATGATGTTAATATATCCGTTTAGAGGTATGGAGCTACACGGAGACAGCGCAGAGTGAATTTTTATGATAATTAGAGAAGTGAGGAATATTGAGTGGATTCCCACACTCCAAGGCATTTTACACAGTCGCTTGACGCGCAGGATCAATTTAAACCAGTGGTTCCCAAAACTTTGGAGGTCCCAAAACTGGGGGCTTGGTTCAACCTTTTGTTTCTAATACTGTTAAAGTACAAAAGTAGTAGAAAAAGCTAAATGTAACTAGGATTTATCTTTTATAAAGAACCAGTCTCTAGTCAATGAGGTACTATAGCACTATGGACACTACCCCAGGTAAGTTATCCTTGTTGGAGCAAACAACAGCTCTTGGCAGCAATAATATCAGGAACAGTTAGCACAGCAATAATATCAAGAACAGGAACAATTAGGAACAGGCTGGACAGCAATAATATCAGGAACAATCAGAAACAGGCAGGGAAACAATAATATCAGGAACAGGCAGAACAGATATAATATCAGGAACAGGAACAATCAGAAAAAAGCAGGACAGTAATAATATCAGGAACAGGTAGGACATTAATAAAATCAAGAACAGGAACAATCAGGAACAGACAGGACAGCAATAATATCAGGAACAATCACAAACAGGCAGGACAGCAATAATATCAGGAACAATCAGAAACAGGCAGGGCAACAATAATATCAGGAACAGGCAGAACAGTTATAATATCAGGAACAGGAACAATCAGAAAAAAGCAGGGCAGTAATAATATCAGGAACAGGTAAGACATCAATAATATCAAGAACAGGAACAATCAGGAACAGGCAGGGCAGCAATAATATCAGGAACAATCAGGAACAGGTAGGGCAGCAATGATATCAGCAACAGGCAGCACAGATATAATATCAAGAACAGGAACAATCAGGAACAGACAGGACAGCAATAATATCAGGAACAGGAACAATCAGGAACAGGCAGGACAGCAATAATATCAGGATCAGGTAGGACAGCAATAATATCAGGAACAGGGACAACCAGAAACAGGAAAGACAGCAATAATATCAGGAACACGAACAGGTAGGACAGCAATACTATCAGGAACAGGTAGGTCAGCAGAAATATCAGGAACAGGTAGGACAGCAATGATATCAGTAACAGGTAGGACAGCAATAACAGTAAAAAACAGAACAAACCCAGGCTGTTGCCATTTTGAATTTTGTGTGATGACTCGAACACCGGCATGCCTGTAAACTATGGCACAACCTTAGAGTTCCCCCTTCTCCAGTGTGTGTGTGTGTGTGTGTGGGGGGGGGGTCATAGGTCCCATATTGCTATATTTTACAGGGAAATGCATGTGAACTTCTCATCCTAAATGGTGGGCATGAACATCTGAATGCTTGACTACGGAACATTCTTCAGGTTCAGATCCCTTCCAGTGAGTAAGGTTCTGTGGAGATCATCTGCAAAGTCTAAAATCAAGGGATTTTTTTCCACTTTTACATGCTTGTCAAGGTATACACATTGGGCATGGGTATTTTAGGAGGAAGCTGTTGTTGAATTACAACAGTGTTGATGATATCAAGGATGGGAAAAGGGCCAATGAATCTAGAACACAAGTTAGGAGAAGGTTTGAGGCTCCAGGCAGACACTCAGATTTTGTCCCCCAGCACAGTATTGAGGAGAAGATTTGTGTCTTGTGTCAGGGAAAGGTCTTCTCAGCCAAAGTTGGTTTTTGTGGCTCTCCAGATGGGAGACATGTGGACAAGATTGTCAGTGGCAGAAGGGACATTGGAAAGAAGAAAGCAGTGGAAAAGGGATGCTCACCACAAACACAAGAGTGAAGTTCTTCCAGTGAAGACATGGGAGCACACCAAATAACTGAACTACCTAAACTGGGTCTGTGGTGTTCATTTATTTTTTAATTTTGCCATAATGACACCAACTTCCATACACCTGAGAGTGACATTAGTTGGGTTGATGAATATATCAGTGCAACCCTACACTTATTTTATGTATCTCGTACACCTTGAGCTTACTTTGACAACACTTACTAAAAAAACCCTCACTCTTGCAGTCTCTTTTTCTGATGTCTACTCAGGTGGTTGGCCTACCATCCGGGGCTTCTCTTCTACTGAAGCTTCCTGTCTCAGGCTGTCCTGTAGCAACCAACTACTCCATAGTCAGAGTCCCAAAAAAGAGAAACTATGGGAGCCCTTACCTTTAATAGACTAGAGAATACTTGTGACACCCCTTGGAACCCATTCCTTGCATAGGGATAGGCTAAACTACAGGGGGCTTCTCACACAGTAGGGAAGATTAACACTTTAAATCTTCATTTTGCAACTCTAGACCACCTAATGTACTCAATAAGGTGGGTACAGAGAGAACTGGAGTGAACCAGAGATTATCAAAGACCTAGACTAACTTTGGTAGCCATCGTTATTTTTACATTTACAGACTAAACCTGTATCCAATCAGAGAATTAAAAGCTTCAGATTATAAAATTGTTTGATGGGCTTGACCAAGACTACTAAATCAATGCAGTAGAATGTGCACAACACAGCCAGAGCCAACTTCAGGGGCAATAGGGCACAAATACACAATAATTTGAATCAATGTAACGCAGAACTTAAATCTTGCTAGCGCCATGCTGAAATTAATTCAGGATATGAAGCACTCTTCACTACTTTTTTGCTTGATTAGAAAATTTAGCACTAATGATACGTGTTGTAATGAGCTATCACTCCACGGCTTTGTGTTATTTAAAATAAGCTTTACCCTGTAATTTTCATCAAGATCTTAAATATAATCATCTCATTTGTCGGATATCTGCAAATAATTTTTCTTCCTGCGCACGTGAGTTTAAGTGCTGCTCGGGAAGAGAAAAATACTGGTAAAAAACCTATTACCGCTAATAAGTAATTTATTAAATTACATTTTTGCTGCAATAATTGCAAAATAAAAAATTAAATAAAAGGAATAATTTAGATGCGAAGGAGAAGAAATACCTCAAGTAGGAAGTTAGGACATGGTATCAATTACGATTATTAATACATAGGCTGAAATTGTGTTTAAAAGATGATTAACAGGAGATGAGAAAAATGTATTGTTGGCATTGATTTGGGATTCCCATAATATCTGTTGATATAATTTTTAATGCAGTGCTACATACACAGAGCGATAAGAATTTCCTTTCCATCCCTCTCCCAGACCCTAACCCCCTTCCCTGAACTCTACAGCAGTTCATTGGTACACCATCTATGGCAAAATCTATGGCAAAGCCAGCCTCTCATTCAGGGTTACCTAATGACTCTTGACATTAAAATTGTATAATATGTATAATTTTTGTCCCAAAGGCCCCATATCCTCATCATTTTCCTGATTTTTATTGTAGAGTTACATATATAGACCCAGTCAACAAGATTCCCTTTCCATCCCTTTCCCCAACTTTAATCCCCTTAATAATCTTACCCACCTCTACAGCAGGTTATTGGTACACAAGCATTGACCTAACCCACTTCTCATTGGCTGGAAAGACCAAAAAAACAACACATATCTCAATAATTTTTCCCCCAAGGCTTCAAGATCATTTGATCATTTGATTTTCCCTCCACAGAAAAGGGTTTGTCCAGAACTAGTGAAATACAATTTTGGAAATACCTAATTTGTTGGACTCGTGAAGCTATGATGGTCCAGTGCAGAATAGGAGACTATAATGTTTGTAGGCAAGGAGTCAGCTTTACCCTCAATGAGGTCAAAAACCTCATCGTTTCTAAAGTACATTGGTGAGAAAGGTGTGACATTCCTCTTACAAAGTGGTACCCTGACCGGTTGAGAAACTACATCCTGTTAGGACTCTTCACCAAAAACATCTCTCTACAGGAGCCATGCTAGTTCTCCCAATAACTGCTTGAGATCTGTATTTAGGGATCCCTAATTGAGACTCCTCATCTGGCACAAACCTCACTAGTGAGGCCATCCTACTGTAGCTGTCCCACTATCTCTATCTTGGGAAGTGGTCCCGAACCTGTGGCTTATGAACAACACTCACCAACCCCTTGGATTTTTCTCCAAGTGGCCTCAAAACAGGTGCTTATTTTTAAATTCCTGGTTTGGGGGTGTCAAGACCGCCGGGAGCGCGAGGAGTCGCGTCCGCTCCCGGCGGCGAAGAATCCAAGATGGCGGCGCCCAGGCAACCCACGTGGGTTCCGACGCCGGCGCGCTGACGCTGGCGCAAGGGCGCCAAATTCAAACATAAAAGGACGCCTGAGGCGCCAAGATGGCGCCCGAAAATAGGATTCCGTTTCCTAAAAGTTTCCTGGGTTCCCTTGCTGTTTTCCCTGCTTATATCTGCCTGATTCCTTGTTGTGACCCCTTGCCTGGACCTGGACTTCGCTGATACTCTGCCTGCTATAGACCCCTGCCTGAACTTGGACTTTGCTTGTATTCCGCCTGCCTTTTGACCTGTGCCTGGACCTTGTTTATTCTCTGCCGTACCCCTGGATACCACGACCCTGATCCCTCCTGAGGGGCTTCCTCCTAGATCCGGTCTACTCCCCAGAGGGGGCTCCCGGCTCCCTGACATTATTTTCGGGCCATGGATCCTTCTGAGGAAGCCACACCTGATGTCGGACGAGTGCTCCGCGGACTGGCATCCCGCATGTAGGACTACGAAAACCAGCAGGTTCGCATTGGGCAAGCACTCGATATCCTGCTTGCTCGAGTGCCTTCTGCGCCCTCCGCTGCTCCACCTACTGGAGATCCCCCCATGGCGGCAGCCTCTACGAACGCAAGCTACCCGACAGGTGAGCCTCGCATTCCACCTCCCCTTCGCTTCAGTGGGGACCCACAAGCCTGCAGGGGATTTGCCACACAGTGCCAAATTCAATTTTAGTTCCAACCCACGCAGTTTCCAAGTGAGCGTTCCAAGGTGGGGTATGTGATGTCTCGATTGGAAGGCAAGCCACTGGAGTGGGCAACGTCTCTTTGGGAGAAGAATTCCCCGGTGACTTATGCTGTTAACGACTTTCTCCAAGCTTTTCGCATAGTCTTTGATGCTCCAGGTCGGGTCACGAACGCCCCTGCCCGTCTTTTGCAACTCCGGCAGGGAAGCCGCAGTGTCAATGAGTACGCTATAGACTTCCGAACACTGATGGCGGAGACTTCCTGGTGTGATGACGCTTACAAGGCCGTATACTACCAAGGCCTATCCATCCGCATCAAAGATGATCTCGTCTCCAGAGAGACTCCTGACACCCTGGAAGGACTGATCGCTCTATCTATTAAGGTGGACACCCGCCTCAGAGAACACCAGGTGGAGAGAGAGCGCAGCAGACGATTTTCTCCCATGTTGGCCCCTCGCTTTCAAAGGCCGATTCTGCAAGCTCCCGCTGTCCCTGTGACTCATGTGTCCACGTCTCCCCTGGAGGAACCTATGCAAGTAGGAAAAGCTCGCCTCTCCGAGCAGGAAAGATTCCGAAGACGAATGGCAGGTCTCTGTTTGTACTGTGGTGGGCATTCCCATTTTGCCAACGCCTGTCCTGCCAAAGCCAAGAGTTTTGTACCCCGAGGTATGTCTCAGGTTTCTCATGTAGGGGGCATCACTCGAGGGCCTCTGGAGAAGTATCAAGAAAATTCACACAGACTTCTCCTTCCTTTGCAGATTCACCTGGCAAGTAAGACTATCTTCGAAAGGGCCTTCCTCGACTCCGGAGCGGATGGCAATTTCATGGACGCCTTCTTTGCCGAACGCATGAAGATTCCCCTGCTCCCATAGTCTTCACCCCTGCGAATTACCGCCATAGATGACAAACCCCTGGAGTTTGAATTCGTCACAATGTCCACGGCGGAACTATCTGTACAAGTTGGGGCGCTGCATCAAGAAAAACTTTCATTCTTCATCATCCCCTGTCCTTCTACTCCAGTAATATTGGGTCTTCCGTGGTTACGTCTGCATAACCCCACCATAGACTGGTCCACTGGGCAGATCTCTCGTTGGAGTTTATTTTGCCTGCAACATTGCCTTCCGCCAAAACCCCTCGAGAAGGTGAATGTCTCCACTACGGAACTAAAGGCTTTGCCCTCCACTTACAAGGGATTTTCCGATGTGTTTTGTAAAAAGTCTGCAGAGTTCCTTCCCCCACATCGCTCCTACAACTGTCCGGTTGAACTCCTACCAGGAGCCATGCCCCCCAGAGGGCGCACTTACCCTCTCTCTCCTGCAGAGACTACCGCTATGAAGGAGTACATCCAAGAAAATCTCCAGCGGGGGTTTATCCGCCCTTCTACCTCTCCTGCAGGGGCTGGGTTCTTCTTTGTGGAGAAGAAGGACGGAGGCCTTCGGCCTTGTATAGACTATCGGGGCCTGAATAAGATCACCGTGAAAAACAGGTACCCCCTGCCCCTGATTGCCGAGCTCTTCGACCAGCTGAAAGGGGCAAAGATTTTCTCCAAGTTGGATCTTCGGGGGGCCTACAACCTCATTCGCATCCGGGAGGGTGACGAATGGAAGACGGCATTCAACACTCGGGATGGGCACTATGAATATCTTGTTATGCCCTTTGGCCTATGCAATGCCCCTGCCGTCTTCCAGGAGTTTGTTAATGATGTCTTCCGAGATCTCCTAGGAAGGTTCGTAGTCGTATATTTGGACGACATCCTGATCTTCTCCAAGGACCTTGAAAGTCTTCGCTCCCAGGTGAAGGCAATTTCATGGACGCCTTCTTTGCCGAACGCATGAGGAAGAACTCTCTCTTCGCCAAGTTGGAGAAGTGTGTCTTCGAGGTATCCAAGATCCCCTTCCTAGGGTACATTATCTCTCCAGAGGGATTTGAGATGGACCCTGTGTCCTGGATGGCCGACACTGTGAAAGTGTCGGCCATCCAGGAGTGGCCTCTCCCACTGAGTACGAAGGCAATCCAGAGATTCATCGGATTTGCTAATTATTATCGACAGTTCATCCGGGGGTTCTCTTCCCGCATCGCTCCTATCCTGGCCCTCATCCGGAAAGGGGGTAAACCCAGCTTGTGGCCTCCATCTGCCATAGAAGCCTTTCAGTCCTTGAAAGAGGCCTTCACGTCCGCTTCTGTTCTCCGACATCCCAATCCTGCACTACCCTTCTGCATCGAGGTTGATGCTTCTGAAGTCGGAGCCGGAGCTATCCTGTCTCAGAGACACCCCACTGATGGAAAATTGCACCCCTGTGCGTATTTCTCCAAGAAGTTCGCATCCGCAGAGCAGAACTATGATGTCGGAAATCGAGAACTCTTGGCAGTCAAGCTTGCCCTTGAAGAATGGCATCACCTCCTGGAGGGCTCTGAAATTCCTGTCCAGATTTACACAGATCACAAGAATCTGGAGTTTATACAGTCTCTCAAGAGGCTAAATCCCAGACAAGCCAGGTGGGCCCTTTTCTTTTCCCGATTTAACTTTGTTTTGACTTATCGCCCAGGTTCCAAGAATCGGAAGGCCGACGCCTTGTCTCGTAGCTTCACTCCGGTGGACCGTGACCCTGAGAGGCAGGAACCAATCATTCCGCCAGTCAAGATCATTGCCTCTCTGTATCCCCAATTTGCCGACCAGATCCTGGCTGGGCAGTCCTCGGCTCCTCAAAATACTCCGATTGGCATGGCCTTCGTCCCTCCGGAACTTCGCCTGGCCATCCTGCAACAAACCCACTGCTCCAGGCAAGCAGGACATCCTGGTCCAGCCAAGACCCTTGAACTCTTGAGGCGCCTAGTCTGGTGGCCTGATATCCGCAAGGATGTAAAGGACTTTGTGGCGGCTTGTAATGTCTGTGCCACTTCTAAGCCTAGCCATTCCCGCCCCAGCGGGTTGTTACAGCCTTTGCCGGTTCCCTCTCGTCCGTGGACGCACCTCTCTATGGACTTTATTGTCGAACTTCCTCCCTCCGGTGGGAATACTGTGATCTGGGTTGTC
Source organism: Xenopus petersii (assembly GCA_038501925.1). NCBI lineage: Eukaryota > Metazoa > Chordata > Amphibia > Anura > Pipidae > Xenopus > Xenopus petersii. The sequence continues at coordinate 237,151,377 of CM076672.1, read as the reverse complement.
ATAGACCGCTTCAGCAAAATGGCCCATTTCATCCCTTTGAGAAAGTTACCCTCTGCGGTGGAATTATCCCAACTCTTTATTAAGTACATCTTCCGCCTGCATGGTTTCCCGGTGGAGATCGTCTCCGACAGAGGCACCCAGTTCACCGCCAAGTTCTGGCGTTCCCTATGTAAAGACTTGGGAATAACCCTTCAATTTTCGTCCGCCTACCACCCGCAGACGAATGGGGCAGCTGAACGTGTGAACCAAGCCTTAGAACAGTTCCTGAGGAACCACGTGTCTCTTTGCCAGGACGATTGGTCTGACCTCCTCCCGTGGGCGGAGTTTGCTCATAATAATGCATGTCATTCCTCCACAGGAAGGTCTCCATTTATGGCGGTGTATGGACAGCACCCTCAAGCCTTTCCTCAGGACTTCGTGTTGTCGGATGTCCCGGCTGCAGATGATCTGGCAGCCCATATGTCTGCTATTTGGGCTGCAACCAAGTCTAACCTGGAGAAGAGTGCCACAAGACTTTCGCGGATCGCCGTAGAAGGCCCTCTCCTCCCTACAAGGTGGGTGATTGTGTCTGGCTCTCTTCCAGGAATATTCGCTTGAAGGTGCCATTTCCCAAGTTGGGTCTGAAGTTCCTGGGTCCGTTCCCCATCTTGGAGATAATTAACCCTGTAGCCATCAGACTTCAACTCCCACCAGAGATGAGAATCCCCAACGTGTTCCACGTCTCCCTGGTGAAGCCCACCGTCTCCAACCGTTTCTCTGGTGTCCAATCCCCTCCTCCTGCCATCTCTGTGGAGGGTCAACAAGAATTCGAGGTGGAGAGAATCCTTGATTCCAGAATCTCCAGAGGGTCCCTTCAATACCTCATCCATTGGAAGGGCTTTGGTCCCGAAGAATGCTCTTGGGAGGGACACCGTGATGTGCATGCTCCTCGTTTGGTAAGAGTCTTCCACTCCAAGTTTCCCCAGAAACCAAGTCCCGGTGGTCCTGAGGCCCCCCGTGAGGGGGGGTACTGTCAAGACCGCCGGGAGCGCGAGGAGTCGCGTCCACTCCCGGCGGCGAAGAATCCAAGATGGCGGCGCCCAGGCAACCCACGTGGGTTCCGACGCCGGCGCAGTGACGCCAGCACGGCGCGCCGGTCGCAGGCGCGCTGACGCTGGCGCAAGGGCGCCAAATTCAAACATAAAAGGACGCCTGAGGCGCCAAGATGGCGCCCGAAAATAGGATTCCGTTTCCTAAAAGTTTCCTGGGTTCCCTTGCTGTTTTCCCTGCTTATATCTGCCTGATTCCTTGTTGTGACCCCTTGCCTGGACCTGGACTTCGCTGATACTCTGCCTGCTATAGACCCCTGCCTGAACTTGGACTTTGTTTGTATTCTGCCTGCCTTTTGACCTGTGCCTGGACCTTGTTTATTCTCTGCCGTACCCCTGGATACCACGACCCTGATCCCTCCTGAGGGGCTTCCTCCTAGATCCGGACTACTCCCCAGAGGGGGCTCCTGGCTCCCTGACAGGGGGAAAGTTTTGGTGCATAAAAACCAGGCGTGCTGCCAAACAGAGCCTCCTGTAGGCTGCCTGTCCACATAGGGGCTACAAACAGACAATCACAACCCCCTGGCACCCCCAGGAACTTTTTTTGCATGCTTGTGTTGTTCCTCAATGTTTTTTACATTTGAATGTGGTTCACAGGTAAAAAAGGTTGGGATCCCTGATGTTGGCTAAATATGACATTAAAAGATAGGTTACACACCCTGTTCTCTTGATGGGTGATTAAAATAGGAACTACTTCGTAGTGCTTATTCCAAAACCAAGTTGCCATTCATGCTTTTGTTTATATGGACATTCCCATGAGAGAGTGAAAATTAGAAGTGGCCCTTAAGATACATCATATCTGGCAAGATTGCCAACCAGCATATCTAAAAGGCAATGCCATAAGGGAAAGACCTATTCTGTAGAACAAGTTAATGGCCAATACATACTGTTGTTACATTGGGTTAAAAAAGACCAAAGTCCATCAAGTCAAACCCCTCCAAACAGAAAATGTAGAATATCTTTGTGGTGTGTATCGGGTTAATTTTTCATGCAAACTTTTCCAACAGCCCCATGCCTGTCTATATAACATGGTATATACCACATCATTAATACTTATCCCTAGCCGTGTCAGCCTCACCTTCCTCCTTATTACAGGCTGGGCCTGGAGTCTGCTGGGAGATACGTGGGAAATGCGTCTGGCTTTCCACTGCAGTCTCAGCACATGGTCTTGATTTGCCTTTCCCTTTTATGTTCTAGTTTTGTGTTTGTGGCATCAGTTTTACTGCTGTGTTTGTTGTTGAGTTGACATTGCACAGAATTTCGTTCTTGAGATTGAGGACAATGTGCATGAAGACACCTGTGTCGGTCACTGCAAGACTTACAATCCAACACAGGGTGCAAGATGTGGATAACGGGATCAGTTGATCTGTGGAAATGAGAATATTGGGGGGGATCCAGCCAAACAGCATGATATATTGGTAGGATCCACTTGGTTGGCACTGAAATTTGTAAATACAAGAACAAATATTTACATTTTATTACATTGCAAATTCTAATTGCTCATAACTATTTTAAAGGACAAGGAAAGTGATCACTGGGGGAATCATTATGAGACCAGTGCTGCCCTTCATTGGAAAAGTCCTTGACATTTTCTGAACAGCGTCTCATCTCACCGTCTCAATCCACTTCCCAGTGGCCCTTTAGGCTTTAGACTGTGCAAATGTGCCCTATAGCTGATCAGGACCAAGCGCAATACAGTAAAAGCCATAAATGACAGTGGGATTGTGATGTCAATGGTATGATATGAGATTATGATGGAATTATTGTATACATTTACCTATACACTCCTATGAATACATATATAATTAAATATACATATACAAAACTAACTGTATATCTTGAGAGCACAATAGCCTTGAATCTTCTGCTTCCACAAGAAATCATCCAAGTCCCTCTTATAGTCATTAACTGAATCATCACCCGGCAGTGCATTCCCCAACCTCACTGTCCTCACTGTGATGAACCCCCTACTCTGTTCCTTTAAATGAAACTTCTTTTCCTCTAGTCTGAAGGGGAGGGGCCTCTGGTACGTGATTCTCTTTATGGGTAAAAAGGTCCCCTGCTATTTGTCTATAATGTCCTCTAATGTACTTGTAAAGTCTAATCATGTCCCCTCACAAGCGCCTTTTTTCCAGAGAAAACAACCCCAACCTGGTCAGTCTCCCCTCATAATTTAACTCTTCCCTCCCTCTAACCAGTTTAGTTGCACTTAGTCTCTGCACTCTCTCCAACTCATTTATATCCCTCTTAAAGAAACAGTAACACCAAAAAATTAAAGTGTTTTAAAGTAAAGAGAATATCATGTGCTGTTGCCCTGCTTTAGTAAAACCGATCTGTTTGCTTCAGAAGCACTACTATAGTTCATTTAAACAAGTTGCCGTGTAGCAATGCCGGAAATTGAAAAAAGGCTATATGGCAGAATATTTATATAAACAATAGTAGTGTTTCTGAAGCAAACACAGCAATTTTACTAGTGCAGGGAAACACTGCATTATATTTATTTACTATATATATATATATATATATACTTTAAAACTTTATACCTATACAGAGGCATTATTCTGTTTCATCCCTTGAGTTAATGCCCTTTAGATAGAATTTTAAATTTAACCCCAAGATCCTTCTCATTTAAGGAAACTCCCAGTCGAAATAGGGACTGGTAGCACTAGATAGGTACGTACCTAATATACTGTTTAGGGACAGAGAGAAGGAGAGCCAGGGTTGTTGCTGTAACTTTTATTCCTCGGCTTAGTGTTGGATATCAGGATCAGTGACAGAATGAGTGCAGTTAACTGCAATGTCTCAATAATAACCAAAAGTCCAGTATTTAGCATTTTCCCAGGATTAAGAGCAGAAGTGATGAAGAGCTCACACACAGCTCAACACAACAAAGCATCATGCTTGATGTACGGTGAAATGGACATTTATATGGGCGAGCATAAAAACACACAATGAACCATAAAATTATCCTTGAAGCCATATTTTGATATTTACTAAACTAATTCATCTCTTTACGTGTTCTGGAAAGTGGCTGCTTTGTTAGTATTGAGCTGCACAGGTCTCTGGTATAGTCTGCTGACCCAATGGGCCTCTAGTCTGCTCTAGTCTGCTTCTGTTATAGTTGGGTACAGCAGGCCCAGAGGCTTTTCAGAGGCTTAGAGATATAATGGGTCCAGTAGGGTCTTGGTTTACACCCGGATTCAGTATATGTGGGTGAAATGGCTCATCCTTGTAAATTTTCGGGGCATTGGGGTAGAGTTCTGCACCGGGTCTGGTACCCGCAGAATACCTGTAGAGAAGTTGGGTTGTGGGTAGAAGATCCCTGATTCCCTGACCATGTGGGTAGTCAGCGGGTACCTGGGTCCCTCCCTTTCCCTCCCCCTCCCATCCTCCCCAGTACTACAAGGAAATTTTTTTTGTACCTTTCTGGATGAATGGGCTGCAGAGTGACGTCACTTCGGATGAGATGATGTCACATCCAATTTCATGGGTCCCAGGTTGGTGGTAAGTTTGAATTATAGGGTCCGGGTCAGGTAGGGGGATGTGTTGGGTGGCGGTTGTGGGTCAGGTTAGAGGTCATCGGCTTTGGGTCAGGCACGGGTCCTTCTAATTGGACCCATGCAGGACTCTACATTGGAGTCCAATCCCACTAGTTATGGTGCTGCTTATGTCCTCCATGATGTGCTGGAATAGAGCTAAACCTTACTCATCTGGGGTCTGCATAATAATTAACTATTTAAATAATATGGGGCTATAGGCTTAGCCGCTGACTCTCAGGACTGCTGTTCTGGGGGCACTAGGGACAACTGAATCTGCTGCCAACGTCTCCAATTAGATGCCACTTTGCATTGGGCTAAGAGAGAGAGCACTGCCCCACATTATAGCTACAGTTAGGTCCTATAGCGGCCACTGTATTTCTGTCAGTTTATGTTACAGACACTTTTAAGGAAGGGCCGGATGCCTTTTTTAGCACATGTTACAGGTAGTGATCGATCTATTACAGGGTTAATGCAGGGATAGGATGGTGTTTGGAGGCAGTGTCTGTTAGAATTCTGGAATCAATGCCTTTTCTCTCTGTCACTTGTCAGAATTGTGTGTGGGGCGCAGGAGCGGTGCATTGAGACGATACAGTTTGTCTTGTTCTTAGGAGGCGGTTGAGCAGTTCTGTCAGGTAACGATTAGCCAAGGTGCCTCCCTGTTCCACTAACCCCCCCCCCAATCACGGTGCCAGAATGGGAGGGTGACAGGCAGAAAACTATATAAAAACCTCAATGCTGCCATATTATCACTAAAAGTAAAGCGAGTCGTTTCATTCACTCAGGAATCCTGGGAAGTAAAAACATTTTATCTGCCTGTGTTTCAATCTGCGTTTGCTTCTTTCCTAAAGGTGGAGCTCTAGGCCCAGTTAAGCCAACAGAAAAGAAAAGCAGCCGCAGAATAGGGAATTGTGCTGCATAAAGTGATTCATTATTGGGGCAGATTTCATTGTCTTACAGGTTGGCGTTAATCTGTTTAACACAAATTTGGCTCGGGTCCCTTCCCTTATTGTATCTTTTGGTTTCAATGATGTAGCACCTTACATTGTATGTGCAAGCTCAGAGGATAGGGTGCAGGGAGTTGCACATCGCTTTGCAAATAGCACTGGATACAGAAGGGGTGGGAGGTGGATGATTTGCACATCATTTTGGGGAGCGTTGGGGGGTGAAGGTGCTACCGATTGGGGCGACTGAGTACAGGGCACCTTATATGAGCTGCACTGAGCACCTTCCGACTGCACCAGCTTGTACCTGCCAGTCATATGGGTGCAAGTGTCTGTATATTGTGGAATAAGTAATCATGATGGTTATTCTGAACCCTGAGACAAAGATAAACTTGTGGATAAAAACACATAAATGTCTCCAAAGGCAATTTTAATTTTCGGAGTAAATTTAATTTGCAGATATAAAGGCTCAGTATGAATTGTACATTAAGTGCACAACACACGGCTCACATACTCACAACTGACATTCAAGAATCTGAGATGTTCATGTGTTGAGTGGACTTGCAGCAGCACAGAGAGATGCACAGACTGAGATCCTTTACTCATGAATTTTATGCTGGGGAGACAGAACTCCAGGCCCTGTTGGTCTTATATCACTGAATATAACAATGCACCTTTGAGGGTAAGGTAGCAATAGCCAGCAGGTCTAATAACCACAGTAACCAATCAGCAAGCATCTTGTCCTACTATCACCATCTTGCCCTACTGTCTCCATATTACCCTATTGTCTCCATATTACCCTACCACCTCCATCTTGTCCTGCAGTCTTCATCTTGCCCCTAATGTTTCTATGTTGTCCTACCATTATCATCTTGTCCTACTGTCTCAAAATCTTGCCCTTCTGTTTCATTCTTATCCTAAATTAGCCAGCATTTACTACTAACTCTATATTGGTCATATAATTTACTGGTCAGGAATTTGAAAGCAAATATCTCATGGGCTGTTTTTGGTGCAAAACCTGTCCTACTGTCTCCATCTTGTCCTGCTGTCTTCATCTTGTCCTACTGTCTCCTCCTTGTCCTACTGTCTCCATCCTATCTTACTGGTTCCATCTTGCCCTACTGTCTCCATCTTGCTCTACTGTCTCTATCTTGCCTTACTGTCTCCAACTTACCCTATTGTCTCCATCTTGTCCTACTGTCTCCATCTTATCCTACTGTCTCCATTTTGCCCGACTGTTTACATCTTGACTGACTGTCATCATCTTGCCCTAATGTCTCCATCTTATCCTATGGTTTCCATCTTGCCCTACTGTCTCCATCTTGTCCCACTGTCTCCATCTTATCCTACTGTCTCCATCTTGTCCGACTGTCACCATCTTGCCCTAATGTCTCCATCTTATCCTACTGTTTCCATCTTGCCCTACTGTCTCCATGATGTCCCACTGTCTCCATCTTATCCTACTGTCTCCATATTGTCCGACTGTCACCATCTTGCCCTAATGTCTCCATCTTATCCTACTGTTTCTATCTTGCCCTACTGTCTCCATCTTGTCCCACTGTCTCCATCTTATCCTCCTGTCTCCATCTTGTCCGACTGTCACCATCTTGCCCTAATGTCTCCATCTTGTCCTACTGTCTCCACCATGTCCTACTGTCTCCATCTTGCTCTACTGTCTCCATCTTATTCTACTGTCTCCATCTTATTCTACTGTCTCCATCTTGCCCTACTTTCGCCATCTTGTCCTATTGTCTCTATCTTGCCCCTAATGTCTTCATTTGCCTTACTGTCTTCATCTTGTCTTACTGTCTTCATCTTGTCCTCTTGTCCCTATTGTCTTCATTTGCCTTATGGTCTTCATCTTTCCCCTAGTTTCTCTATGCTGTCCTACCATTATCATCTTGTCCTACTGTTTCCATCTTGCCACGAATGTCTCCATCCTGCCTGACCATTATCATCTTGTCCAAATGTCATTATCTTGCCCTACTGTTTCATTCTTATCCTAAATTCTCCAGTTTTTACTATTGCATTACTGTCTTCACTTTGTCCTACTTTTCCATTTTGCCCTACTTACTATACCAACCCTATCCTGTTCTTGTCTATGCTCTACAGGACCTGTAGAGGGCCCATCCCATCTACAACTGTTTTAAGCATTAGCACCAGCAAGATTGGGTATAAAATTAAGATCCCTGTTCTTGGAACCATACCTGTAAAGGGAATAAATTACAACACAATTTAAGAAGACAACTGAAGGAGAGGAGGAATGGCACAATGCTGAGGATATGGTATTTTTTTTATAATGGGCAAATCACATTTTTGAGTTTTCTTGCAAATTTTTCCCTACAAGGTCTACAAGAATATTAACTTGTATCAGAGCCGTGGGGGGTGAATGACCTGCTAAGACTATGAAGCATGTGAATAGTGGGGTTTACTGAATGTGGCCAATAAATGGACCTGTTCATCTTCAAGAGACTGGATTTTGCTGAACTGCCATTAAAATTGAAGTAAAGACCACTAAATTGTTATGGAAATATAACACAAAGTTACAAGTGCAGGGAAGTTAGTAAATCTTTGTTCAATTATACTGCTCAGGTTTGGAAATAGCACCCTTACTGCTATGGTGGCTTTTCGGCAGAGGTAATTATAGAGGTTCTAGTGTGGGTAAAAGGAGATCAAAAATCATTTTGTAACTGGGAGTCCATGCACCTGATTTCCGTATATCTATAGAAGTAGCCAGAGGGACAAGCCCTGGTTCAACACACAAAATTATTTATATCCAAAGATATATATCCCAAGCCTTGTTTTCAGTAAAAAATATTATTTATTAGTATTCAAAATTTAAAGTTTACGATACATACTGACCCCACATGGCCCACCTTACACGTTTCGTACCCTCCGGCACTTAGTCATAGGTGTCTCTATCAGCAGCATGTTCAACACAAAATTTAAACCCTAATAATCCCTCCCATTTTCGTCAAGAGTCAAAGGGGATTAAGCCCACTTGCACTACATCTAGTCACAGTTTAGCCTCTATGGGGCATTTGTATCATATCTTTCACAACGTTCTCCAACAGCTCACGTTTTGTATTAATTTCAACAAATTCAATACATTATAGTTTAGGGGAGGGTGTTGTAAGTAATGTATCAGTGTTTGCAGATGAGACAAAATTATCAGCCCAATTAATTCCATCCAGGATGTGGCACTTGCAACAGGATCTTGACAAACTGGCAATCTGGGCAGCTAAGTGGCAAATGAGATTCAATGTTGATAAATGTAAAGTCCTGCACCTGGGATGTAACAATATCCACTTATACCCTTAATGGGACTGCACTAGGCAAATCCATAATGGAGACGGAGCTTGGAGTCCTTGTAGATAATAAACTTGTCTGTAGCAAGTAATGCCAGTCAGCAGCATCAAGGGCAAATAAGGTCTTGAGTTGTATTAAATGGGGCAGAGAGTCACGGGAGGAGGGGGTCCCACTGTATAGAGCACTGGTAAGGCCCCATCTAGAATATGCCGTACAGTTTTGGTCTCCATCACTCAAACAGGACATTATTGTATTAGAGAGGGTACAGAGAAGGGCAACTAAGCTGGTAAAGGGAAAATCTTAGCTATGAGGAAAGACTGGCCAAATTGGGGATGTTCACTCTGGAGAAGAGGCGCTTAAGGGGTGATATGATAACTATGTATAAATATATAAGGGGATCATATAATAATCTCTCTAATGATTTATTTACCAGTAGGTCTTTCCAGCTGACACAAGGTCACCCATTCCGATTAGAAGAAAAGAGGTTCCAGCTAAATATTGGGAAGGGGTTTGTTACAGTGAGTGAAGATGTGGAATTGTCTCCCTGAATCAGTGGTACAGGCTGATACATTAGATAGGTACAAGGAAGGGTCGGATGCTTTATTCACCAGTAGCTCCTCCCAGCAGACAGGAGGGAGCCAATGAGATTAGAGGAGGGAAAGGGGTGTTACAGGGAGAGCTGGGAAGTGAATCAGTGGTACAGGCTGATACATTAGATAGCTTTAAGAAGGGGTTGGATGGCTTTTTAGCAAGTGAGGGAATACAGGGTTATGGGAAATAGCTCATAGTCCAAGTTGATCCAGGGAATAGTCCGATTGCCATTTTGGAGTCAGGAAGGAATTTTTCCCCCTCTGAGGCAAATTGGAGAGGCTTCAGATGGGTTTTTTTTGCCTTCCTCTGGATCAACTGGCAGATAGGTAGTTAATAAAAAAAAAAAAAAAAAAACTTGATGGACATGTATCTTTTTTCAACCTTACTTACTATGTTACTATGTAGCATAATTCATTAAAAAAAGTATATCTCTCAAAATCAAAGTCAAATTTGTATACACATCGCTGTTGTATCAATGACCAATTTCATACATACTTTGCACAAATAGTCAATACCATCGGTATTTTTATATTATAAACATTAAAAGCCGCCACTAATTCTTTCTGTTACCTAGTATTATATTCTATTACCTTTCTCCGGGAGTTACCTGCTTTTCTAACATCTCTATTTTTCGAATATATTTCTAATCTGACTCTCTTGTACTTTCCTTCAATTATCTGCTTGTACACCCCACGTATTGCTTCAGACACCTCGAACTTTTCCAGACCATTCCTGTATTTTGTTTCTGTTTCTAAAAGGAGATCAAGGCTTCCAAATCTAGATTTGACCGGGTCGGTAGGTTTTTTCTTTATATAGATTTCTAAGGTCCAAGGATTCACCAAGCTCCTGCAGTATTGGCCAATCACCTGTTATGAGGTATAAACTGAAAAACTTTACAGTTCAACTCAATCATTTATATGCTTTTTTAAATAGTTCAAATAAATTCCTATTTATTGCAGGAATGTTTAAAGGCTTTTTAAAAGCTTCTCTCAGAGTCTAAAGCCAACAATTAACACTGCATTAATTATCATGCACACTTTGTTCTGTATAAAAGACTTTTAAATTGGTGTACCCAAGTGAACTTATCGTTCTTCAGATATTGTAAGTTGGCAGCAATAAGGTTGGAGTCATCTTCTTAGTCTGGACTATGGCCATTCCACCTACTTCTATGAGAGAAGAAAAGTAAAGAAATAGTATGAGAGAGAAGGAATGAAGGAGAGAAAGGTAAAAATATGGAAAAAAACAGGAATAAGTGAGAGGAAAAAAAGAGAAGAAGAGAGAACGCAAAGGAAAAAAAGTGTAGAGGGAAGTAGAGAAGAGAGAAGAAGAAAAGTAGGGAAGAATCAGGAGAGAGGAAGGAAGAAAAAGAAAAGAGAGAGAAGACAAAGGGGATAAACGGGAACAATAGAGAAAAGAGGAAAGAAGACAAAAACAGAACAAGAAAGTGAGCCGGGAGGAGAAAAGGAGCGTGTCCATAGCCTAAAGTAGAGATTACCAAACTGGAGGTCTGGCCCTCAGAAGGGGGCTCAAGGCAGAGCCTGAATGTCAGGAAAGTTGAGATTTGGAGGGTATAAACCTTTACATTTCCATAGATATATTATGGCTATTTAGACAAGTTTAAGGGGGGGTCCTGGACAAATAGTGGGCCACAAATGGAGCTTGGACACACAATGACTGCAAACATCTAGTCTAAAATGTCCCATTGGGCCACATTCCGACCCCTTTCAAAACCTCTGGTTATTGGAAAATTCCAGGCTTTTCCACCCAAAGTACACGGCTTCTTACAATTCTATTAGACACTCAAGCAGCTGCCATATAAATCTCATAAATACCAGTTTCTGGAAAATAAAATAATAAATATTGTATTGTTAAGCTCCACAGAGCCTTCAAAAGAGCCTGACCTTGTGCAGCAGTCAAGGGCAAACAATGACAGTGCGTCGCTTAACACTCGGATCTGCCTTGAATTTATTATCCCCTTCCTAAGGCAATATCAGGATACGGCATCAATATAAGGCGCTGGCTGAACACATGCAATATGCTGATCCGTCAGGGAAAGTAATAGACTGCAGGTATCAAAGAGCATCGGATGAACAAAGTATAAATTTTATAGCCTTAAAAGTGCATAGAGATTCTTTTCGGCTTTATGTCATTTCATTAGATAGGGGGATAAATCTTCCTGGAGAAACTCAGGGAAACTTGCATAAAGGTACTGTATGTCCACTTTCCAAGGTGCTTCAATCAAAGCTGAGTGCTGCCGGACTCCTGACCCGAAATTAGTCTGTAGAATGTGAGAGCGGTGAGGCCATTTATTGCTTTTGTCTTTTAGTTTGATGAGTTTTTTTTTCTGTTGGGATATGAACCCCCCTCCTTGGTCAGTCCAAAAAGCCAATATCTCAACAAACTAAAATTATATTATATCTGTGTATCTCGAAGTACAAACATTATAAGGGGTAAACTCTAAACTAAGCTATATGGGAAAACTTCTGTTTTCATAGAGTTGTAAGGTACAAATCCTTACACCGTGTTTGCTAATAGGGGCAGATTTATCAAAGTGTCAAATTAGAGCTCATCACAGTAATGGTGAACTTTAACTTCTACCCACTGATAAATCTGCCTCTAAAAATTCCATAAAAATGAAAGGAGGTGCCAAACAAGGCTGTGTTTGGCTATTTGGTAGCCCCTATATGGACTGACAGCCTACACGAGGCTCTGTTTGGCAGTACACATCAAAACTTGCCTCCAAGCCTGGAATTCAAAAATAAGCACCTGCTTTGAGGCTACTGGGAGCAACATCCAGTGGATTGTTGACCAACATGTTACTCAAGAGCCACTGGCTGGGGACCACTGTGGAATAGATAGTGGAATTTTATTGTGTTGAGCTTTTCACACTTTGATAAATCTGCCCCATCGAGAGAAGACAGAATAGAAACATTGAATATAGTGATGTCGCTTAGTCTAGTTTCATTATGGTGATATAAAATACTATATGGGATCCATGTAGAGGACAAGGTGACCAGCAGGACTGGGTGATTCCTCTATGTATAGGCTGATCTATAACAGTCTCTTTTAGCCCTTTCAGGGAGGAGGATGGAGGTGTAAGCAGAGCCCACGGTAGTAAAAAAGGGAAGGGGATAGCACTTTGATTGAGGACTACAGTAAAGGGTTGGACACAGATCTGAGGTGCTGTAGTAATAGAAGTTCCACCAAAGAGTTCTTTTTGGGTTAATTCTGTGGTACTACCAGTCGTGATGGGCGAATTTCTCCCGTTTTCGGAGTTTCGGGAAAAAATCTTGAAACTCGATATTTCACGCTCCCTCCAATTTTGGACGCTCGTCCAAAAAGTCGCTTGCATCAATTTTGACGATGTTGTTAAAGTTAATGGGCGACTGAATAGTGTTGATGAGCGGCGGTTCGGCCACGCATTCAAAATTTTTGCCGCCGGTGAATTTTTGAGGGAGATTCGCACATTTATTCGGCAAAATGCAGAAATTCGCTGCAAATTCATCACTAACTACCAGTACCATCATTTCTACTGTTACTTACTCCTTTAGGAAACAATTCGATTTTGCCAGGTGTGAACTCGGGAACAAAGAACAATGTTTTGGTCAAAGTCAGTATTAAATGTAAAGTCCCATTAAAGGACAGTGTAATGGAACATTCCTGAAGAAGTTTTTAAACTAAAAACCAGGTTCCCAGGCTTATCTAAGACCCTTACCCTACAAATATATTTAGATTTCCAATAAACTGGGCCCTTCCAATGACAGAGTTCCTACATCTGCCAGAAGCCTTCCTTTACTGGACTTGAGCGAATCCATGGCAGGAGAACGCAAATTAGATAGACCTAACTGCTGTGTTTAAAGAGAGCCTACTGCCCATGCAATCCTATTCCCCCCACAAACAAGAAAAATGTATGTTACTTTGACAGAATTAGACATTTATTGCAGAAAACATTTTGCTCATATTGTTATTGCATGGGAGTATGAGTTCATTGATTAACACATTAACATTCTCAAGTCATTCTACAAGCACAGGAGGGATAGGAGAGAAAAATACAATGTATAGAAAGTCACAGATAGAGGTTTGGGAGCCCACAAATGGTTTCTATGTCAAAAACACACAAATATTAAGGTAAACAATGAAAAGGATGACTTTTGGGGTCTCGACAAGGACAATTAGTTGGGGCAGGTAGGGACAGATGAATATGACTGCCACTAAAGGTTGTACCACCCTTGAACCTTCTTTGTGAGGTCTCATTTATGTCATTATCCTCATACATACACACAAGACAAAAGCCTGCAGGCATCAGTGGGCCCTCCTGCTCACCCATCTACCATGGACTCCCCCCCTCCTGTCTAACGGGAAGAAGAAAGTAAAGAGAAGGAAGAGGAGGAGAAAAAAGAGACCAGGGAAAAAGTGAGACCTTAATATGAGACAAGGGCAAATTTAATTCGGGAATATTTTGTTTACAGCACAAAGTGAGAAAAGAAATGGATGGTGAAACGTGTTTATCTCCTTTTATCCAGTTAACGTGACGCCCCACCTTCATCTTATGCGGGGGAATCTCATGACTGATTGTGATGGCTCTGGCTAAAATGAAGCCATTATGGCTTAATAACCTCGCAGAGAATACAGCCGCCGTAACCGCATTAGCTTATTTGTAAAACACAGTAAAAGTATAGAAATATCGAGCTGGCAATATCACAAAATCATTAGCCGCCAGAAGAGGGAGAGCCGGCCTCCAGATATAATTAGTGAGGAATAAGGAGATATGGCTGAGATCTGAATGAGCACAAATTGCGTTAGGAACGCGGGGTGATAAAACATATCAATAAGTGACTTTAGAGCTGCAGGAATGGGAGGATAATGAAATCTCCTATTTATGCTGCAATTTCCGTTTCTCAGGCTTTTTATTCCAATTTACACATATTATCAGTGCTTTTTTAAAAAAAAAAATCATTATGCTGAATGCATCTCCTTACGCTGATCAGTTTTTATCAAGGCCTCCTCCTTTGGGGGTGCATTCATCATATTGGGGAGACTTGGGACAATACCATGGTTGCTCTTAGTGGCTGGCTCCCCAATGAGCTCAGACAGTAAAGAATAGCTAAGAGACTCTTTGGCTGTAAAGATGCCACCAGTAGCTCTTCGTCTTCTAGCTCCATCTTCTGCACCTTTGGGATTCTGAGGGGACAACCTGGACCCTTTAAGTCAGCTCTAAAGGAACCCATATGCATAAAGCTGGCGTGTCTCTCCTCTGTGTTAATAACATTGGCATTGAAAGAGAATAACATTCTGTATATGCACATTCTCCCCGGATGGTCTGATCTTAAGCTAGTCTTGGTCACTAATACCCTGGCCTTGAGGCAGTACCACCTTCTTGGCTCGAGGAGCAGTTCTTTGTTTTTCTGTGCCATGAAGAGATATCTCAATGCTCTCCCATATCTAACTACCTTTTACTCTCAATGTGCTTAATATATTGATAATGGGTTGAGTACAGGAGACCTCTTGTATTTGCCTATATGTCACAGCCTCATTGCACGGCTTAATGGTTTTCAAAATTAGTGGTGAGCACAACTTTCCCTTGATTGTTATAAATAAATGTTGTCTTTCACCTCAAGTGATCTCTGGTTTCTGAAATTCAGTTATTGGTGGAGAATGCGGGCAGGCAAGTGTTTGTACAGGCCAGCCCAATAAATACACCAGCCATGGTAGCAAGCCTACGTATGTTGCTATACATGTCATAGGACTGATTCTATACAAGGACTTCCTATTCACCTGAGTAAGTGCCAAGCACTGTTTGTAGCTCATGCCAAGACATTTCTGTAATGCCCCTTTGCAGGATCAGTGCCAGTTTGTATAACAACTTGCCCAATTAACAGTTACCAAATGGACCTTTAAACTTTGTCAATGAGACATTTTTCATAAATATATAATGTATCTGCTTATTATTCACTGCCTCATTTGGGCCTCTATATTACCCTTAGTCATGCCCCTGTAGGAACCCACCAGCATTCAGTCTCTCTAAGATAAATAAGAAAACAGTTTGTCTGTTGCGGTGGGACTTTTGCCATGGGGCAATGGATTCTGCCTTCTTCCCATTTTACCAGGGGTAGAAAAAAGCCTCCAACAGGTCATTTTAAAAGGCAAATGTCCTGCTTTTAACATGAAGTTTGGCTCATGGGGAAGCCCATTTATTAAAGGTTGAATCTTAGTGATAATAGATGTTTTTGAAACCACAACTAAACTCTAGGGGCAAATTCACTAAGATGCGAAGTTGTGCCAGGCGCAACTTCGCCGCACTTCGCCACACTTCACCAGGCGTATTTTCGCCAGCGCTCCACAAATTCAGTAAAATCCGAAGTTGCGCACAGGGGTAGCGTAAGTTTTCGAAGTTGCGCTAGAGTTAATTCGCCAAGCGAAGCGAAGTTGCGCTAGCGATGGTTCATTTGCATACGGCGCGAAATTCAAATTTTAATGGAGGAATACGTATCACCACTTCAAATGCCTAGAACACCTTCAAATCAGCAAATAATTGTATTTTGCCCTACACATGTGCCCACTGTCTAGGTAAGTTGCCATGAGTCAGGAAATGTAGGGGGGAGGAAGGGGAGCCCCAAAAATATTTTCGATCTTTTTCAGCCTATCACCCATCATGTAGAAAACACGCCAGCGTTTTTTGGGACTTAGAAAAATTTTTGACTTTTTTTGAAACAATCCCTATCTACTCTATTGCGCTTCGCCAGGTCTGAGGTGGAGAAGGAAGTCTAGCGTAAAAGGTAGCGTTCAGTACACTGCGCAAGTTAGTGAATTTGCGTAGTTACGTCGCTAGCGAAAATTCGCCTGGCGTAAGGGTATGAAGTAATACTAGCGAAACTACGCCAGCGTTCGTTAGTGAATTTGCGCAGTAGCGAAAAATGCCAAACGCTAGCGAATTAACGCTAGCGTTCGGCGCTTAGTGAATTTGCGCCATTCTCTAAAACCACAAATGCCATAAAAGTTATTAAAAGATCTGTATATAAAAAGCACTAACGAGAATAGCCATCGAGAGATCCGAACATATATCCTAAAACCTTGAGATTTCTTGAATGAACATTCGGATCTCCAAAAATGATAAAACCATGAACGCCAGACGGATCTTGCCAAAAAAAAAAGAAGTGCTTCTTCCATTGCCTTCTACATGACTTTGTCAGCTTTTACTGGGCGTAATTTTGTATTCATGGATTTTACACTTAATAAATAATGAAAAAATCCAGGATTAAGGAACTGTGAGAAAATTAAGATTGTGTTTAGTGTAGGAGAGGGTAATAGCTCCCTAATAAACTCACCCCTTGCGTTAGAGATGGGGGACAAGGTAAGTAGGGGTGGAGACAAGGTGTTATATTACAGTGAGATGAGATCTCTATGGTAGCCAGGCCTGATGGCAGATGTTTGGCACGTCCCGGCCCTCGGCTCAGTGTGACAAGCACAGTCAGCAAATGAGACAGAAGCAATTTCAGTAAGAGCTGCTTCTTTATTCTCTGTCATTCACTTGTAGCCGCTCCTCATTGCTCCCCTTTATTGGACGTAATAAAGTGCCTGTCTGTGCGTCAGTCAGTCGGGGGGAACACGACAGTGACCGACACAAACACAGCACCCGGCCCACGCAATATCCACATAAAAAAGGAATCCAGTTCATATATTTCCATTCTCTTGGTATTGAATGCCCAGTGGCTGCTTTGTGCTTTATATGGAGAGATTTAATACACACTGTAATACACAGTCCCATTCGCTTGAGCAGTCATGTAACCCTTTATATATCTCTTTATATACCAGCAGAGAAAAAGAGGCATCTTGCAAGGGAGCAGGAGCAGGGGCAGTTGTTTGGATGCAAATCACCATTTCTTTTTTCCCCACAATGCTTTGTTTCATGCCAGAATAGCAGCAGTTTTGCAGCCGTATGGGAAGTTCTTGTTCTGCAGTCACGCCTGATGCACCAAAGCTATTGCACAACTGAAAAGCGCAGGATTTTGGTTAAGACCCTGAAAAATCCCCATAACCCTTCAGCCAAAGGTCAATGAAATCCAGCTGGTTACTGAATACAGAATCTTATCAAGAAATAACCGGTCAAGGGCTCTCAGCACTCGGAATCCTCTTCTGTGCCCAGTGCGACTTCACGACACTTTTAGCAATTTCCTAAATAAAGGTACTTCAGCGAACAGCCCCTGATTTCTGTCTTAAGTGCAGGGCTACGTGCTGGCGCTTGCTTACCTCTCCTGCTGGCTGAATATTGGATTCCAGGGACTCAGAAAGAAAAGGTTATTAAAGGGATACTGTCATGGGAAGTGCTGCTCCAGCAGAATTCTGCACTGAAATCCATTTCTCAAAAGAGCAAACAGATTTTTTTATATTCAATGTTGAAATCTGACATGGGGCTAGACATATTGTCAATTTCCCAGCTGCCCCAAGTCATGTGACTTGTGCTCTGATAAACTTCAGTCACTCTTTACTGCTGTACTGCAAGTTGGACTGATATCACCCCCCTCCCTCCCCCTCCCCCAGCAGCCTAACAACAGAACAATGGGAAGGTAACCAGATAGCAGCTCCCTAACACAAGATAACAGCTGCCTGGTAGTTCTAAGAACAACACTCAATAGTAAAAACCCATGTCCCACTGAGACACATTCAGTTACATTGAGAAGGAAAAACAGCAGCCTGCCAGAAAGCATTTCTCTCCTAAAGTGCAGGCACAAGTCACATGACCAGGGGCAGCTGGGAAATTGACAAAATGTCTAGCCCCATGTCAGATTTCAAAATTGAATATAAAAAAAAAATCTGTTTGCTCTTTTGAGATATGGATTTCAGTGCAGAATTCTGCTGGAGTAGCAATATTAACTGTTGTGTTTTGAAAAAAAACATGTTTTCCGATGACAGGATCCCTTTAAAAGCAAGGACAAGGGATGGCGGCAAGCGGGAGCTTTTGTCATTAAACGAACAGTAACACCAAAAAATTAGAAGTGTCTTAAAGTAATAAAAATATAATGTACTGTTGTGCTGTTGTAAAACTGGTGTGTTTGCTTAGAAAGACTGCTATAGTTTATATAAACAAGCTGCTGTGTAGCCATGGGGGCAGCCATTCAAGCACAGGATACACAGTAGATAACGGATAAGTACTACTATAGTTTATATAAACAAGCTGATGTGTAGCCATGGGGGCAGCCATTCAAGCACAGGATACACAGTAGATAACAGATAAGTACTACTATAGTTTATATAAACAAACTGCTGTGTAGCCATGGGGGCAGCCATTCAAGCACAGGATACACTGTAGATAACAGATAAGTACTACTATAGTTTATATAAACAAGCTGCTGTGTAGCCATGGGGGCAGCCATTCAAGCACAGGATACACAGTAGATAACAGATAAGTACTACTATAGTTTATATAAACAAGCTGCTGTGTAGCCATGGGGGCAGCCATTCAAGCACAGGATACACAGTAGATAACAGATAAGTACTACTATAGTTTATATAAACAAACTGCTGTGTAGCCATGGGGGCAGCCATTCAAGCACAGGATACACAGTAGATAACAGATAAGTACTACTATAGTTTATATAAACAAGCTGCTGTGTAGCCATGGGGGCAGCCATTCAAGCACAGGATACACCGTAGATAACAGATAAGTACTACTATAGTTTATATAAACAAGCTGCTGTGTAGCCATGGGGGCAGCCATTCAAGCACAGGATACACAGTAGATAACAGATAAGTACTACTATAGTTTATATAAACAAGCTGCTGTGTAGCCATGGGGGCAGCCATTCAAGCACAGGATACACAGTAGATAACAGATAAATACTACTATAGTTTATATAAAGCCTGTGCTTGAATGGCTGTCCCCATGGCTACACAGCAGCTTGTTTATATAAACTATAGTAGTACTTATCTGTTATCTACTGTGTATCCTGTGCTTGAATGGCTGCCCCCATGGCTACACAGCAGCTTGTTTATATAAACTATAGTTGTGTTTATAAAGCAAGCACACCCATTTCACCAGTGGAGGGTAACAGTAGATTATATTGTCCTTCTTTTAAAACATTTTTATTTTTTGGTATTACTGTTCCTTTGAAACTACTACTACAAAATAAACATATCAAAGGGGTGGTTCACCGTTAAGTTAACTTTTAGTATGTTATAAAATGGCCAATTCTAAGCAACTCTTGGTCTTCATTATTTATTTTATTTTATTTTTTTAGCTATTCACTTTCTAATTCTATCTTTTTCTAGCTTTCAAATGGGGAGTCGTTGACCCAATATTAAAAAAAAAAAAAAACAAATGGTCTGTAAGGCTACACATTTATTGTTATTGCTTTTTATTCCTCATCTTTCTATTCATGTCTCTCCTATTCATATTCCAGTCTCTTATTCAAATCAGTGCATGGTTGCTAAGGTAATTTGGACCCTAGCAATCAGATTTCTAAAAACTACAGAACTGGAGAGCTGCTGAAAAAGAAGCTAAATTATTCAAAAACCACAAATAAAAAAAATGAAAACCAACTG
The DNA here is from genome assembly GCA_038501925.1 of Xenopus petersii. NCBI lineage: Eukaryota > Metazoa > Chordata > Amphibia > Anura > Pipidae > Xenopus > Xenopus petersii. The sequence goes on along the minus strand of CM076672.1, from coordinate 237,131,370 downwards.
CAAATTGTTGGAACAATCCCTGTAAATGTCATAGACGCTGGTTATTATCTGGATATAAAAGTATCCTAGAAACCCTCAAATGGCATAGTTGTAATGTCTGTGTGTCTGAGTGACTGCAGAAGACTTCAAGGTGAACTGTGCCTGACAATGATCTTATATGCTGCTATTGGAGTTCCCCTTTAAACATCCCCTCTAATTAAATAGACTATAGAACTTTCCATAGGGATAAAGACAGAGGATAAAAGAAAAGGGCACCTGGGAAATCTGGCACAACAGCTACAAGGGCAACCGAGTGCGGCTCCACAGACAGTGACTATGGGAGTCAGAATAAAGAAAAGGTATTTAATGTTGGCAAATTAAGGGGGGACCAATGGGAGTTGTAAGAAGGCGCTCAGGCCGCAGGAACACAGAATGGAACATCCATTGACAATTACACTAAGACAGGCTGCAATTTATTTCTCACATATATAATGAACACGGAGTCGGGAAATAATAGCACCGGCCCACTGAGATCCAAGTTGCTCAGCAGCGATAAAGGGAAAGTACAGGAACAATTTGTCTTCTTTTTTACACTAAAGACACACCGACAGCGGAAAACTTGGCAAAATATACAGTGTTTTATACAGTAAATATATATATATATATATATATATATATATATATAGTTATATATGTAGCTATATATATAGTTATATATAGATATATATATAGATATATATAGATATATATAGTATTTTGGCTGAGAATAAGGTGATACATTGTCCTGTGTAATGTCCCAGCACAAGCTTTCCTCTTGTGTTTATTCCTTTATCCTATCTAGTGCTACCAATCAATATTTCTGTAGGGAAATGAGAGCAGACAGTAACCCTTCCAACGCATTCCTCTTGTCTCTGTCTCTATATATTAGGTCCCATTCCTGCGCAGTCTAGAGAGTTGTGGCTTGAGGGGTATATCGGCCCCCAGATGCCAGACATTGACATCCCTCGTCTATGCGGACAATGTGACAGTTGTGGTATCCAGTCGGAAGGACAGGAGGCTGCTTAACAAAACCATCGAAAGTTACTCTGAGGCCTCTGGGTCAATAATTAACCGTGACAAGTCGGAGGCTCTTTGGACGTTGAACGGTGAGCCCGATTTCCAGCTCTCTGAATTTTCAACTGCCCCATCCCACATAAAGATCCTGGGGATAAAGTTTGGGAGAGAAGACAATTGCAGGCTAAATTGGGATGAGAAACTGGATGTCGGAACAGCAAAGGTCCAACGATGGAAGGGATGGAGACTGGCCTACAGGGAAAAGGTGAAGCTTATCAAGGCCTACCTGGTCCCTCTGTTTTTGTTTGTAGCGTACGTGTATCCATTGCCAGTCTGTTTTTCCAGTTGCTCTGGGGACACAGGCTGAATCCAGTCAAAAGGGGGATAACGTACCTGCAGCGGATGGAGGTAGGTTTGGGCATGTTGTGCCCAGTGGCTTTCTTTGGGTCACTTTTCCTGAAGTTTAACTTTGGGGGCTTGGCCCAAGGTAATGATTCCCTGTGGGAAGTCTGTATCAGGAATTGGGTATCGCCTTTTGTAGGGACATGGTCTCAAGGCGGTAGAATGAAGAGATTTCGGATAGTACAGGGATCCCTCCCATCACACCTGGTTCTCGCTCTGAAGATTCTGAAAAGGTGGGATGTCAGGGTGGGTGAGCTGGTAACATCTTCCCGAAGGCAGTTGTATCACAGGGTGATCAGGGACTATTTTGCCGTTCCTCTCACTTTGAGAGATTGTGTGGGTGACATCCTTCAGGAAAGCCTTCGCTATCTTAATGGCAAGAGACTCCCCCCTAAGTTCTTTGACAACTGTTGGCTTTCACTCCAAGGGAAACTCTATGTCCAGGGTAACTTGAATTACCTTAGTATTGGCAGCAAAAATTGCCCCTGGGAGTGTGGGGAGGAGGAGACCCAGGAACACTTTCTGGTCAGTTGCCCTGTGACTAGAGATGTGTATGGTCAGTTGGCAGCAGATCTTAAAGTTTCCGCCCTGAACAATTTGACCTATACAGAGTCAGCTTATGGGGTTTCTGCCAGGCAACATCTACTGGACCATGAGACCCTCTACATCATTGCCTACACATGGTACCAGATTTGGCAGCGTAGGTGCAGGAGAATTTTTGACTGAGCTAAGGCTACTCCTGACAATATTGTAAGAGCAACTCGGGCTCAGTTGAGTTTCCTGAAGGAAAATGATAGAAGGAGGTCAACTCTAATGGAAAAGTGAGGGCAAGGGTTGTACCTTTCTCTTTCATGAACATGCCGTCTTGTTATGTGCTATATGGGGGGGAACTGTTGTACTTTTATTAATACTATCTCCAGTACTCTGATACTCTCCTTTTAATCTCAGGGTAATGGTGGTAACATTGCCCAGCCTGGAGTACCAGGACTGGCTATTGTTTTTGTGTTTTGGGGTGGTATAAAGGCCATATGGACAAAAACAAGACTTTGCAAGTTTGGCCTTGTGAATTGGTGGGTTGGAGGGTTTTTCTTTGGACTGTTGCCTATGGACAGAGGGATGGACTCTGCAGGCAGGAGGGTATGGGTGGGTTTGTGGCTTTTGGAACCACAGACCAGCATGCCCCAAAAACCACAGACCAGCGTGCCCCAGAAACCACAGACCAGCGTGCCCCAGAAACCACAGACCAATGTACCCCAGCAGCTCATTTGTGTACAGAGCTTTTATCCTCTGTTGCAACACTGTCCAGTTGGGGAGAATCCTCCAAAAAATCAGGATGGTTTGATAGACAATGTTTGTTCAAAAGATATTGACTTGACCAATACTGATGGCAATGTATGTGCTTTTCCCATGGCAGAGGGAGGGAACTCCACTTAGGTGCATGGCCCACCCAAACAGGGGTATTAGAGCTGGTATTAGAGTGTGATGATGACTTTTTCCCACCAGTTATGGCAGAGGAGGTACAGGAGGATGAGGCAGCTAGGAAACACAGAGAAGAGAGGGAGGCTTACTCCAGGGAGTCTGAGCTCCTTGTACATGCATATTTTGAGAGAAAGGAGCTGGAGGACAGGGCTAAAGAAAAAAAAAAAAAAAACAGGGGTTGAGGAGGTCTCAGGTTCTGCAGCCTTCTTCCAAACCCAGCACTAGTACTCTGGCATCTTATTCTTCTGCAGCTATACCACAGGTTGACCCCCTTCAGCAGAGTCCAGACCTCAGGCCTTACCTGCCCCACCTCCACCAGTAAATGCTTGGTCCACTAATCCCTTGAGAAGCACTGACTTAAATACTCCATCAGTTTCTACTGGTCCCACTTCTACCAGGAGGAATGCAGTGCAGCTAAAATGGGTGGGCCCAATAGAGGATTGCCCGGACTGAGATTATGTTGTGGATACACTGCTTAAGGCACACTTGCAGTTCAGGGTTGATGAACAGGTGTGGGAAGTAATAAAGTAGAGAGAGGTCGAGTTTGACATCAGTTTCAAACTCCCTGAATACTTAGATGTTCTTCACTAGGTACAACTTGAGAAAAATGATGATTTGTGGAAACAATTTAAGTGGTCCCTTTAACAAAACATGCTCTAAAACATGTTACAGTTGTGTTCAAACATGAAAATATTGTTATGGAGGATATTGTTTTCTGGCTACGGCATCATTGTGATATTATTTCCCCCCTAAGGAGATGTTATGATAGACATGGTGTATGGGATGGGTCATTCAAAGTCACGGTAAAGCTCTGGATGCGTAACCACGCTCAAGTACACCTCCCAAACTCATTCTTCATTGGGAAAGACAGGGGGGTTCTCTTTTATGTAGGGGAGCCAAGAAGGTGCTTAAGGTGTGGGAACCTTGGACACTTTGCTGCTCAATGTGCAGTTAAGCGGTGTTCTAAATGTGGAGAGGTGGGTCATGAGGCAAGATCATGTGACAAAGTGATGTGTAATTTATGTGGAGAGGCAGATGTACATGATGACTGTCCCATGGCTTGGCATAATGTCACTAGTGAACTCCTTGAAATGGAAACTGCCCTGCTTACTGGTAATGACACCAGGCCTAAACAAACTAGTGGCCCGACCCAAACTAGACTTGAAACTAACACTGTGAGTGACATTCAACCAGCAGTTGCACCTGCTCTATCATCTAGGCCAGAGCCTGCTTCAGTATGTATTGCTCCTCATGGCTCTACATCCTTGGCCATTGTCAGTTGTGCACCTGTAAAAGCTGTCCCTCAACTGTCACCCCCTACAGTTCAGTCTCTTTTTGCCCCTAAGACTGATTTAAATGGGGTTTCCTGTACAGTGAGAAAAGTGCAGAATAACATTGCTCAGAATCATGATGCTCCACAGTCAAGCCATAGTCTGGGCTCTGTACAGAGTCAGCGGTCTTCTCAGGCTGCTCCTTCTCTACCATCAAGTGAGGCCTCTGAGACCTCCTCTACTTCCCATGTTGCCCCTTCTTTACCAATCCTCTTGGGACAGGCCCAGGGGGCTCTACCAAAGCTTTTTCAAGAACTTGATCACTCACATGGGTTGCAAGATGCTGATAAGGAGATTCTCCTCTGCGCTACTCCTAATTTAGAAAAACTTGTTAATCAGCCCTCATCAGACCCTGTCTGGTAGATGCAGGCTCCAAAAAGTAAAAAGAGATCCCATCCAGGAAAATCTGTTTTGTCTAATAGGTACCAGGTCCATGCCAAAAAGTCGTCTGAGCCACAGGAGCCAGATGAACCCTTAATTTGTTTGTGGTTGATGATTTTGGTTCTGTATGAGTGTAATAAAATGTTATTGTAATGTTAGTGTAAATTATATTCATATTTTGTTGTAAAGTTTTCAATACAAAACATAAAAACTCTATATATTAGGTACCTATCTAGTGCAACTAACCCCTATTTCTGTAGGGAAATGAGAGAGAGCAGGTGTAATCTGATCTCTCTGCATGACCAGCATAAGCCAATGATCTTATGGCTCTGGGCAGCCACCTTCAGTACTTCAGGCGCAGGCTTTGGGGCCTAGCCTGGAGGATAGTTTGCAGCCTGATTCAAGCTCTAACATCTCAAAGTTTGAATCTGTGGAACAACTGTCAGCTGCTGGGGGAGCTTCCCCGCCAGTGAGTATGGAGGAGTCGCCAGCTGGATCCCACAGACATTGTGGTGCAGTAGAAGCCCAGGCAGGTGAGAAGAACATGGAGCCCCAGGCCCTGCAACCTGCCTGGCAGAACTCAGAGGAGAGAAGCAAGGGGAGCACAAAGCCTGAAGCTGGAGGTGACGGTGCAGAAGTGAGAGGAGTGTGAGGACAGAGACAAAGAGGTGCAGCTGATCTGACCCCTGGGGCAGCTGAGGAGAAGGAGAAAACTTACACTTTAAGATCTGGTGCAAAAACTGTGAGTAATAAATCTTCTTCTGATAAATGTAAGAAACTCCAGCGTTCTGCCTCTGTGGCTGCTTTACCTGATGTCACTGCAGTGAGGGGAGAAGGGACTGTGAAGGCAAAAGGCACATTGTGTGGGAAAAAGCAAAGTGAGGGTAAAGCTGTGTCACAGTCACCTGTGAGTAAACTACATTTCCCAGCATCCCCTGTAAGCCTTGCATCTGTCAGCCAAATGACTCCCACTGAGTCTGATGGAAACACTTGGGTGAAAGCTGTATCTCACTCACCTGTAAATCAACTGCAAGATGATCCAGGTTTCCCAGCATTCCCTGTAAGCCTTACACCTGACAGTCAGACTATTGCAGCCACTTGTGATGTTGTGGCAGAAACTCCCCATGATGTCTGTGCAGCAAGGGAAAGTGCAATTGGGAAGGGAAAAGCTGCAGCTGTGAGTCAAACTGGAAAGATCATTGTTGTTGCTGCTGCTGCTGAGCTTTCTCTTACTGGGGAGACTCAACCTCAGGATTCAGCAGGTAACGACACACCTGTACCCAGTCCTGCAATTAACCCTAAAGCTGCCAAATCTGCACCTGATCCTGCCTGTAACACTGACATATCTGATGATAAATCTCAGTTTTCTTGTGAATCAGCTTCTGCCTCAGGTGCATCTGCAGCTCTTGTCAGCACCGGATTTCTCTTCTGGGCACCCCAAGGCCTCGGGGTCTTAGCGCCCGATATTGGCGTGCACCATTCCACCTCCCTGCATGCGTGCGCATGCCTCGTAGTGCTGAGGAATGCTGCATTCCCCATACACTTTAGGATGCGGCTGGGCAGCATGCTGCCTCTAAAATTCCACTGCCCTAGGCCCGGGCCTTTGTGGCCCCCCAAGTCCCCTACTGAAGAGATCCCCCCAGTGCCCTGTCCTGAGGATATTCCAACTATCATTAAGCAGCTGACACAAGCCCACAGTGACAAAAAGAAAAAAGAGGCAGAAATTGTGGCACAACAAAAGCTGATCAGAGCTACAAATAAGACAAAAGAGGAAGACTTGAGTTGGACATGATCACACTTAAAGGGGAACTGTTTGAGGTGGAAGTGTCTATTGAGAGGTTACTGACTAAAGTGGAGCCCTGGAGGGAGCATTTTGAAAACATCGCACCCGGGAAGTCCAGCACTACCAGCTGTTCTGCCTCATCTGATATAGAAGGGGAATTTAAAAAGCCTGAAGCCCCAAGCAGGAGTTTGAAGAGAGCGCCACCCAAAGGCAGAGGAAGTGAGACCATCAACTGGCAACATATGGCGTTTGATTTAAAGGATATCAAGAAACAGGGGAAGAAGAAGAAAGAGGAAATTAAACAACGGCCCCAAGAAGCGAGTGCTCACAGTAACTCAGTGGTGTTGGGCACACAAGAGGGGTTAGTGGTGGGTAATAAAGAGTCTGGGAATACTGGGCATGAAAAAGCACAGCAGGCACATGGTACTAAGGGCCAAAAATCTACTGAGCAAGATACATCATCTGGGGTGGCCCCTAGAGCTTCATCTTCTGGAGTGGACCCCAAAGCATCAAGAAAGTTCTGGGAGAGAAGGAGATTATTACTTGCAGGTGAAGGGCCCTCCTTTGGTGGTCAGGCATTCCATAGGAAAAACTGTGTCAAGTTGATGTGGGAAGGGAACATAGAGAATGCCCCAAACAGAACCTACATTATTAGGAGACTGCTAGAAGGGTCCGCTAAATATAAAGCTAGTAATGACCTGGAGGCCTGTATTGTGCACAGAATGGGATGTAAGCTTCAAAATCCCACAGGGGTTAGATGCTTTTTGGTGGCTTTTTGAGACCCTAAAAACACAGCCAGAATGGCAGATTTTTTAGGCCATGCCAATATCTAAGCCAGAGATAAAGAGCATCACTATCATTGTATAAAATGAAGTGCTCACGTGGCTGAAGCGTCCGTGCACAGTCCTCTCCCTGTTGGCCGTGTACTTGAAGATGATGTGTGGACGGGGGCAAAAAATCTTTATTTACATCATGTATAAAAAATATATTATTTTTTTATTTTTTATACATAATGTAAATAAAGATATATTATTTTTTTGTACAAGATTTTACTTTATCAAAACTTTTGGACTCCTGGATTCTATTGATTAATCACATTTTTTTGGTTCTCCAGGAACGGTGCCTGCTCGCTATCCAAGATGTTTGCATGTATCTCCCCTTTGCTGAGGGTTTGGAGCAAGAGCACCCGGACCCATTATGGAAAGCGATAAGCTTGTCCTTACATTTAAATATGTCCATGCTTTCTATGGTTTTCATTATAAATAATTGTTGGAGTCTAATTTCCCCAGGGGAAGGAGAGAAGTTGCTGCACAAACAGAATGGAGTACATTTTGCACTTTGTTTGTTATAAACTCCCTGTGAGTCTCGGCTATGAAGAGCGAGGGAGCTTAGGAACAGACGTCGGCCCAATTAAGTCCAGAGATCTGACTTGTTCCCAACTTGCCGGGGGAACTTCTGTTGGGTATTTGAATAAGGAATGAAAGTGTGAGGGTGATGCTATCTCCTCTCTCTCCTCTCGCATGAACATGCTCCAATTAAAAGTGAAAGAAGAAGAGGCGCCGCACTAACGAGGCTGAATATTCAACTTCTCCCATCAGCGTAATGTCATGCAAATTACAGAGGGAGATGGTGCAGATTGGTTGGTCCCAGCTGGGAGTGAAACCTCAGCTCTCGTATCTCCCTCGATCTCTCACACTTCTGCATCCTATTATGCTAATGGCATCTTTGGAATATTGAACTTTCAGATCAGTATTTGCACATCTCAATAATCATTCTCTGTCTGTAAGAACAATGGAGCCATTAGCCTGCAGCCAAATTGTGCAAAGCTGAAGAGGGACACAATGCCAATGATATCAACAGGAACCCACCAAACACATGGCTCGATCACCTGGCAACAGAAATGTGGTGATAAAAGGAATTTCTATTTAAATAATTGTAGAGTACCCTTGTCCTTCTGTAACCACCTTGCCCTGCTTAGACCAATCTGCTGACCTGTTAAGATATTGCCCCATTGTCATACATCTTCCCCTATTGGGTTTATTTTGTTTCCATTTCACCTTCTTATTCTACTTGGTTTATTTTGTTTCACCTTCTTACTCTACTGTCTCCATCTTTTCCCCTTTTGTTTTGAGTCTGACTCCATCTTATCATATTGTCACCAACAGGCCCTACTGTCTCCTTCATTCTTTTGCCCTACTGTCTCCTTCTATCTTTAGCTTGTCCTACTGTCTCCATTATTCCCTACAGTACTCATCCTGCCCTACTGTCTCCATCTTGTCCTACTGTTTCCATAATGTCTTTCTCAGTCTCTCTCCTTTCCACATCTTTCTTTACTGTCTGCATCTTGTCCTATTGTCTCTTTTTTTGTCCTACTCACCATCTTGCCTGACTATGTCCATTTTATCCTTATTTACCTACTGTCCCTACTTTCTCCATGTTTCCTACTGTATCCACCTTGTCCTACTGTCCCCATCTTGTCCTACTGTCTGCCATCTTGCCATAATGTCTCTATCTTTCTCTGCTGTACCCATCTTTCTTTACTGTCTGCATTTGGTCCTACTGTCTCCATCTTGTCCTACTGTCAACATCTTGCCCTACTGACTCCATCATGTCTTACCATCTTCTGTCTCTATATTGTCCTACTGTCTTCATCTTGCAATAATGTCTATATTTTTTTCCTACTGTCTCCATCTTGCAATACTGTTTCCTTCTTTTCCGACTGTTTCCATGATTCTCTACAGTGCTTTTCTTGTCCTATTGCCTCCATCATGCCCTATTGTCTCCACCATGCCTTGCTTTATCCATCTTGTCCTACTGTCTCCATCTTGTCTTAATGTTTTCATCTTGTCCTACTGCTTCCATCTTGCCCTATTGTCTCCACCTTGCATTGCTTTCTCTATCTTGTCCTACTGTCCTTATCTTGTCCTACTGTCTTTATCGTGTCCTACTGTCTCCAGCTTGTCCTAATGTCTCCATCTTGTCCTATTGTCTCCATTATTTCCTACTGTCTCTACCTTGTCTTTCTGTATACAGTATATACAGGGAAGACAAATCACATAAATATATACAGAATCATATCATCATATCAGGAGAAAGAGCTTGAGTGCTATGTGGTAAGAGACATAGTGGGAAGAGGGTCCCTGCCCCGTAGAGCTTACAGTCTAAGTGGATGGGAGGCTAACATACAGGCACAAATTGGATGAAAAAGTGCACAAGATAAGGCATAGTCAGTAGGGACAAGACTAGGTTAATGTTCTAGTGCTCCAAAAGGTAGGCTCTTAGTTTTTCTTGAAGAGATTGAGAGAGGATTCCTTATGGAAGAATTCAGGGATGGAATTCCAGAGGTAAGGGAAGAAGGGTTTGAAACAAGAGGTGGCAGTGGACGTGAATGGTGTGAAGAAAAGGGGCTCTGAGAAGAGTGGAGAAGATGAACAGGAATGTATAGCGAGACAAGCAGAAATGTAGTGAGGAGCAGAGAAGTGAAGGGCTTTGAATGTTAGTAGAAGGAGTTTATATGCTTTGCTTAACAGGCATCCGTGCTAAGGATTTTAGTTGGGGTTGAGCAGGTTCCCTTTTAGGAGAGAGCAGAAGGATCCTGGTAGCAGAGTTTAAGATTGATTGGAGGAGAGAGATGGGAGTCAGGAAGACCAGTTATGAGGTGATTGCAATAGTCTAAACGGGATAAGATAAGGGCATGGATTAGTGTTTTGGTTGTTGTTTGTGAAAGAAAATGGCGTATCTTGGCTATATTGTGGAGGAAGAAATGACAGGTTTTTGCAGTATTATTAATATGATTAGAGAAGGGGAGGGACTAGTCAAAGTTGACCCCTAAGCAGTGTGCTGAATTAACTGGGTTAATAGGCATGCCATCAATAGTAATGGTGAAAGGAAGAGAAGGGCTCGGTTAGGTTTGAATACCATGAGCTCAATCTTGGCCAAGTTGAGCTTGAGGTGGAGTTGGTTCATCCAGGAAAAGGCTACTAAGTAGTCTTCTATCTGGGTTTGAACATCAGCAGTATTTGAGGGAGTGCCTACATATATCTGAATGTCATCGGCATACGGGTGATATTTAAGGCCTAATGAAGATATAAGGTCTCTTAAAGAGAGAGTGTACAATGAGATCAACAAAGGACCAAGTACAGAACCCTGAGGCACCCCCACATTAAGATGAACAGGAGGAGAGGATTTTTTTGCATAAGTAACAGAGAAGGAGCAGTCAGAATGGTAGGAGGAGAACCAGGATGCAGCTTGATCACGGATGGCAATTGAAGGGAGAACTTGCATTAGAACAGAATGGTTAACAGTATCAAAAGCAGAAGATAAGTCCAGGAGAATGAGGACAGAGTAATTCCCTTTGGCCTTGGCAGTCTGGAGATCATTTGTAACTCTACATAAGGCAGTCTCAGTGTAGTGGTGCATAGAAAGTTAGTAATACGGGAGAAGATGAGACATCCCAGAAGGACGGTAGTTAGACAAACAGGATGGGTCCAGTGTAGCCTTTTTAAGGACGGGCTTGACACAGGCGTGTTTAAATAATGAGGGGAAAGTAGAAGATGTTAATGAGGAATTGAATATATGAGTAAGTACTGGAGTAAGGACAGGTGCACACTGTTTTAGTAAAGGTGATGGTATGGGATCAAGTGAGCAAGTTGTCTCCGTCTTATCCTACTGTCTCTACCTTGTCCTACTGTCTCCATCTTGTCCTACTGTCTCCATCTAGTCCTACTGTCTCCATCTTGCCATACTGTCCCCATCTTGTCCTACTGTCCCCATCTAGACCTTCTTTCTCCATCTTATTCTACTGTCTCCATCTAGTCCTACTGTCTCCATCTAGTCCTACTGTCTCCATCTTGTCCTACTGTCCCCATCTAGTCCTACTTTCTCCTTCTTATCCTACTGTCTCCATCTAGTCCTACTGTCTCCATCTTGTTCTTCTGTCTCCATCTTGTCCTACTGTTCCCACCTTATCCTACTGACTCTTCTTGTCCCCATCATGCCCTATTATTTCCATCATTTCCATCTTGCCCTTCTCTCTCTATCTCTCTACTGTCACCACCTTGGCCTACAAAATGTGCCCTTGTTCAGCTGTCTCTATTTACACCCTCCTAAAACTACTCTGTCTCTAGTCTGTTGGCTGTTGGTCATGGGGAGTGATAACATTTTTAAAATGTATAGGGAAATTTGCTGGTTTGGAGTGCCATATTTAGGTGACTGATATCAAATATGTGCTTCAGACAAAAGCAGGGCAATTAATTCATTTCAGGCTGGGTTTGTGTCACACAAATAAATATTCAAAGTAAAATACATTTTCTTTTGGGAGGGGGGGGTCTAAGGTTAATTTTGTAATGAAACCCAGTCACCAGCTATAATGATTCTGGTTTATATGCCAATAGCATTGCATCTGGTTTCCATCAGATTGCAAGCTCCGTGCCCACACCAGGGTTATATGCCCAGCCTTTCCCGTAATGCACTACTTTCCATTCCTACTGTGCTCTGCAACTGCCTGATTTATGTACAACATCCAGTTGCAGGTTTATTATCTGCGCGCTAATTACCTGCGGGCAGGGAAACTACAAAGGCAGAGAAGGGAACATCTGTGCACTAAATATATATTAACATTATGCCGCGCTCGCCTGAGCCGTTCCTGAGTGCAGTGAATGCTGATGGAGATGGTTATCACCGAATGATCTCCCTGAAGTGAAGAGAACTCCATGTGGTTTCACCTAATTTGTCTACAAACAGAGAAAAGAAAGAATTCTGCAGAAACCACAAACTTGGCCAACTTGAGTCTCAGTTACACGGATTCTAGAGCCACTGCTCGTAGTACAGAGCTGCTGGGGATGGGATAGACCTAGGGATCTGGGGAACAGGTCCTGTACAAAAGCTCTGAAACAGTAAAATATATCTACAGGGAGAAAATGGGTCAGAATCCATTAGAGAACATCCCTGATCTTATCTGTATAGACAAAGGGACCAGTGTCTCAGAGCTTTCACTGTAGTAGTACAGAGGGTATAACATCCCCATAGGGACGTCAAACAGACTCTGGCCTAATAAAGTGTCACCCATCCCTATGCAACACAGGGCAATGTCCCCACAAACTGTATCTGTCAGATCCACTCAGTGTCCAGATCTTGGGACTCTCCCAAAAGGCCATTTACTACAACCAGTTGCAGCATCTCTGCTGTGAGTAGGGCTATAGCAATATCTACAATAGGGAACCATCTCTTTATACACCATCAAGTTTCACATTCCCTCCAACGGACTCTATTCACCTCCATATTATTTGTCCTAATGCCCCACTGAAGGGCTGGGGCATCGATATGGGGAAGGGAATGTATAAATCAGTGAAATGCGGCCCCTCTCGCTGCTCTCTAAGCTGCATGAAGTCCCCTGACCAACAGAAGGTTATAATAAGGGCAACTGGGCAAGAGCTTGGGACCCCGGCTGGTGTAAATTCTGCAGGGGCCACAATGGGGGATTTCCTAATCAACTGAGGCCACTAGAGGGAGCTGTGCCTGCACTGACCTTTGTTTATTCAACTTCATTTTTATTCCATAATAAAGTGAAGGTGATAGAAGTGATCAGGACAATTTAACAACATGGGAGGTCATGGGACAAGGCACCATTATTCTGTGTATTCGATAATACCTCTGGGCTGTTACCAACCACAGCTATACTGTACTGTAAACTGAAAACTAAACCCCTTCAAACCACTGCTTCATCCCGCCTTTTTTGAGTTCCAAATTCCTCATGATCACATGAAAGAGCAGACCTATTCCTATTTTCTTCCCTCACTATGAATTCCGACTTGGAATTTCCCTTTAGAAATCCCTGCGCATCTAAAACAGTCAGAACAGCTTCAGTTGTAGTCAGTGGCTGGCAGAGCTGCGGGGCCCCAAAGCACCTGTTCCTCAGAGACAATAAAGCAAAGCAGCCTGACTTATTGCTTTCAGCAGGAATTCATCCACTTTAACCAACTAAAATTAAAATGTGTTTATGCAGCCTGCTCCAGCCTATAAATCTGGCTCTGTTTTATAGATGTATTGATCAGGAATTAGTTAGTGAGAGACGAAGAGTGGCTGAAAGATTTCCTTACACCTAACTGATCCACAAGCTTTGCCCTTACTCAGATTTCATTATCTACACAGAGGGGAAAATTCACTAAGATGTGAAGTTCTGCCAGGCGCAACTTCGCCGCACTTCGCCACACTTCGCCAGGCGTATTTTCGCCAGCGCTCCGCAAATTCACTAAAAGCCGAAGTTGCGCACAAGGGTAGCGTAAGTTTTCGAAGTTGCACTAGCGTTAATTCGCCAAGCGAAGCGAAGTTTCGCTAGCGATGGTTCATTTGCAAACGGCGCGAAATTCAAATTTCAATGGAGGAACACGTATCAGCACTACAAATGCCTAGAAAACCTTCAAATCAGCAAATAAAAATGTTATTTTGCCCTACACATGTGCCCACTGTCTAGGTAAGTTGCCATGAGTCAGGAAATGTAGGGGGGAAGGAGGGGAGCCCCAAAAATATTTTCGATCTTTTTCAGCCTATCACCCATCATGTAGAAAACACGCCAGCGTTTTTTGGGACTTAGAAAAAAAATTTACTTTTTCTGAAACAATCCCTATCTACTCTATTTCGCTTCGCCAGGTCTGAGGTGGTGAAGGAAGTCTAGCGTAAAAGGTAGCGTTCAGTACATTGCGCAAGTTAGTGAATTTGCATAGTTACGTCCGTAGCGAAAATTTGCCAGGCGTAAGGGTGCTAAGTAACGAATTTACGCCAGCGTTCGTTAGTGAATTTGCGAAGTACCGAAAATGCCAAACGCTAGCGAATTGGCGCTAGCGTTGGGCGCTTCGGCGCTTAGTGAATTTGCGCCAGAGTGTTCTGCTAGCTGTTGTAGAGGCTTAGCATAAGGCATGACAGCCTATGGGAAGGGAGTGTGACTGTGGGATAGCAGGTATAGTAGGGAGAGATGGTGTCTATAGTAACAGTAGATAATAGTCTCTGGGAAGGGAGTGTGACTGTGGGATAGCAGGTATAGTAGGGAGAGATGGTGCCTATAGTAACAGTGGATAATAGTCTCTGGGAAGGGAGTGTGACTGTGGGATAGCAGGTATAGTAGGGAGAGATGGTGCCTATAGTAACAGTGGATAATAGTCTCTGGGAAGGGAGTGTGACTGTGGGATAGCAGGTATAGTAGGGAGAGATGGTGCCTATAGTAACAGTGGATAATAGTCTCTGGGAAGGGAGTGTGACTGTGGGATAGCAGGTATAGTAGGGAGAGATGGTGCCTATAGTAACAGTGGATAATAGTCTCTGGGAAGGGAGTGTGACTGTGGGATAGCAGGTATAGTAGGGAGAGATGGTGCCTATAGTAACAGTGGATAATAGTCTCTGGGAAGGGAGTGTGACTGTGGGATAGCAGGTATAGTAGGGAGAGATGGTGTCTATAGTAACAGTGGGATAATAGTCTCTGGGAAGGGAGTGTGACTGTGGGATAGCAGGTATAGTAGGGAGAGATGGTGTCTATAGTAACAGTGGGATAATAGTCTCTGGGAAGGGAGTGTGACTGTGGGATAGCAGGTATAGTAGGGAGAGATGGTGTCTATAGTAACAGTGGATAATAGTCTCTGGGAAGGGAGTGTGACTGTGGGATAGCAGGTATAGTAGGGAGAGATGGTGCCTATAGTAACAGTGGATAATAGTCTATAGGAAGGGAGTGTGACTGTGGGATAGCAGGTATAGTAGGGAGAGATGGTACCTATAGTAGCAGTGGATAATAGTCTCTGGGAAGGGAGTGTGACTGTGGGATAGCAGGTATAGTAGGGAGAGATGGTGCCTATAGTAACAGTGGATAATAGTCTCTGGGAAGGGAGTGTGACTGTGGGATAGCAGGTATAGTAGGGAGAGATGGTGTCTATAGTAACAGTAGATAATAGTCTCTGGGAAGGGAGTGTGACTGTGGGATAGCAGGTATAGTAGGGAGAGATGGTGCCTATAGTAACAGTGGATAATAGTCTCTGGGAAGGGAGTGTGACTGTGGGATAGCAGGTATAGTAGGGAGAGATGGTGCCTATAGTAACAGTGGATAATAGTCTCTGGGAAGGGAGTGTGACTGTGGGATAGCAGGTATAGTAAGGAGAGATGGTGCCTATAGTAACAGTGGATAATAGTCTCTGGGAAGGGAGTGTGACTGTGGGATAGCAGGTATAGTAGGGAGAGATGGTGCCTATAGTAACAGTGGATAATAGTCTCTGGGAAGGGAGTGTGACTGTGGGATAGCAGGTATAGTAGGGAGAGATGGTGCCTATAGTAACAGTGGATAATAGTCTCTGGGAAGGGAGTGTGACTGTGGGATAGCAGGTATAGTAGGGAGAGATGGTGCCTATAGTAACAGTGGATAATAGTCTCTGGGAAGGGAGTGTGACTGTGGGATAGCAGGTATAGTAGGGAGAGATGGTGCCTATAGTAACAGTGGATAATAGTCTCTGGGAAGGGAGTGTGACTGTGGGATAGCAGGTATAGTAGGGAGAGATGGTGTCTATAGTAACAGTGGGATAATAGTCTCTGGGAAGGGAGTGTGACTGTGGGATAGCAGGTATAGTAGGGAGAGATGGTGTCTATAGTAACAGTGGGATAATAGTCTCTGGGAAGGGAGTGTGACTGTGGGATAGCAGGTATAGTAGGGAGAGATGGTGTCTATAGTAACAGTGGATAATAGTCTCTGGGAAGGGAGTGTGACTGTGGGATAGCAGGTATAGTAGGGAGAGATGGTGCCTATAGTAACAGTGGATAATAGTCTATAGGAAGGGAGTGTGACTGTGGGATAGCAGGTATAGTAGGGAGAGATGGTACCTATAGTAGCAGTGGATAATAGTCTCTGGGAAGGGAGTGTGACTGTGGGATAGCAGGTATAGTAGGGAGAGATGGTGCCTATAGTAACAGTGGATAATAGTCTCTGGGAAGGGAGTGTGACTGTGGGATAGCAGGTATAGTAGGGAGAGATGTGTCTATAGTAACAGTGGATAATAGTCTCTGGGAAGGGAGTGTGACTGTGGGATAGCAGGTATAGTAGGGAGAGATGGTGTCTATAGTAACAGTGGATAATAGTCTCTGGGAAGGGAGTGTGACTGTGGGATAGCAGGTATAATAGGGAGAGATGTGTCTATAGTAACAGTGGATAATAGTCTCTGGGAAGGGAGTGTGACTGTGGGATAGCAGGTATAGTAGGGAGAGATGTGTCTATAGTAACAGTGGATAATAGTCTCTGGGAAGGGAGTGTGACTGTGGGATAGCAGGTATAGTAGGGAGAGATGTGTCTATAGTAACAGTGGATAATAGTCTCTGGGAAGGGAGTGTGACTGTGGGATAGCAGGTATAGTAGGGAGAGATGGTGTCTATAGTAACAGTGGATAATAGTCTATAGGAAGGGAGTGTGACTGTGGGATAGCAGGTATAGTAGGGAGAGATGGTGCCTATAGTAACAGTGGGGAATAGTAGGATGACGGCTGATGGTTTATTCTAAGATGTGTTTCATAGACTCCTCTGATAAAGGAAGATTCTAGTGATGCAGGAATAGAAAAGAGAGAAATCTCACAGAATGACGTGGGATCGATGAGAAATGCAGAAGATATTGACCATGCGGGGAAGATATATGAGGGAGAAATGCAGCAACAAATAGGGCCTCTGATATACTTGGGAAGTGAGGGGAGATTTATCTGAAAAATGCCATTTGGGCAATGGGGGTTCTCGGGTTATGTCAGAAAACTTGATTTCACATATTTCAATTTAATTCTTTAAATCTGTCTCTCATTCCTCTGTTCCATATCTGCATCTCTGTCTCTCTTTCCTCTGTTCCATATCTGCACCTCTGTCTCTCATTCCTGTGTTCCATATTTGCATCTCTGTCTCTCTTTCCTCTGTTTCATATCTGCACCTCTGTCTCTCATTCCTCTGTTCCATATTTGCATCTCTGTCTCTCTTTCCTCTGTTCCATATCTGCACCTCTGTCTCTCATTCCTCTGTTCCATATCTGCACCTCTGTCTCTCTTTCCTCTGTTCCATATCTGCACCTCTGTCTCTCATTCCTCTGTTCCATATCTGCACCTCTGTCTCTCTTTCCTCTGTTCCATATCTGCATCTCTGTTTCTCATTCCTCTGTTCCATATCTGCACCTCTGTCTCTCTTTCCTCTGTTCCATATCTGCACCTCTGTCTCTCTTTCCTCTGTTCCATATCTGCATCTCTGTCTCTCTTTCCTCTGTTCCATATCTGCACCTCTGTCTCTCTTTCCTCTGTTCCATATCTGCACCTCTGTCTCTCTTTCCTCTGTTCCATATCTGCATCTCTGTCTCTCATTCCTCTGTTCCATATCTGCATCTGTCTCTCTTTCCTCTGTTCCATATCTGCATCTCTGTCTCTCATTCCTCTGTTCCATATCTGCATCTCTGTCTCTCTTTCCTCTGTTCCATATCTGCACCTCTGTCTCTCATTCCTCTGTTCCATATCTGCATCTCTGTCTCTCTTTCCTCTGTTCCATATCTGCACCTCTGTCTCTCTTTCCTCTGTTTCATATCTGCACCTCTGTCTCTCATTCCTCTGTTCCATATCTGCACCTCTGTCTCTCATTCCTCTGTTCCATATCTGCACCTCTGTCTCTCATTCCTCTGTTCCATATCTGCACCTCTGTCTCTCTTTCCTCTGTTCCATATCTGCATCTCTGTTTCTCATTCCTCTGTTCCATATCTGCACCTCTGTCTCTCATTCCTCTGTTCCATATCTGCATCTCTGTCTCTCTTTCCTCTGTTCCATATCTGCACCTCTGTCTCTCTTTCCTCTGTTCCATATCTGCATCTCTGTCTCTCTTTCCTCTGTTCCATATCTGCACCTCTGTCTCTCTTTCCTCTGTTCCATATCTGCATCTCTGTCTCTCATTCCTCTGTTCCATATCTGCATCTCTGTCTCTCTTTCCTCTGTTCCATATCTGCATCTCTGTCTCTCATTCCTCTGTTCCATATCTGCATCTCTGTCTCTCTTTCCTCTGTTCCATATCTGCACCTCTGTCTCTCATTCCTCTGTTCCATATCTGCACCTCTGTCTCTCATTCCTCTGTTCCATATCTGCATCTCTGTCTCTCTTTCCTCTGTTCCATATCTGCACCTCTGTCTCTCTTTCCTCTGTTTCATATCTGCACCTCTGTCTCTCATTCCTCTGTTCCATATTTGCATCTCTGTCTCTCTTTCCTCTGTTTCATATCTGCACCTCTGTCTCTCATTCCTCTGTTCCATATTTGCATCTCTGTCTCTCTTTCCTCTGTTCCATATCTGCACCTCTGTCTCTCTTTCCTCTGTTCCATATCTGCACCTCTGTCTCTCTTTCCTCTGTTCCATATCTGCACCTCTGTCTCTCTTTCCTCTGTTCCATATCTGCACCTCTGTCTCTCATTCCTCTGTTCCATATCTGCACCTCTGTCTCTCATTCCTCTGTTCCATATCTGCATCTCTGTCTCTCTTTCCTCTGTTCCATATCTGCACCTCTGTCTCTCTTTCCTCTGTTCCATATCTGCACCTCTGTCTCTCTTTCCTCTGTTCCATATCTGCACCTCTGTCTCTCATTCCTCTGTTCCATATCTGCATCTCTGTCTCTCTTTCCTCTGTTCCATATCTGCACCTCTGTCTCTCTTTCCTCTGTTCCATATCTGCACCTCTGTCTCTCTTTCCTCTGTTCCATATCTGCACCTCTGTCTCTCTTTCCTCTGTTTCATATCTGCACCTCTGTCTCTCTTTCCTCTGTTCCATATCTGCATCTCTGTCTCTCATTCCTCTGTTCCATATCTGCACCTCTGTCTCTCATTCCTCTGTTCCATATCTGCACCTCTGTCTCTCATTCCTCTGTTCCATATCTGCACCTCTGTCTCTCTTTCCTCTGTTCCATATCTGCACCTCTGTCTCTCATTCCTCTGTTCCATATCTGCACCTCTGTCTCTCATTCCTCTGTTCCATATCTGCACCTCTGTCTCTCATTCCTCTGTTCCATATCTGCATCTCTGTCTCTCATTCCTCTGTTCCATATCTGCACCTCTGTCTCTCATTCCTCTGTTCTATATCTGCATCTCTGTCTCTCTTTCCTCTGTTCCATATCTGCACCTCTGTCTCTCTTTCCTCTGTTCCATA
The DNA here is from genome assembly GCA_038501925.1 of Xenopus petersii. Taxonomy (NCBI): domain Eukaryota; kingdom Metazoa; phylum Chordata; class Amphibia; order Anura; family Pipidae; genus Xenopus; species Xenopus petersii. Next base: position 237,111,794 of record CM076672.1, on the reverse strand, counting down.
TCTGCACCTCTGTCTCTCTTTCCTCTGTTCCATATCTGCACCTCTGTCTCTCTTTCCTCTGTTCCATATCTGCACCTCTGTCTCTCTTTCCTCTGTTCCATATCTGCATCTCTGTCTCTCATTCCTCTGTTCCATATCTGCATCTCTGTCTCTCTTTCCTCTGTTCCATATCTGCATCTCTGTCTCTCATTCCTCTGTTCCATATCTGCATCTCTGTCTCTCTTTCCTCTGTTCCATATCTGCACCTCTGTCTCTCATTCCTCTGTTCCATATCTGCATCTCTGTCTCTCTTTCCTCTGTTCCATATCTGCACCTCTGTCTCTCTTTCCTCTGTTTCATATCTGCACCTCTGTCTCTCATTCCTCTGTTCCATATCTGCACCTCTGTCTCTCATTCCTCTGTTCCATATCTGCACCTCTGTCTCTCATTCCTCTGTTCCATATCTGCACCTCTGTCTCTCTTTCCTCTGTTCCATATCTGCATCTCTGTTTCTCATTCCTCTGTTCCATATCTGCACCTCTGTCTCTCATTCCTCTGTTCCATATCTGCATCTCTGTCTCTCTTTCCTCTGTTCCATATCTGCACCTCTGTCTCTCTTTCCTCTGTTCCATATCTGCATCTCTGTCTCTCTTTCCTCTGTTCCATATCTGCACCTCTGTCTCTCTTTCCTCTGTTCCATATCTGCATCTCTGTCTCTCATTCCTCTGTTCCATATCTGCATCTCTGTCTCTCTTTCCTCTGTTCCATATCTGCATCTCTGTCTCTCATTCCTCTGTTCCATATCTGCATCTCTGTCTCTCTTTCCTCTGTTCCATATCTGCACCTCTGTCTCTCATTCCTCTGTTCCATATCTGCACCTCTGTCTCTCATTCCTCTGTTCCATATCTGCATCTCTGTCTCTCTTTCCTCTGTTCCATATCTGCACCTCTGTCTCTCTTTCCTCTGTTTCATATCTGCACCTCTGTCTCTCATTCCTCTGTTCCATATTTGCATCTCTGTCTCTCTTTCCTCTGTTTCATATCTGCACCTCTGTCTCTCTTTCCTCTGTTCCATATCTGCACCTCTGTCTCTCTTTCCTCTGTTCCATATCTGCACCTCTGTCTCTCTTTCCTCTGTTCCATATCTGCACCTCTGTCTCTCTTTCCTCTGTTCCATATCTGCACCTCTGTCTCTCTTTCCTCTGTTCCATATCTGCACCTCTGTCTCTCATTCCTCTGTTCCATATCTGCACCTCTGTCTCTCATTCCTCTGTTCCATATCTGCATCTCTGTCTCTCTTTCCTCTGTTCCATATCTGCACCTCTGTCTCTCTTTCCTCTGTTCCATATCTGCACCTCTGTCTCTCTTTCCTCTGTTCCATATCTGCACCTCTGTCTCTCATTCCTCTGTTCCATATCTGCATCTCTGTCTCTCTTTCCTCTGTTCCATATCTGCACCTCTGTCTCTCTTTCCTCTGTTCCATATCTGCACCTCTGTCTCTCTTTCCTCTGTTCCATATCTGCACCTCTGTCTCTCTTTCCTCTGTTTCATATCTGCACCTCTGTCTCTCTTTCCTCTGTTCCATATCTGCATCTCTGTCTCTCATTCCTCTGTTCCATATCTGCACCTCTGTCTCTCATTCCTCTGTTCCATATCTGCACCTCTGTCTCTCATTCCTCTGTTCCATATCTGCACCTCTGTCTCTCTTTCCTCTGTTCCATATCTGCACCTCTGTCTCTCATTCCTCTGTTCCATATCTGCACCTCTGTCTCTCATTCCTCTGTTCCATATCTGCATCTCTGTCTCTCATTCCTCTGTTCCATATCTGCACCTCTGTCTCTCATTCCTCTGTTCTATATCTGCATCTCTGTCTCTCTTTCCTCTGTTCCATATCTGCACCTCTGTCTCTCTTTCCTCTGTTCCATATCTGCACCTCTGTCTCTCTTTCCTCTGTTCCATATCTGCACCTCTGTCTCTCTTTCCTCTGTTCCATATCTGCACCCTCTGTCTCTCATTCCTCTGTTCCATATCTGCACCTCTGTCTCTCATTCCTCTGTTCTATATCTGCATCTCTGTCTCTCTTTCCTCTGTTCCATATCTGCACCTCTGTCTCTCTTTCCTCTGTTCCATATCTGCACCTCTCTCTCTTTCCTCTGTTCCATATCTGCACCTCTGTCTCTCTTTCCTCTGTTCCATATCTGCACCTCTGTCTCTCTTTCCTCTGTTCCATATCTGCACCTCTGTCTCTCATTCCTCTGTTCCATATCTGCACCTCTGTCTCTCATTCCTCTGTTCCATATCTGCATCTCTGTCTCTCATTCCTCTGTTCCATATCTGCACCTCTGTCTCTCATTCCTCTGTTCTATATCTGCATCTCTGTCTCTCTTTCCTCTGTTCCATATCTGCACCTCTGTCTCTCTTTCCTCTGTTCCATATCTGCACCTCTGTCTCTCTTTCCTCTGTTCCATATCTGCACCTCTGTCTCTCTTTCCTCTGTTCCATATCTGCACCCTCTGTCTCTCATTCCTCTGTTCCATATCTGCACCTCTGTCTCTCTTTCCTCTGTTCCATATCTGCACCTCTGTCTCTCTTTCCTCTGTTCCATATCTGCACCTCTCTCTCTTTCCTCTGTTCCATATCTGCACCTCTGTCTCTCTTTCCTCTGTTCCATATCTGCACCTCTGTCTCTCTTTCCTCTGTTCCATATCTGCACCTCTGTCTCTCATTCCTCTGTTCCATATCTGCACCTCTGTCTCTCATTCCTCTGTTCCATATCTGCATCTCTGTCTCTCATTCCTCTGTTCCATATCTGCACCTCTGTCTCTCATTCCTCTGTTCCATATCTGCATCTCTGTCTCTCTTTCCTCTGTTCCATATCTGCACCTCTGTCTCTCTTTCCTCTGTTCCATATCTGCACCTCTGTCTCTCTTTCCTCTGTTCCATATCTGCACCTCTGTCTCTCATTCCTCTGTTCCATATCTGCACCTCTGTCTCTCATTCCTCTGTTCCATATCTGCACCTCTGTCTCTCATTCCTCTGTTCCATATCTGCACCTCTGTCTCTCATTCCTCTGTTCCATATCTGCACCCTCTGTCTCTCATTCCTCTGTTCCATATCTGCACCTCTGTCTCTCTTTCCTCTGTTCCATATCTGCACCTCTGTCTCTCTTTCCTCTGTTCCATATCTGCACCTCTCTCTCTTTCCTCTGTTCCATATCTGCACCTCTGTCTCTCTTTCCTCTGTTCCATATCTGCACCTCTGTCTCTCTTTCCTCTGTTCCATATCTGCACCTCTGTCTCTCATTCCTCTGTTCCATATCTGCACCTCTGTCTCTCATTCCTCTGTTCCATATCTGCATCTCTGTCTCTCATTCCTCTGTTCCATATCTGCACCTCTGTCTCTCATTCCTCTGTTCCATATCTGCATCTCTGTCTCTCTTTCCTCTGTTCCATATCTGCACCTCTGTCTCTCTTTCCTCTGTTCCATATCTGCACCTCTGTCTCTCTTTCCTCTGTTCCATATCTGCACCTCTGTCTCTCATTCCTCTGTTCCATATCTGCACCTCTGTCTCTCATTCCTCTGTTCCATATCTGCACCTCTGTCTCTCATTCCTCTGTTCCATATCTGCACCTCTGTCTCTCATTCCTCTGTTCCATATCTGCACCTCTGTCTCTCATTCCTCTGTTCCATATCTGCATCTCTGTCTCTCATTCCTCTGTTCCATATCTGCACCTCTGTCTCTCATTCCTCTGTTCCATATCTGCATCTCTGTCTCTCTTTCCTCTGTTCCATATCTGCACCTCTGTCTCTCTTTCCTCTGTTCCATATCTGCACCTCTGTCTCTCTTTCCTCTGTTCCATATCTGCACCTCTGTCTCTCTTTCCTCTGTTCCATATCTGCACCTCTGTCTCTCATTCCTCTGTTCCATATCTGCACCTCTGTCTCTCATTCCTCTGTTCCATATCTGCATCTCTGTCTCTCTTTCCTCTGTTCCATATCTGCACCTCTGTCTCTCTTTCCTCTGTTCCATATCTGCACCTCTGTCTCTCTTTCCTCTGTTCCATATCTGCACCTCTGTCTCTCATTCCTCTGTTCCATATCTGCATCTCTGTCTCTCATTCCTCTGTTTCATATCTGCACCTCTGTCTCTCTTTCCTCTGTTCCATATCTGCACCTCTATATCTCATTCCTCCGCTCCATATCCCGCCACGGGCTCTTCTTCAAGTCAATTAAAGCAGAGGCAATGGAAGGCATGTTATTTTGCTGCCGTGCATATGGCGTTTGCTTGCTTGGCTGCCCATACACAATCTCTGTGCCACTCGCTGCTAAGCAAGAGCCTGACATATTATCAGCGCAGAACAGAGCCAGACTGATATCCATCTCCTTTGCCTCAATCCCTCTGTGCCATTGTGCAGACACCCTGCTGGGAGTTATTTTGGTCCCTTCATTTTGTGTGAAGGCGTCATGGGGCCCTACTGTTTATCAGCCAATAGATAAAAATAGCTGAGGAGTGGGGGGTGAATTATTCATTAATTATTATTCATTAATCTGGTGAAGGTGAAGCAGCGTCTGTCCTGTGCCGCTGGCACTATCTCTCCGGCTTTATTTGCTCCAAAGGCTGATTTTATTAGTGATGGAAATGGGATGAAATGGAAGTCTGGCTGCAGAGCTAATGCGCGGGGGACTTAGTGATGGGTAAAGGGGTCTCGCCTGCACTCACATGTACAACTAGAACTCTCTCCTGGGCCTGGAACTGACACTTATAATTGGCCTGTTCCCTTCAGAATATTATACATTTTAATTTTACGGTTGTTCACATTGAAGGAACGAGAATGCATCTAAATTTACATGTTCCACCTTCCCCAGGCACTTACACTCATGTAATGCAAAAATAAGTAATTCACATAATAAAGCGCTTGGGCTGATCCTTTGCTCCTTATAATTACAACTTGGGTTGAGGGGCGCATGCCAGATATCAGTTGGGCAGGCCATCAGGTTACCCCCATACATAGACCACCACCTCTTTCTGGAGGGACAGGCAATATAGTCCCATGTATGGCCAACAGAGGTTACTAAGAGGGAGTCAAGTTCTGCAGCAGTTGCCCCTGGATTGATGTAACACAACTGGGATTAGGAACAAATTTAATCTTGTGGGAATTTGTCTCTGGATTTTACCTCCAATGGGCTTTTCCCAGTGGGCAGTCCCTAGAAGTGATTGGTTCACATTCCAGCTCAGTGATTGGTGAGTTCATGCCCTTGCACCAGGAGATACATTATTATTATTATTATTATTATCATCATTATTAACATGTATTTTTAGATACTTGTTCATTTACTTGTTTTGCAGCTGAACACAGGCCTCCGCCCACCATTCCTACCAACCAATCAGAAGTCAGCTTTCTTAATTCTAACAGCAGCAGAAAACTTGCTCATTGGTTGAGACCTTCTGCAATGCAGTTCAAGAAATGAACCCTCTGTTCTTCTGGACTTTTTCGTAATTCACATTATTTTAGTAGGAAGCTCTGGAGACACACGAGAAGGAGTTGGGGCAAACACTGGTGGGGAGGCATTAAATGTCGGCCGTGCTCTAGGGACCTGTGTACAGAGTCGGACTGGGAGACCAGGGGCCCACCAAGTAATCTTAGACCAGGGGCCCACTCTCAGTACTATTTTTCTTCCTCTTCTCACTCAACCTCTATTCTCCTAGTCTCTTTTCTTTACATACTATAATCGATTATTCCATCTATTTAGCCTCTTTGTTCTCATAGAAATAGGGAATGACCATGAAATAGGCCAAAAGTTTAGCAGCATGAGGGGCCCCTGACACCTGGGCCCCCCGGGACTTTTCCTGGTATCCCGGTGGGCCAGTCCGACACTGCATGTGTATTTCACACTATCGTTCTCATGTGACCTATATTAAGTTGCCATGTTGGTTTCACATTTTCAGCCTGTGTCTGTGATATCCATGGAGACGGCTCCTGAGAGCACCTTGTGAGTAAATTATCTGTGAAAGAATATTTGGGGCCTGTTAGGCGAGGATGACAAGTATTCTGTGGAGGAAAGTCGGGCAATAAAAACTCTTTGGAAAAAAACTCAATGGCTGATTTTAACATTCTGATTGGAGGGCTCATTTATGAATGTAAGCTCTGCTGCAGGAGGCAAATGGTGGCAGAATTCAACACTTACAATGTTACTCTCTCCCTTCTCTTTATCAGCTAGTCACAAGCACCAACGCCCCCACCCAGACAGAATTTAAGGGGCACGAAACACAATTGCCCCCTCCTAATATCCCAGACTCCAACAATCGAGGCCACACCCCATTCATGTCCGGCCACGCCTCTATCCACCTTCTACTTAAAGCCTGCCCCTTTCCCAAACTGTGATTTGGGAGCATCTTGTTAGAAATGGTTAATGTGGCAGTTGGATCAACAAACGGGGGCCAAAACATGTTGTGTTAAATAAAGTCATTTGCAGATTGTGTGGCCCTTCCTATCCCTTCGTTGATCCAGATTATTATTAGGTCCTGTGTGTGATACATTTGGAAGGTGGGAACAGTAACAGGTGAAAGGAGCTGAACATTTTGGCTTTACTCAGATGGCGGCAGTTTGTTTGTCTGACACTTCCCACGTGAATAAATTACATTTCATCAGCAGAGAGACAAGTGTTTCTCTAATAGAGACACTTAACCTGTGGGGGTCCCAGTGCATTTCCCCTCCTGGGTGCCAGGTGATTGCAGAGCAAGAAACCAAAAAAATCGCTTCAATTGCTTCTTCATTAACTTTCTATGCAACTTGGCTGCCGGAAAAATGCCAGTCCTGAGACCTGTAACAATATCATTGTCCTTTCTGCCACTCAGTATGGCATCTCCAACATTAACTAAAGGAACATAGAAACCAAATTCATGTAGTACTCTGGTCAGACCTGAACCCTTGTGTAGTGTGTATGTAGTGTGTATGTAGTGTGTATGTAGTGTGTATGTAGTTTGTATGTAGTGTGCATGAAGTGTGTATGTAGTGTGTATGTAGTGTGTATGTAGTTTGTATGTAGTGTGTATGTAGTTTGTATGTAGTTTGTATGAAGTGTGTATGTAGTGTGTATGTAGTGTGTATGTAGTTTGCATGTAGTGGACATGTTGTGTGTATTTAGTTTGTATGTAGTTTGTATGTAGTGTGTATGTATTGGGGTTAGCAATGAGCCACATGCTGTTCTGTTGCTGAAAGTCTGTAATTTTAGCTGAAAATAGATGATAATTCATAGCATTTCTATAATACATAATTTCCTTTAACCGTTTAGCGTCAGTGGGGTTTTATTAAGCATTTCCACAATTGCCCCCCCTTATCCAATGAGGCTGATGGTGCCACTTTGTGCAGGTGCTCGGGCAGCAATAAGGTGCTGATGATGGATAATGAAACGGCGGAGAATTACTGTGGTGGTGCAGCCCCTTCATTTTGACGCCATGAACTTATCTTCCCATTTAAATGTCACCAGCACTCCGGTGTCCCATTCCGGCACAATTACGCTCGGGCTTTAATGGCATTTGTGACATTTTCTTTCCGACTTCTTATAAAACTTCCCTTTGAACTTTAGGCCGGGGATGATTTCAGCCACTAAATCAAAGCTCTCTGGATATTGGAATATTTATAGGGACGGATTCTCTTTGATGTGGAAATGCCGCCTAAATTCAACATGTCTGGAATGTGTCGGGCCATGTGCGCTGAATATAAACATCATAGATTGTAAGCTCTGTGGGGAAGGACTTCTATCAACCCCCATCCACCTGAACTTAACATGTCTGTAATGGGTTGGGTGTAGTGATGGGCGAATTTTTCCTGCTGCACCGAAAAATTTGCGAATTTCCCGCAAAATTTGCGAAACTTTAAAAAAATCAAGAAAAAAAGTCAAAAATTGGTGCTGGCGTCAATTTTGGACGTGCGTCCGAAAAGTTGCTTGCATCAATTTTGGCACCGGCGTTAAAATTAATAGGCATCCGAATAGTGTTGACGTGCAGCGATTTTGACGCAAGCTACTTTTTTTTGGACGCAGGCAAATTTTTGCCAGAGTTTCGTGAATTTATTCGCTGGCAGCAAAACGTGGAAATTTTCAGCGAATTCGAGCCAGGCAAATTTATCCGCCCATCACTAGCTGGGTGCATTTGCACTGAATATAAGCATCCTAGATTGTAAGCTCTGTGGGAAGGGCTTCTTTCAAACCCCATCCACCTGAACTCAACATGTCATGTATAATCTCAGCCTGGCAATTATAGGCCAGTAAGTCTGACATCTGTGTTGGGCAAATTATTTGAAGGCTTGTTAATAAGGGATCACATTCAAAATGTTGTCCTAATGAATGGCATTATGAGCCGCAATCAGCATGGCTTTATGAAGGATAGGTCATGTCAGACGAATTTGATTGCTTTTTATGATGAGATAAGTAAGATGCTGGACAGTGGGGGGGGGGGGGGGCAGTAGATGTGATCTATTTGGATTTTGCCAAAGCTTTTGATACTGTGCCCCACAAATGACTGCTTTCCAAACTAAGGTCGTATGGAAAAACAAGCTAGAAAAACACATCAGCTAGCAGAGAGAATACATAGAACTGAGAGAACATTTTGACCAGCAACTCCCTCTAGTGGTACACAACACTCCTCCCCCCTAGCTGACATAATCATTCATCCACCTTGTAGGCACCCTATTGCGCTGTGGCCTTTCATAACCAGAAGACTGAACACAAGGGGCATTCTGGAAGGAGTTATCACAGTTCTCTATAGGAGCAGAGTCATTCTCTGGTGAAGTATTGGTTTCATTAGTTCCTTGGCTGCATGGGGCTTCCACTTTGTCTGGAAGTGAGCCACTGGGAACCATAGTGGGACACTCCATGCTGTCCATTAAGGTAATGTCATTTAGCAGAACACGCCTCTGCAACTGATCCACATGACGGTGCCAAACTTGCCCATCCTCGCAATGTACCTTGAATGTCATGGGTCCAGTAACTTCAGTTATTACTGCAGGGACCCACTTTGGACCAGCCCTGTAATTCCTGGCATGCACTGAAAATGTTCGTAAAGTCTTAGAGGACAGGGCTGAATCCAGGCTCTGCTGCTGTTTTCTCTCTGCATCCTCAGTTAGGTCTGGAGTAAGACGATCAAGACAAGTTTTCTGGCTCTGTCCCATAAGAAGCGCAGCAGGACTGACAGCTGTGGTTGGACATGGGGTAACATGCTGAGATAAAAGAAATCGTGCAAGTCTTGTTGACCAGTCCCCATTTGTAATCCTGGTGCATCCTTTGTGGTTTGCACCATTCTTTCAGCTTGTCCATTTCCTTGAGGTCCATGTGGTGCAATAGTTACTGCCCTAATTACGTTGTCTTTCGTAAAGGTCTTAAACTTTTCGGAAGTAAAAGCAGTTCCATTGTCCGATACAATAACATCTGGTATTCCATGTTTTATACCGCTGATGTCTGGGATGACACTGGAATGACCTCCAACCTTTTTGAGAAAGAGTCTACCGCTACAAGAAACTTCTTCCCCTGGAATGGTCCAGCAAAATCAATATGAAGTCTAGACCAAGGCTTTTTTGTAATTTCCCAAGGTAAAACTGGTGCCGCAGGGAGGCTGTGAAGAGAGTTCTGGTGTCACACAGATGTACAGTGTCAATTCTGGGCCACCAGACATAACTCCTTGCAAGAGCTTTCATAGGCACAATTCCTAGGTAGGCTGCATGAAGCATGTCAAGAACAGTTTTGCGTCCTCTTTGAGGGATGACTACTATGCTTCCCCATAATAAACACCCTTTATGTGTAGGGATGGGCAATTTTTTTCGCCTTGTTTTGCCGAAAAAATGACACCCATAGACTTGTATGGCATTGTGCATCAAAATAAAAAGACTCCCATGGGCAATGGCAACATCTTGCCGGCAGCAAACTTTTGTCGAAACAAACCGGGTCAAATGCGCCCATCTCTATGTAGAGACCCTGAGATTTGGGTGTATTTATCTCAGGCATTTCCCTTGGTAAAGGACACCTAAGGGCCCTTTAGTTAACTCAGGCAGCTATGTCCCTTGTTGGGTCCACATTAGTTCATGGAGTTTGTCCACTAGATGGCACTGTTTGTCAATATAAAAGGGTTTAGCACCATGCGGTCTGGGTCTGTCCTGGGACTTTGCCTCACTGAGAGGTACTACAGGTCCAGGTCTGCCGGGAAAGTTAGTTAAGTGTAAGATAGGGATAGTAATACAGTAATAGTCGCTCTAGGAGTGAAAGTCAGCACAAGTCAGTGAGCAGGTGGGGCTCCAACGAGGAGAAATAGTGGGGTTAGGACCCCGTGGTATTTGAACCACTAGTGCAGGGACTACAGTGGGTGAGTTGAGGACCAGATAGGATACCAAGACCCAAGACCCCAGGCTGAATACAGTGGGTGAGGTGAGGATCAAGTCCGGTGCCAAGATACAAGACCTCAGGCTGAGAAACCCATGCCTTAGTGCTTCAACAGAGGGATAGTGCCCAGTGAGAGTGGCAACTATTCCCCAAGTCTATTGTTGCTGTAACTTTGATATATATTGAATATTAGCCCGTCTGTTGCACCTTGCCCCCCCTGGAGGGAATACTACTGTTTGAAGCTATTCTAAGTTTACTGTGAACATCGAAGTGCTTGTGAACTACAACCTTGCCACTGTTCTCTGTTAATAAACAAGTTATAGTTTACTGCAAAGAAATTGTCTGGCTGAATATCCTGCTGCATTGATCTACACCATGTACCGGGAGTTTTGCAGGGAGTTGCACGGGTACACTGGAGGTCCAGGGCACACTACAAGCAGTCTTAGCCTGGTCACAGACAGCCTTAATACACAGCAAAAGCTACACCTATTTATGTGCAGACAATTCATGCTGACGGCTTAAATATAGTCTGAACTCTTCAGACAACTTTTCATTTGGCCATCCCCTCCACACCCAGTTCCTCATAAGTTTTTGTTTTAGGAGAGGCTGGTGCAGTGAGTGAGCGAATGACTGCAAATGTTTTGGGGCCACAGACTGTCAATAGCACTGTCCTTCTCTGCTCACTGTTATCTATAGACTAACTGGCAATCTGGGCAGCTAAGTGGCAAATGAGATTCAATGTTGATAAATGTAAAGTCCTGCACCTGGGATGTAACAATATCCACTTATACCCTTAATGGGACTGCACTAGGCAAATCCATAATGGAGACGGAGCTTGGAGTCCTTGTAGATAATAAACTTGTCTGTAGCAAGTAATGCCAGTCAGCAGCAGCTGTATGAAAGAAGTGGCCCAGCCTGAAGAATAGAGATAATTGAGGTGGTAGACTGAGTCAGACTTGGGGGGGCCTAGGGCACACTGGGGCCCCCTGCCTCAGTCCTGGAGTTATTCTTGTGGCACCACAAACCCCCTACCCTTGTGTATACTTGTTCCCTGTGGAATTGATCAGGGAGAAGAATGGGAGAGTGCCAGAATGGAGGGAGGGTAACAAGAGAGCGGGTCTGGGTTGGCAGGGCCCACGGGGGTTTTTTCCCAGAGTCCCACCAGACCAGTCCTATCCTGTTGGTGAATTCTTATTTACTGTACTCAGAAGTATAGAGTGGAGAGTGGCTATAACTGCCTTTTTTCCCATCTCTATTCCAAGAAGGGGGGGGGGGCAAATTTGAATGTTAAACAGTAAAACAAAAGACCTCTTCAACATAAATATTGTGCACCATAAGATGATCAATAGAAGGCATGTATATTTCACAATACTCTGGTTCTAGGGGCGCTCTTCTCATTAGAGTGAGGATAGTTTTTTCATCGAACAATCATGGCTTCTCCAGCTCATTTGAATATGAAGATCAACTAATTCCCTCCCTATGCTCCCTAGAGAATGAAAGTGACTAAACCTTGAGATTTAACTGGATTGGTTAGTACTAAAAAATTGGTGTGCATCAACTTCTCCCAGACCTGCATGGCGCTTTTATCTAGAAACAAAATTAAAAACCACTCATTAAACAGAAAATTGTCATCACAAATATTCCGTAAGGATTTTTCTGCGTTCACCAAAAGGGTAGGAAGAAATTCTGAAACATATCATATGAATTCATGATTAATTAGCGAGTCCTGATACCGATCATATGCATTATAATCCTATTTATTTTCCTAAATTATCTGCTCCATTGAGTGAACTCCTGGGAGAGATGAGAGGATGCACCGAGGAGGAACCTGCTGAAATGCTGAGCCATAAAAATAAAATACATACATAGAGACAGCGATGGGCTAATTAGTGCCGTGTGATACTTAACGAGTAATTGCTCAGTTATGTGCTCACAAAAACTGATATATTTCAGACTGAAAAGACTCCCACTTTATTGCCAAACTGAAAGGCTAATGTCACAACTCAACAGCAGGACATCCCTGATACCATTCACATTAAACATTTAAGGTAAGTGTCATAGAAGGCAATTGGGGTCATTTTTCAGATATGGCGTAAAAAACACGCTGTTATCTTTTTACAATTTGTGCCCATGACTGAGCTGCTTGTTCCTTGAAGAGACAAATATGGGGAACATGTCTGCTAGTCAAGTCTGTACCCAATACAGATAGATATACTGATAGCTATACTCCATCTTCCACAGGCATGTTTGCTGCTTTATTTCTTGTTTGATTTGCTTATTGTCATTTTATTGATCTTATCTTAACTGCTGTTTGTTTGCACTGTCCTTTTTGTCTTGTATGTTTGAAGTCCTTGTTGACTTTGGCATAGATTGATGCTCCATTGGCCAAGTATGTTTAACAGTATAGCAAGATGGGCAGATAGAGACAGTACGAAGATAGGGAAGCAGTGGAGTGTGATGGGACAGAAGGCCAAGATGGAGACATTATTAGCTCAGATGGCAACTGTTCTGCAACAATGGAGCAGCAGAATGGACACAAGATGGACACCAGTGATCATGCTGGAGAAAGTATGGCAAGATTGAGACAGTAGGGCAGGCTAGAGACAGTAGGACAAGATGGAGACAATAGAACAAGATAGAGATAGTAGGACAAGATGGAAACAGTAGGACAAGATGGGGACAGTAGGACAAGATGGAGACAGTAGGACAAGATGGAGACAGTAGGAACATATGGAGAAAATAGGAGAAGATGGAGACAGTAGGACAAGACAGAGACAATACAACAAGATGGAGACAACAGAACAAGGTAGAGGTAGTAGGACAAGATGGAGACAGTAGGACAAGATGGATACAGTAGGACAAGATGGAGAAAGTAGGGTAAGATAGAGACATTGGGAAAAGATGCAGAAAATAGGACAAGATGGAGACAGTAGGACAATATAGAGATAGTAGGACAATATGGAGACAGTAGGGCAAGATGTAGACAGTAGGACAAGATGGAGACAGTAGGACAAGCTGGAGACAGTAGGGCAGATAGAGACAGTAGGGAGACATGGCAGCAGCAGAGAAAAATAGGAACAGTAGGGTTATATGGCAACAGTAGAGAAAGATGGGGACAGTAGAGCAAGATGGAGACAATAGCTAAGTTGGCAACATGAGAGGCAAGATGGAAACATGAGAGCAATAGGAAGACAGTAGGAAAAGATGGACACAGTAATATGAAGATAGTAGGACAAGATGGACACAATAGAGCATGCTGAAGACAGTAGGGTAAGATGGCGATAGCAAGGAAAAAAGTAGAGATCAGCCTAAAATAAATATAGTAGGGCAAGGTGGTGAAATGTATACAGTAGGCCAAGCCAAGGACAAGATGAAAACAACAGGGCAAGACAGTGACAGTATTTCAACATGTAGTAGCTGTAAGGCAAGATGGAGTCAAAAGGGCAAGAAAGACATATAAAGGGTTAGCTGACAGCCAAGTACCAAAATGAGGACTTATTGTTGCCCTCCTGCCAAAGAAACCCAGCGAGAAAATGTACCCACATGCCATTACTTTAATGAACCATCTCATTATTTCAGAGCAAAATGTGTGGTGTGAAAAAGAACAGAAAAGAAAAATCACCCAGAGCTTCATCATTCCATACAGACAGAGTTTCCCTAGAAACAGATTTAATGAAAATTGGTTGATCTACGCTTATTACATTCAGTGTAAAATTACTGCAATGCGCGGGCTGTTAATATTTTAGAAGGAGAATATTGTCTAGGTGAGTTACTCAGTCCTAATCCTCCCTTTCCAAAGAGCCTCGCTGTGAGAGCAGAAACATTTCTGTAATAAAGTGCAGGAATTATTTCATTCTGAAGCGGAGACGGCCATGCATGTTGTGCTCGGAGCTGGAAGCACATGTGGAATTTAATATACATTAAAGGCCGCTCCCCCATTAATAAGCCCACAGGAAACGGCTCATCGGTTGGTTTCCTTACTCTGGTGGAAAACGAGATTTTTCTTTCATTTTAATTTAACAGAAAATATTTTCTTGTATTATTGGTACTAACAATGCAGCTTGTATTTGGGCACAGTCTAACATCCTGTAGTGATCACTGTGGTTTAAATATTACAGATTATTTCCTGATAATTATATGCCTTTCCCTGGTTCCTCCCCATCAAAAAACACAGCAACCCTCCCATGCTTTATGGCTGGGCTCATAAATATTTTTGCTACAGAGCAGTTATCATGCAGACTAATGGCAATGTTTAGATCACATGCTCCTTGGGACAAGGACTTTCTGCTGCGTCTCTTACCAGCACCACTTAATCTTTGTGTATTTTTATCTATTGCATTGTCTACCCCTTAATGGCTGTTCATGTGAATCTGGTAGTAAGGAATTTGCACTTATACCAGGTCCCAGTAATATATGGGCCTAAGAAGAACAACGCCAGTGGAGGTGCCTCAGAAGAAAACAGACATTGGAGATGCTTTAGATGAACATGTACAGTGGAGGTGGCTCAGAATAACACAGATAATGGAGATACTTTAGAACAGTCATCCACAACCAGTGGCTCATGAGCAACATGTTGTTTACCAACCACTTGGATGTTGCTCTTAGTGACCTCAAAGCAGGTGCTAATTTTTCATTCCTGGCTTGGAGACAAGTTTTGGTTCCAAAAAACAAGATGTACTGCCAAATAGAGCCTCCTGTATACTTCCAGTCCAGATAGGGGTTACAAAATAGCCATTTAAAACCCTTATTTGGCACCCCAGAAAAGTTAGGCATGCATTTGTTGCTCCCCAACTCTTTACCTTTGTATGTGGCTCACAGGTATAAAAGGTTGGGGACCACAACTTTAGAGGTACATGGACAGTGGAGGTTCTTCAGAAGAACATGGACAATGGAGGTGCTTCAGAAGATCATAGACAGTGGACATGCCTCAGAAGAACATGGACAGTGAAGATGCTTTAGAAGAACATGGACAGAATCAGTATCTCCACACATTCATTTACACAGCACTTCTTGGTTAAAGTCAGTTGGACTACTCCAAGGTTGCAATCACAGCACAATCAGGGCATTGTTTTACAAAGGAATTCAACTCTCAACTCTAGATGGCAATCTGGGCGGCTAAGTGGCAAATGAGATTCAATGTTGATAAATGTAAAGTCCTGCACCTGGGATGTAAAAATATCCACTTATACCCTTAATGGGACTGCACTAGGCAAATCCATAATGGAGACGGAGCTTGGAGTCCTTGTAGATAATAAACTTGTCTGTAGCAAGTAATGCCAGTCAGCAGCATCAAGGGCAAATAAGGTCTTGAGTTGTATTAAATGGGGCAGAGATTCATGGGAGGAGGGGGTCCCACTGTATAGAGCACTGGTAAGGCCCCATCTAGAATATGCCGTACAGTTTTGGTCTCCATCACTCAAACAGGACATTATTGTATTAGAGAGGGGACAGAGAAGGGCAACTAAGCTGGTAAAGGGAAAATCTTAGCTATGAGGAAAGACTGGCCAAATTGGGGATGTTCACGCTGGAGAAGAGGCGCTTAAGGGGTGATATGATAACTATGTATAAATATATAAGGGGATCATATAATAATCTCTCTAATGATTTATTTACCAGTAGGTCTTTCCAGCTGACACAAGGTCACCCATTCCGATTAGAAGAAAAGAGGTTCCGCCTAAATATTGGGAAGGGGTTTGTTACAGTGAGAGCTGTGAAGATGTGGAATTGTCTCCCTGAATCAGTTGTACAGGCTGATACATTAGATAGGTACAAGGAAGGGTCGGATGCTTTATTCACCAGTAGCTCCTCCCAGCAGACAGGAGGGAGCCAATGAGATTAGAGGAGGGAAAGGGGTGTTACAGGGAGAGCTGGGAAGTGAATCAAGGGTACAGGCTGATACATTAGATAGGTATAAGAAGGGGTTGGATGTTGTTTAGCAAGTAAGGGAATACAGGGTTATGGGAAATAGCTCATAGTACAAGTTGATCCAGGGATTGGTCCCATTGCCATTTTGGAGTCAGGAAGGAATTTTCCCCCTCTGAGGCAAATTTGAAAGGCTTCAAATGGGGTTTTTTCCTTCCTCTGGATCAATTAGCAGGTTAAAATAGTTAAAAGGCTGAACTTGATGGACTCTTATCTTTTTTCAACCTAGCTTACTATGTTACTATGTACACACTTGCATCATTTATTGGTAAAACTTCCCAATAAATGCAACCATGCAGGGAGGTGCCAACCAGATGTAACTTCTTAGTTACACACAGTTGTGGTAATCTCACTAATATTGCAACCACAGCATCATCAGAGCCTTAGTTTGCCTCCTAATTCTATCCTAACTAACTCTCTATATGACTTGGTGGGGCTTGCCAGCTTTCGCTGAGGTCTCCTCCTACCCCACGTCTATCTTTCTCTATTCCAGGCTCTGGACACATGCATCTTTCTTAATGAAGGTAATCCAAAATACAGAACTATGTTTCACTCTATTTTATAAGCATTTAGGGGCAAATTCACTTTGATTCGTAGTTGCGCCAGGCGTAACTTCGCTGCGCTTCGCCACACTTCGCCAGGCATAGTTTCGCCAGTGCTCCGCAAATTCAGGGGTAGCGTAAGGTTGCGAAGTTGCGCTAGCGTTGATTCGCTTAGCGAAGCAAAGTTACGCTAGTGATGGTTAATTTGCATACGGCGCCAAATTCAAATTTCAATGGAGGAATACGTATCTGCACTACAAATGCCTGGGAAACCTTCAAAACATCAAATAAAATGTTATTTTGCCCTACACATGTGCCCACTGTATAGTTAAGTTGCCATGAGTTAGGAAATATAGGGGGGAAGGAGGGGAGCCCCAAAATTTTTTTTGATCTTTTTCAGCCTATCACCCATAATATAGAAAAAATGCCAGCGTTTTTTGGGACTTAGAAAAAATTTGAACTTTTTTTGAAGCAAAAGCCACTCACTGCTGCAATAGTTAAGCCAGGAATGAGCTGCCTGTGAGCAGGTAATATATCCTTAGCACTAATGAAACCACTGTGATAACACTGACTAGAGAAGCTAAAAATGCATTCAGTACTAAAATATACAGTGGGACTGTACCCTGAGCAAATTATTTGGCATACACCAGCTATGCTTATTTACAGAAGCACATATGTACTTTCCTGACAGGCTGTGCCTAATAAAAAATATTTCATGGATAATATAGGATAATATAGTTATTTACACAGCTGTCTCCTTAGTCTCTTTAGCAGATATATTACAAGGCTAGAGCTTAGTATATATAGGGATGACTGCTCTTTACCCTGTCAGTAAGGAGTCAAGGACAACAAGTTTAGTGGGATAAGAGGGACACAATGTTCACTATAGGGCAAGAAGAATACAATAGGACAAGGTGGAGACAGTAGGACAAGGTGGAGACAGTGGAAGAAGACAGAGGTAGTAGGGCAAGATGGTGACATGAGGAGGATGGTGGCAATATGAGAAAATTGAGTTGAGGGCAACATTGTAATAGTAGTAGAATATGGTAACAGCAGGAGAAAATGGAGATAGTAGGACAAGAGGGAGACAGTAGTGCAAGATGGTGACAGTAGGACAAGGTGGAAACAGGAGAATATGATGACAGTATATGATGATGTGACAGGAGACAGGAGAAGATGGAGATAGTAGGTCATGATGGTGATAGTTGTAGAATATGGTAAAAGTAGGAGAAGATGGAGACAGTAGAGACAAAGGTGACATTAAAAGATAGAGACAGCAGGAGATGATGGAGACAGTACGGCAAGGTGGGGACAGTAGAGAAAGCTAGAGACATTATGGAAAGATGAAGACAATAGGACAGACAGTAGGATAAGATTGAGACAGTAGAACAAGATGAAGAAAGCAGGGAAAGGTCTAAAGAGTAGGGTAAGATAGAGAGAATTGAAAAATATAGATATAGTAGGACAAGATGGAGACAATAGGGAAAGATGAAGACAATAGGATAAGATGGAGACAGTAGGGCAAGATGAAGACAGTAGGGCAAGATGAGACAGTAGGGCCAAATGAAGAGAATATGGCCAGATGGAGACAGTAGGGCAAGATGAAGACAGTAGGACAAGATGGAGACAACAGGACAAGATGGAGACCGTAGGATAAGATGGAGACAGTAGGACAAGATGTGGACAGTAGGACAAGATGGAGACATTAGAGCAAGGTGGTGGCCATAGGACAAGATGACGACAGTAGGAAAGGATGGAGACTGTAGGGCAAGATGAGGACAGTAGGACAACATGGAGAGAATATGACAACATGGAGACAGTAAGAGAGAAAGACAAGATGGGGACAGTGGGACAACATGAAGACAATAGGACAAGATGGAGACAGTAGGACAAGATGGAAACAATAGGACTAGATGTAGACATTCCAGCAAGGTGGAGACCTTAGGACAAGATGAAGACAGTAGCACAAGATAAAGACAGTAGGATATGATGGAGACAGTAGGGCAAGATGAAGACAGTAGGGCAAGATAAAGACAGTAGGGCAAGATTAAGACAGTTGGACAAGATGGAGATAGTAGGGCAAGATGAAGAGGGTAGGACAAGATGGAGACAGTAGGACAAGATGGAGACAGTAGGGCAAGATGAAGACAATACAACAAGATTGAGACAGTAAGACCAGATGGAGACAGTAGGACAAGATGGAGACTGTAGGGCAAGATGGAGACAATGGGACAAGATGGAGACAGTAGGACAAGATGGAGACATTAGATAAGGTGGATACCGTAGGACAACATGAAGTCAGTAGGACAAGATGGATACAGTAGGACAAGATGGAGACAGTGGGACAACATGAAGACAATAGGACAAGATGGAGACAGTAAGACAAGATGGAAACAGTAGGGCAAGATGAAGACAACAGGACAAGATGGTGACAGTAGGACAACACTAGGGATGTAGCGAACCGCCGACAATGTGTTCGCGAACGGCGGCAAAAAATGCGAACAGTTCGCGAACAGTTCGCGAACTTCGAACATCCGAAAATCGTTTGATTCGAACGATCGAAGGATTTTAATCGTTCGATCGAACGATTTCCGTTCTAATCGAACGATCGAAGCCATTGGATCGAATGATTTCATTCAAACCAATGGCTTCGATCGTTCGATTCGAACGAAAATCGTTCGATTTTAGCGATCGAATGGTCGAATGGTCGAAAGATTTTGACGCGAACGCCTATTGGCGAACGTCGCGCGACGTTCGCGAACTTGCGGCGGACGCGAACAGTCGAAGTTCGCGCAAACTAGTTCGCCGGCGAACAGTTCGCTACATCCCTAGACAACACAAAGACAATTGTACAAGATGGAGACAGTAGGACAAGATGGAGACTAGGACAAAATGGAGACAATAGGACAAATTGGAGACAATGGGACAAGGTGATGACAGTAGGTCAAGATGAAGACATTTAGGACAAGATGGAGACAGTAGGACAAGATGGAGACATTAGAGAAGGTGGATATCATAGGACAAGATGAAGTCAGTAGGACAAGATGGAGAAAATAAGAGAAGATGGAGACAGTAGGACAGCATGAAGACAGTAGGACAAGATGGAGACAGTTGGGCAAGATGGAGACAATAGGACAAGATGGAGACAGTAGGACATGATGGAACTAGTAGATGGTGGCATAAGGAGGAGCAGGAGAAGAGAGTAGTTTTACCAAAGAGAACATTCATCTTACTATAAATGGATGAATAATCTTGTTGCTGTCGATGTCACTTTTTGTGAGATATTTACATGTTTGATATAAAAAAGGCCAAAAGAGTCAGAGCTATTTAATTGCATGTACGGCAAAGGCTTTAATAAAAGCAGAATTAACAAGTTCTTTGCAGCCAACTAACAAAACAAAACACTCCTCGGAAGGCTCTGCTCCCGTCTCACTGAGATGCACACATTTATCACAGATCAGTAAACATAGAGTTTTGCAGGCGCAGGTTCTTGTTGTTTTTCTGGTGCTCATTTAGGGCTTTTCCTTGTGACAGAATCTTAATGAACTCTGCAATCATCAGGCAACGAATTATCCCAATCTTTCTGTTGCTTGTGGCTCCACTTCCCTGTCTGCGAATAACATATGAGGTCTAATTACGTTGATTTTTTCAGACACGAGAGAGAAAATGAGCTTGTCATGTTTTTTTTTATTCTCTATGGAGATGGTGCAGTTAACTCTGAAGGAAATAATGAAGTTACACATCAAACTGGCTTCACCCAAATATTTGTTTTGGCAATGAAAAAAAATATGTTATATTAAATGTATCAGCTGGCACACAGTTGGGCTATACAGAGGGCCCATTGTTTATGGGTTCTTTGAGTGACCACCAACACAGAGAACAGATGATAAGGCTCTGATCTTACTCTGATGAAAGTACCTACTATCAGTAATAACTACAGTAGCCCCTTTAACTTTTTGTCCTTTCTTTTTGTTTATTCCGCTACAATGGAACCCATCTATCATGGGGAAGACTGTCAAAGCAATTACTCATTATTACTACAAATCTCTACATTCTATACATATTCATGCCCCTATGCATCCCTGAGGAAATCCCTTTATTGGCTCCATTTCCCCTGAAATAAAATGTAGACATGTAGATATTTAAGGTCCTAATCGATAAAATCCCTCTGTACATCTTAGCTCTCTTCTTAAAATTTTTGTCTTGATGTCCTCAAATTCTATTTCTGACCCTCGTCTCCCTCCTCCTCTCTCATCACCTCAGTCCATTTCCATGTGTGAGACTTCCCTCCTGTCTCTGGAATTCCACAATCTTCTTTCACAACTGTCTCCTTCAAACACACCCTAAAGTCCCACCCATTTAAAGATGCCTATGTACAGTAATTTGCCCTCATAATTATTAGAAGTCAAAACTACTATTAAGAATCATGACCAGATCTTTCAATTCTTCCTGCCATCCCTTGTGAGGCCTCCAACCCTCCTCTTTCATTCTGTAACAATTTAAGTTAAAGGACTACACCAGCATATAGCCAAGTAATGCATTAACATCCTGAAAACTAGATCAGCACATCACCAACTGGAGTATTATGGTTTCAAAGTTTTAGACCAACCTTTAGCCAATCAGAAGACTGCTGCTAGTTGTCCCAGGCATGTGTATTACTGGTTCTACCAAAACTGTGCTCCATGTGTACCACCAGCAAGTACATGTTTTTACATGTATGTAGTAACTGGACTTCTTGAGTAATTTTGAAGATGTTTCACCACTCATCAACTGTTGAAAAGCCATTTAGATGAGTGGTGGATCCATGATTACTCAAGAAGTCCAGTCATTGATAGATACTGTATAACATGAACCTGATAAATGAAAACCTTCATAGACCTATTTACAAGTAATTAATAAAAGTATTAGATAACTGTGCCTCCAACTCAGAAGTCCAAAGAAACCCGAGACGATATTGAGGGAGCACCAAGGATATGTTGATGCCCCACTGTATCGAAAGCCTTGAAACTAGTGCCAGGTCTGCATTTCCATGGATGAGAATAGATGTTCTGCCTCTAATGGCACAGTATCATAAAATAATATTAAGCGTTTGAGGGAAAAGAGTTATTTGCTATCTTTTTCTCTGCCTGGTAATTTCAATACCCGGAGGGAAACATAAATAATTTAATAGGGACTGCTCTATAATGGGTTCAATTTTCATCACAATCAAACTTCAATCAGAAATGTCATTTGCAAAGTTTGCAACGCTAAAACCTGCTGAAGTGAGAGGCCTATCCTATTTCACAGAACAGCGATTAGGCCGCATCCGAGGGAGGGTGGGGAGTTGAGGCACGCCCGGCACTCAAGGTCACCTCTAGGAAGGGAGACCAGGCTTTTAAATACGGCAAATAAATGTTCTGTACAGTTCATAGCTGGGTTATATGTCATAGGACAACAACAACAACTGCAAATAAAATGGAAGACTAAACTGGGGAGTAAATGTAGTTTCTTCTAATTAGCATCAAATCAGAAATCATGAGTTGGCTTAAAGGGGACCCAAAAAAGTTATTCAGAATCCTATTTTATCACATTAGTCAAGCAAAATGAACTTTAATTACACTATATAAATAATTTGAATCTTGTTTCATTCAGTCTGGGAATTAATTATAACAAGCAGGCACGACCTGGACATTGTTATTAAGTCTTGTATCATCTCAGAATCTTGTTTGTGCACCAGAATAGGGGACCTGATGTCCATCCCCATGTCCTGGTTACACAATTAAATGTTTAAGAGAGAGGTGGGAATGTGGGGAGAGCAGTGACATCTAATAAGTGCTGAATAGAGATGTCGCGAACTGTTCGCCGGCGAACTTGTTCGCGCGAACATCGGGTGTTCGCGCTCGCCGGAAGTTCGCGAACGTCGCGCGACGTTCGCCATTTTGGGTTCGCCATTGTTGGCGCTTTTTTTTGCCCTCTCACCCCAGACCAGCAGGTACATGGCAGCCAATCAGGAAGCTCTCCCTTGGACCACTCCCCTTCCCTATAAAAACCGAAGCCCTGCAGCTTTTTTTCACTCTGCCTGTGTGTGCTGAAGAGATAGTGTAGGGAGAGAGCTGCTGCCTGTTAGTGATTTCAGGGACAGTTGAAAGTTTGCTGGCTAGTAATCGTTTTGATACTGCTCTGTTATTGGAGGGACAGAAGTCTGCAGGGGTTTGAGGGACATTTAAGCTTAGGTAGCTTTGCTGGCTAGTAATCTACCTTCTACTGCAGTGCTCTGTATGTAGCTGCAGTGGGCAGCTGTCCTGCTTCTGATCTCATCTGCTGACTGCTGCAATAGCAATAGTCCTTGTAAGGACTGCTTTTATTTATTTTTTTGTTGTTTTACTACTACTACTACTACTACTACTACTACTACTACTACTACTACTACTATAAGAGCCCAGTGCTATTAGTCTAGCAGTGTTGGGGAGTGGGACTGGTGTGCTAATCTGCTGCTCCTAGTAGTTCAGCAGCACCAACTTTAATTTTTTTTTTTTAATATTCATTCTTTTTTTATTTAACTTTTTTTTTATTTTACTACCGCTGTAGTAGTGTATAAGTTGACCTTTTAGGCATTATTTGCCCTGTAGGCATTTTTTGCCCAGTGTGTTATTCAACCAACTGCTATCTAGCTGTGTGCCCGTGTTCACATTCTGTCTAAATATCCATAATATTACCGTCTCCAGAAAAAACACCGGAGTGACTTTTTTCAAGCAGCCATAATAAATTTTACGTAATCCGTATCCATCGCTGTAGTAGTGTATAAGTTGACCTTTTAGGCATTATTTGCCCTGTAGGCATTTTTTGCCCAGTGTGTTATTCAACCAACTGCTATCTAGCTGTGTGCCCGTGTTCACATTCTGTCTAAATATCCATAATATTACCGTCTCCAGAAAAAACACCGGAGTGACTTTTTTCAAGCAGCCATAATAAATTTTACGTAATCCGTATCCATCGCTGTAGTAGTGTATAAGTTGACCTTTTAGGCATTATTTGCCCTGTAGGCATTTTTTGCCCAGTGTGTTATTCAACCAACTGCTATCTAGCTGTGTGCCCGTGTTCACATTCTGTCTAAATATCCATAATATTACCGTCTCCAGAAAAAACACCGGAGTGACTTTTTTCAAGCAGCCATAATAAATTTTACGTAATCCGTATCCATCGCTGTAGTAGTGTATAAGTTGACCTTTTAGGCATTATTTGCCCTGTAGGCATTTTTTGCCCAGTGTGTTATTCAACCAACTGCTATCTAGCTGTGTGCCCGTGTTCACATTCTGTCTAAATATCCATAATATTACCGTCTCCAGAAAAAACACCGGAGTGACTTTTTTCAAGCAGCCATAATAAATTTTACGTAATCCGTATCCATCGCTGTAGTAGTGTATAAGTTGACCTTTTAGGCATTATTTGCCCTGTAGGCATTTTTTGCCCAGTGTGTTATTCAACCAACTGCTATCTAGCTGTGTGCCCGTGTTCACATTCTGTCTAAATATCCATAATATTACCGTCTCCAGAAAAAACACCGGAGTGACTTTTTTCAAGCAGCCATAATAAATTTTACGTAATCCGTATCCCTCGCTGTAGTAGTGTATAAGTTGACCTTGTAGGCATTATTTGCCCTGTAGGCATTTTTTGCCCAGTGTGTTATTCAACCAACTGCTATCTAGCTGTGTGCCCGTGTTCACATTCTGTCTAAATATCCATAATATTACCGTCTCCAGAAAAAACACCGGAGTGACTTTTTTTCAAGCAGCATTCTTATATTTTACGTAATCCGTATCCACCGCTGTGTATACGTTGACCTTGTAGGCATTATTTGCCCTGTAGGCATTTTTTGCCCAGTGTGTTATTCAACCAACTGCTATCTAGCTGTGTGACCGTGTTCACATTCTGTCTAAATATCCATAATATTACCGTCTCCAGAAAAAACACCGGAGTGACTTTTTTTCAAGCAGCATTCTTATATTTTACGTAATCCGTATCCACCGCTGTGTATACGTTGACCTTGTAGGCATTATTTGCCCTGTAGGCATTTTTTGCCCAGTGTGTTATTCAACCAACTGCTATCTAGCTGTGTGACCGTGTTCACATTCTGTCTAAATATCCATAATATTACCGTCTCCAGAAAAAACACCGGAGTGACTTTTTTTCAAGCAGCATTCTTATATTTTACGTAATCCGTATCCACCGCTGTGTATACGTTGACCTTGTAGGCATTATTTGCACAGTGTTTTCTTCAAACCGCCATCTAGCTGTGTGAGCTTGTTCACATTTTGTCTAAATATTGATAATATTATCGTCTCTAGAAAAACCACTTGAGTTACTTTTTTTCAAGCAGCATTCATATATTTTACGTAATCCGTATCCACCGCTGTAGTAGTGTATACGTTGATCTTGTAGGCATTATTTGCACACTGTTTTCTTCAAACTGCCATCTAGCTGTGTGTATTATCGTTTCCAGAAAAACCAACTGAGTTTTTGTTGTTGTTGTTTTTTTAAAAATAATGCCAGGCAAAGGCAGGCCGCCACGCAGAGGCCGTGCTAGGGGCCGTGCTGCTATGCAATCCTGTGGCCCTAGCAAATTGCCCAGTTTTAAAAAGCCAATGACCCTGAACTCCCAAAATGCTGAAGAGGTAGTTGACTGGCTTACACAGCACACCCCATCCTCTACCGTTTCTAACTTTACCACAACATCCTCCTCATCCTCCACTGCTATGGCCACCCCACGTAACACTTCCTCCACCACCGGTGCCCCATCTTCACTGGAGTCAGAGGAGTTATTTTCCCATGAGTTTCTTGAACTGAGTAATGCGCAACCATTATTGGCAGAAGAAGATGAAGGAGATGAGGACGTTACACCAGATTTAATTCTGGCAGAGAACACGACAGAGATGGACATAATGATGAGTGATGAGGAGGAGGAGGAGGTCCCCGCTGCTGCTTCCTTCTGTGATGTGTCAGAAGAAATTGATGCATCTGAGGAGAATGATGATGAGGAGATTGATGTTTTGTGGGTGCCTAGTAGAAGAGAGCAAGAGGAGGGTAGTTCAGATGGAGAGACGGAGAGTCAGAGAGGCAGTAGGAGAATAAGACTTAGAAGAAGCAGGGAGGCCAGCCCACAGGGATCAGTAGGGCAACAACATGTATCGGCACCTGTGTTCAGCCGGCCAACGCACCCGCCATTGCCGCCAATGCCGCCAACTTCTACTGTTACCGCCAGATCGCACACTTCCAAAAAGTCAGCAGTGTGGGATTTTTTTAATGTGTGTGCCTCTGACAAAAGCATTGTAATTTGCAATGAGTGCAGTCAGAAACTGAGCCTTGGTAAGCCCAACAGCCACATAGGTACAACTTCTATGCGAAGGCACATGAGCGGCAAGCACAAAGCACTTTGGGAGCAACACCTCAAAGGCAACAGGCAAACTAAAAGTCACACTCCTTCTGGTCCAGCATCTTACTGCTCTACCTCTGCTCTCCTTGACCCATCTGAACCACCCTCCACTCCGCCTTCCACCTTGACCACCTGTTCCCATTCCCAGTCATCTGCCACCAGCCAAGTTTCTGTGAAGGCCATGTTTGAGCGTAAGAAGCCAATGTCTGACTGTCACCCCCTTGCCCGGCGTCTGACAGCTGGCTTGTCTGCACTCTTAGCCCGCCAGCTTTTACCATACCAGCTGGTGGACTCTGAGGCCTTCCGCAAATTTGTAGCAATTGGGACACCGCAGTGGAAGGTACCCAGCCGCAATTTTTTTTCTAAAAAGGGAATACCACACCTGTACCAACATGTGCAGAGCCAAGTTACCGCATCTCTGTCACTTAGTGTTGGGCCAAAGGTCCATATGACTACTGACGCATGGTCCTCCAAGCATGGTCAGGGCAGGTATGTCACCTACACTGCCCACTGGGTGAACTTGGTAATGGCTGGGAATGGGAAGCAGGGAATGGGTAGCTCAACAACAACAACAACAGTGGAGTTGGTGTCACCGCCACGGATTGCACGCGGTTCTGCCACCACCTCTACTCCTCCATCGCTCTCTACCTCGTCTTCTTCCTCTTCTTCTTCTTACTCTGCTGCTGGGTCCTCCTTCTCCTCCTCCACACCTGTGCACCCCCAGCTCCCCCTAGGCTATTCGACGTGCCAGGTACGCCGTTGTCACGCTGTCTTGGGGATGACGTGCCTGGAAAGCAAAAACCATACCGGATCTGTACTCCTGTCATCTCTGCAGTCACAGGCCGATCGGTGGCTGACCCCACACCAACTGCAGATCGGAAAAGTGGTGTGTGACAATGGAAGCAATCTGTTGGCAGCGTTGAGACTGGGAAATTTAACACATGTGCCCTGCATGGCACATGTGTTAAATTTAATAGTCCAACGTTTTGTCTCCAAGTACCCAGGATTCCAGGACGTTCTCACCCAGTCCAGAAAGGTGTCGGCCCATTTCAGACGTTCCTACACAGCCATGGCACGCCTTGCTGACATTCAGCAGCGCTACAACATGCCAGTCAGGCGTTTGATTTCTGACAGCCAGACTCGCTGGAATTCAACGCTCCTTATGTTGGAACGTCTGCTGCAACAACAAAGGGCCGTCAACGAGTACCTTTTTGAACTGGGTGGTAGGACTGGATCTGCAGAGCTGGGGATTTTTTTCCCCCGTTACTGGGTGCTTATGCGCGATGCCTGCAGGCTCATGCGACCTTTTGAAGAGGTGACAAATATGGTCAGTCGCACCGAAGGCACCATCAGCGACCTAATACCCTTCGCTTTCTTCCTGGAGCGTGCCGTGCGACGAGTGACAGATGAGGCTGTAGACCAGCGTGACGAGGAGCTGGAAGCGCACGATTTATGGTCGCAATCACCAGAACGAACCCAGGCACCTGCTGCAACGCAGGGAGAGGTGCCAGAAGTGGAGTCAGAGGAGGAAGGTGGCTTTGTGGAGGAGGAGGAGGAGGACCAACAGGAGCAGGCTTCCCAGGGGGCTAGTGGTGACCTTTTGGGGACCCCTGGTCTTGTACGTGGCTGGGGGGAGGAGACCGTGGATGATGCAGTCCTTGATAATGAGGAAGCGGAGATGGATAGCTCTGCATCCAACCTTGTGAGAATGGGGTCTTTCATGCTGGCATGCCTGTTGAAGGACCCCCGTATCAAGAGGCTTAAGGAGAAGGACCTGTACTGGGTCGCAACGCTACTAGACCCTCGGTACAAGCATAAAGTGTCAGAAATGTTACCAACATACCACAAGTCCGAAAAGATGCGGCATTTACAAACCAGCCTGCAAAACATGTTGTACAATGCTTTTAAGGGTGATGTCACTTCAGGAACTCATCAACATTCCAGGGGCAGAGGTGCCAGTAATCCTGCCACGAGCACACCTGCAAGGACAAAGCCCTTTGGCCGGTCTGTAACGTCAGACATGCAAATGTTTTTCTGTCCAAGGCAGCGCCACAACCCTTCGGGATCCACCCTCAAAGAACGCCTCGACCGGCAGGTAGCGGACTACCTGGCATTAACTGCAGATATCGACACTCTGAGGAGCGATGAACCCCTGGACTACTGGGTGCGCAGGCTTGATCTGTGGCCAGAGCTGTCACAATTTGCCATGAACCTCTTGTCTTGCCCAGCCTCAAGTGTGCTCTCAGAAAGGACCTTCAGTGCAGCAGGAGGGATTGTAACTGAGAAGAGAACTCGCCTAGGTCACAAAAGTGTCGATTACCTGACCTTTATTAAAATGAATGAGGGGTGGATCTCGGAGGGTTACTGCACGCCGGAAGACTTGTTCTGACTTCTATGCAGCTGTCCTTCTCTTCAAGCCTCATGACTCCACACACAGCTGTCCTTTAGCGTCCTCCTCCCTCCGCCACCGTTACAAACTAGGGTGCAAACCCTACTGGTTTAATTTTTTCTGGCCTCTGTGCTTCAGTGGCTGCAACCAAAAAAACTGGGCAAACAATGTCTACAAGGTCAACGTATGGCGAAAAATGACTATTTTCAGCATTTATATGGCATATTTTTTCTGGCAACTGTGCTTCAGTGGCTGCGTCCAAAAAAATGCATATTTTCTGCATTTATATGGCATAATTTTTCTGGCCTCTGTGCTTCAGTGGCTGCAACCAAAAAAATGCATATTTTCTGCATTTATATGGCATAATTTTTCTGGCCTCTGTGCTTCAGTGGCTGCAACCAAAAAAATGCATATTTTCTGCATTTATATGGCATAATTTTTCTGGCCTCTGTGCTTCAGTGGCTGCAACCAAAAAAATTTATATTTTCAGCATTTATATGGCATAATTTTTCTGGCAACTGTGCTTCAGTGGCTGCGACCAAAAAAATGACTATTTTCAGCATTTCTATGGCATATTTTTTCTGGCCTCTGTGCTTGAGTGGCTGCGGCCAAAAAAACTGGGCAAACAATGCCTACAAGGTCAACGTCGTTGACCTTGTAGGCATTGTTTGCCCAGTTTTTTTGGCCGCAGCCACTCAAGCACAGAGGCCAGAAAAAATATGCCATAGAAATGCTGAAAATAGTCATTTTTTGCCATACCTTGACTCAACGTATATGGCAAAAAATGACTATTTTCAGCATTTATATGGCATATTTTTTCTGGCAACTGTGCTTCAGTGGCTGCGACCAAGAAAACTGGGCAAACAATGCCTACAAGGTCAACGTATGGCAAAAAATGACTATTTTCAGCATTTATATGGCATATTTTTTCTGGCCTCTGTGCTTCAGTGGCTGCAACCAAAAAAATTTATATTTTCAGCATTTATATGGCATAATTTTTCTGGCCTCTGTGCTTCAGTGGCTGCAACCAAAAAAATTTATATTTTCAGCATTTATATGGCATATTTTTTCTGGCAACTGTGCTTCAGTGGCTGCGTCCAAAAAAACTGGGCAAACAATGTCTACAAGGTCAACGTATGGCGAAAAATGACTATTTTCAGCATTTATATGGCATAATTTTTCTGGCCTCTGTGCTTCAGTGGCTGCAACCAAAAAAATTTATATTTTCAGCATTTATATGGCATATTTTTTCTGGCAACTGTGCTTCAGTGGCTGCGTCCAAAAAAACTGGGCAAACAATGTCTACAAGGTCAACGTATGGCGAAAAATGACTATTTTCAGCATTTATATGGCATATTTTTTCTGGCAACTGTGCTTCAGTGGCTGCGTCCAAAAAAACTGGGCAAACAATGCCTACAAGGTCAACGTATGGCAGTTGTTTAAAGAGAACAGTAGATTACTAGCCAGCAAAGCTACCTAAGCTAAAATGTCCCTCAAATCCCTGCAGACTTCTGTCCCTCCAATACAGAGCAGTATCACGCAGATTACTAGCCAGCAAACTTACTATCATCTGTCCCTGAAATCACTAACAGCTCTCGCCCTACACTATCTCTTCCAAGCACACACAGGCAGATTTTTCAGATACATTTTTGCCCTTGATCCCCCTCTGGCATGCCACTGTCCAGGTCGTTGCACCCTTTAAACAACTTTAAAATCATTTTTCTGGCCAGAAATGTCTTTTGTAGATGTTAAAGTTCGCCTTCCCATTGAAGTCTATGGGGTTCGCGAACCGTTCGCGAACCGCTCGCAATTTTGCGCAAGTTCGCGAATATGTTCGCGAACTTTTTTTCCGACGTTCGCTACATCCCTAGTGCTGAATGGAAAGTGCTCCGCCTACTCTTGTCTACTATAAACTACTAACTAGTCAGAGGTTCTACAAAAATAAACTGCTAACTAGTTGGAGGTTCTCCAATTAACTGCTAACTAGTCAGAGGTTCTCTCTTATAGACTGCTAAATAGTTTCAGGTTTTCTCAAATAAACTGCAGACTATTGAGAGGTTCTCTCCCATAAACTGCAAACTAGTCTGGGGTTATCTACAATAAATTGATTACCAGTCAGAGGTTCTCTACAATAAACTGCTAACTAGTTAGATGTTCCCTCCCATAAACTGCTAACTATTATTATTATTATTATTATTATTCACATGTATTTATATAGCACCAACATATTGTGTAGCACTGTAAAGTAAATGTGATGATACAAATAAATCACATGAATTATATACATAGAACATATGGAGTTACATACATCACAATCAATACCTGTACAAAAGGTGAGGAAGGCCCTATGCAGAAAGAGCTTACACTCTAAAGGGAAGGGAGTAATACACAAGGTGTGGGAGTGGGCAAGATCAAATTAAGTGGGTGAGAAATGTGGTACTGTATGTGGTGTTGCGTTTGGTAGTTAAGCAGAGTGAGGGGAGGCTTCTCGAAAGAAGTGCATTTTAAGAGATTTCTTGAAAGCAGAAAGGTTGGGAGAAAGTCCGAGAGACCATGGGAGAGAGTTCCAGAGGAGGGGTGCAGCCCTTGCAAAGTCTTTAATGCGAGCATGTGAGGAGGTAATGAGAGAAGAGTTGAGTAGCAGGTCAGTAGAGGAGCGTAGGAAGCGAGTGGGTGAGTATATAGAGATGAGTTCAGAGATGTAGGGTGGGGCAGAGTTATGAAGTGCTCTGAAAGTCAGTGTCATTAATTTGAATTTGATTCTGAAAGGTAATGGAAGCCAGTGCAGGGATTGACAGAATGGCGAGGCAGAGGAGGAGCGGTTGCTGAGGTGTATGAGCCTCGCAGCAGTGTTCATTATGGACTGGAGAGCTGACAGTCTCTGGAGGGGGAGGCCAATTAAAAGAGAGTTACAGTAGTCTTGACGCGATATGATGAGAGAGTGAATAAAAATTTTGGCAGCATCTTGGGTGATAAATGATGGTATTTTGGATATGTTACTTAGGTGGAAGTGACATGATTTAATAAATGTCTGGATATGAGGAGTGAATGACAGGGCAGAATCTAGGATAACCCCAAGGCACCGGGCCTGGGGAGAGGGGGTGATAGTGGAATTGTTAACTATGATGCATACTTCCGGGATGTTACTGATGTTAGTTGGAGGAAAGAGAACCATTTCAATTTTAGAGAGGTTTAATTTAAGGTAGCGATGCGACATCCAGGTAGAGATAGCGGACAGGCAGGAGGAGACGCGAGGTTCTGGGTTGAGATCAGGAGATGAGCGATAGATCTGAGTATCGTCAGCATAGAGGTGGTAGTGGAAACCATACGAGTTGATTAATTTGCAGAGGGAGGAAGTATAGAGGGAGAATAGTAATGGTCCCAGGACAGAGCCTTGAGGAACTCCAACAGAAAGAGATAGGGGAGAAGATGATACTCCATTGTAGGAGACACTGAAGGAACGATTGGTGATGTAAGAAGAAGGAACGATTGGTGATGTAAGAAGAGAACCAGGACAGGGCTGTGTCACGAAGGCCAAGCGAATAGAGGGACTGGAGGAGGAGAGGGTGATCTACAGTGTCAAATGCGGCTGAGAGATCAAGCAGTATTAGTAGTGAGAAATGATTGTTGGCTTTAGCGGTTAAAAGTTCATTAGCTAGTTGAGACAGGGCAGTTTCCGTGGAGTGTTGTGGCTTAAAACCAGATTGTATGAGGTCCAGCAGGTTATTGTCAGAGATGAATGAGGTTAGTCGGTTGTAGACTAGGCGCTCAAGTAGTTTAGCGATGAAAGGTAGCATAGAGATAGGTCGGAGGTTGTCAAGATTGGAGGGATCAAGAGAGGGTTTTTTTCAGAAAGGGGGTGACAAGAGCATGTTTTAGTTGAGCTGCTAACTAGTCAGATGTTCCCTCCCATAAATTGCTAACTAGTCACAGACTCTCTCCCATAAACTGCTAACTAGTCAGAGGTTCTCCCATAAACTGCTAACTAGTCATAGGCTCTCTTACATAAGCTGTTAACTAGTCAGAGGTTCTCTCCTATAAACTGCTAACTAGTCAGAGGTTCTTTGCCATAGGCTAATACTTAGTGAGATTTTCTATCCCATAAATTGCTAACTAGTCAGAGGTTTTCTTTCTCTCTTGTCCTTCTGTCTCCTTCTTGCCCTACTGTCTTCTATTTATCCTACGGTCTCAATCTTGCCCTATACTCTTCATCTCATCCTACTTTCTCCACCTTGTCCTACTGTCTCCATCTTGTCCTTCTGTCTCCATCTTGCCCTACTGTCTTCTATTTATCCTACAGTCTCAATCTTGCCCTATGCTCTCCATCTCATCCTACTTTCTCCATCTTGTCCTACTGTCTCCATCTTGCCCTACTGTCTACATCTTGTCCTACTGTCTCCATCTTGTCCTACTTTATCCATCTTGTCCTACTGTCTACATCTTGTCCTACTGTCTTCATCTTGTCCTACTGTCTCCATCTTGCCCTACTTTCTCCATCTTGTCCTACTGTCTCCATCTTGTCCTTCTATGTCATCTGTATCTTGCTGTCACTATCTTTTTCTACCATCACCATTTTGTCATACAGTCTCCACCTTGCCCAGTTTTTACCATCTTATCTGCTTGTCTCCATGTCATACCGCCGTACTGTATTCATCCTGTTCTATGTCCTCTGTGACTGCTGTTTTACTCTGTTAACACCAGCTGGACTACATTTGGGCTCTACTATTGAGCATTCCAATGTTCTGCCCAGTATCCACTGTTGTTGTTAGGGGCAGTCACCCCTTCCTAGAATTCCAAGTCAATTCTGCCTCCAAGCAAAATAGCCACACTATTTTTAATGAAGACTGAAATTTCATTAAAACCATCTTTTTTATGTAATTCCAGATTAGGATGATTATACACAGACATGAAACATCTTTCCCCGAAACTTGGGCTCTGGCAACTTCAAAAGGGACTTCCCAGTTCTCACAACTGAAGACTCGGCATAATCAAAGGTGTTTGTGTAAGTCATCACTCAGTGTTGAGAGCAGAGGGTTTCCTGAAAAGGGATACGGCTGTTGATTTTGATCAGGGTTGGGATTTCAGCCTTCGGTGTTGGATATTGTCTGTAAATCCATAGGGCACGACTGTGGAATCTAGAGGGTCAAAAGCCAAACTAGTGGCCATGTCCTTTGGAGTAATACAAGGTACTGTTCAGAAATAAACATCTGGTGTGCAGACTGCGGTAGGAAACTTCCAATCACTATCCCAGGCCTCCATTTACTAAGCAAGTTCTTATGGATCAACTGTTCACAGTTTGGATTGTGGGAAAGTCTGACAAGGCTCTTGCTTGGGCTTGGTGGGGCCTAGAGTTCCTCACCAGGGTTAAGAGACCCAGTCACATGATAGAGTGTTGTGATCTTGGTACAATGATTTGAGTGCATTCATTTAAGTCTCAGCCAGACAGATTGGAGTGCTAGAAAGGTTAGTTTGGCCCTGCACCCCCTTATTAAATATGGTTGTGTCCAAAGCCAAAAGAGGAGACTATATTGTAGTCAAGGTGGACATGATGGGACCATTGTGCTGTGATATGAGCAGTTCAACATGGTCCCCAATGAGCTCATTCATTGTGTAGAAGAAGTAGGGGAAACAGAAATGGGGGTACTTGAAGACAATTGTACCCTAGTATTATATAGTGAATAAAGAACCCCCTCTGGTAAAATATAAGGATATTATAAGTTACCGCGGAGTTTCATGACCATATAAAAGTACGAGGCCGAAAGGCCGAGTGTTTTTATACAGGTCATGGAACTCCGAGGTAACTTCTAATATCCTCATATTTTGCAACTGGGGGTACTTTATTTATTATAATACACAAGTTTCAGTGAGTCATGTGACAGAAATAATAAGTATATCATTTACAAGATATTCATGGCTTTTGTGTATTATATGTAACATATTATCATTGTGCAGTCACTGCTGATACAAAATAGAGAACAGAAGTGCCTGTCTGTACATCCCATGTTGGCTTGTAATGCCCAGTGTCTGGGTGTTGGGCAAAGAGCTGCAGTTACTGAGCTCACGCTAAAATAACTCCATGCTTTAGGATGGGCAACGCCACTGGTAAATCAATTTGCTCAACAAGTGATTTCTTTTTCATAACGAGACCCCTGCTGATCCGGAATAGTGTTACAGAGCTGAAACAGTATCAGCCCGTCACCGTGAAATAGAAACTGAAATGGCTGAGCACTCTTTTTGGGCAAAGTAAAATAAGTGAAGCTGAAGCCATTAGGAACTGACATGGGAGGGGTTGGGGCTGATAAAAGTAATATATGGGCCAAAGTGTTTAAGCAGTGAGACGGCACCAAGGGTTTCTTCTTTCTTTTATGTGAGAGGCAGAAAGCAGGGCATCCTCCACTTCACTGGGCTGATCAGCCTGGCACAGCACCCACTCATTCATTGGCACAGTAATGTTCCTGGCTCTCGGCTTGTTAGAAAGTAACAGTATTGACTTCTCTAGGGCCCCAGTCTATATACAGACTCGTTAAAATTACAATAGTCTCACAAAGCACCAAGGCACAAAGTGTCCCAACATTCATTCTAATGGGGAAATGTGAGATAGTTATAAATTATCTATTTATTAATTATCTGTCTGATCTATCTAGCTATCTATTTATCTATCTATCTATATATCTATCTATAATACACAAAAGCCATGAATATCTTGTAAATTATATCCTTATAAATGGTGAGTTCTGATGTAATTTCTGTCACATGACTCACTGAAACGTGTGTATTATAATAAATAAAGTACCCCCAGTTGCAAAATATGAGGATATTAGAAGTTACCTCGGAGTTCCATGACCTGTATAAAAACACTCGGCCTTCGGCCTCCTGCTTTTATATGATCATGAAACTCCTCGGTAACTTATAATATCCTTATATTTTACAAGAGGGGGTACTTTATTCACTATATTATCTATCTATCTATCTATCTATCGATCATCTATCTATCTATCTATCTATCTATCTATCTATCTATCTATCTATCTATCTATCTATCATCTATCTATCTATCTATCTATCTATCTATCTATCTATCTATCTATCTATCTATCTATCTATCTATCTATCATCTATCTATCTATCATCTATCTATCTATCTATCATCTATCTATCTATCTATCTATCATCTATCTATCTATCTATCTATCTATCTATCTATCATCTCTCTATTATCTATCTCACTATTTTGTATCTATCTATTTATCTATCTAGCTATCTATCTATCATCTATCTATCTATCGATCATCTATCGATCATCTATCTATCCATCTATCATCTATCTATCTATCTATTATCTATCTATCTTTCTATCTATCTATCTATCTATCTATCTATCTATCTATCTATCTATCTATCTATCTATCTATCTATCTATCATCTATCATCTCTCTATTATCTATCTCACTATTTTGTATCTATCTATTTATCTATCTAGCTATCTATCTATTTTCTATCTATCTATCTATCTATCTATCTATCTATCTATCTATCTATCTATCTATCTATCTATCTATCTATCATCTATCTATCTATCTATCTATCTATCTATCTATCTATCTATCTATCTATCTATCTATCTATCTATATTTTGTATCATCTATCTCTCTGCTATCATCTATCTATCATCTATCTATTTACTATTTGTGCTTGAGTCCAGGGCAAAAGAGGCTCCATTATGTATAGAAAAATTCACATCCACCTCCGTGCACCCCTAACAGTTTTTGGGTTCTTGGAATTGTTTTTCCACAGCTGATGGGTGATGGGTTGAACAACATTGACCAATTGTTACTGTCATCTTATTGCCCAACTCACAACATCCTCATATCTATTGTTGTCACTTTGCCCTACTGTCACAGTTATTCCTTTCTGCCACCATCCTGCCCTACTGTCTCCATCTTGTCCTACTGTCTCCATCTTGCCCTACTGTCTCCATCTTGCCCTACTGTCTCCATATTGCCCTACTGTCTCCATCTTGCCCTACTGTCTCCATCCTGCCCTACTGTCTCCATCTTGTCCTACTGTCTCCATCTTGCCATACTGTCTCCATCTTGTCCTACTGTCTCCATCTTGCCATACTGTCTCCATCTTGTCCTACTGTCTCCATCTTGTCCTACTGTCTCCATATTGTCCTACTGTCTCCATCTTGCCCCACTGTTTCCCTCTTGTCCCACTGCCTACCTCTTGCCCTCCTGTCTCCATCTTGCCCTATTGCCACTATCTTGCCCTAATTTCACCATCTTGCTCTACTGCCCTTATCTTACCAGCTGACATAATCTTGCTCTGCTGCCACCATACTGTCCTACTGTGTCCATTTCTCCCGACCTACAGATGGGGCAACTTCTAGTATCTATGTCTGGAATGTAATACTTTAAGAGCTAATATGTACCATGTGAGCTGTTTAATGTGAATATAATAGTTGCTCCATCAGTACAAAGTTTGCCCCATCAGTACAGCTGTTGGAAGTCCAGTGAGACACAGATAGATAGAGGTAGAGGAATAGATTAATGATGGCTGAACATCAGAATGTTTTTGTGGCTCCTACAGATTGTGAGTTAAGAAAAGGTCTATGGGGGATAGAATTAATTATCAGAATACTATTGTACTACAGTTTGGAGCAGATATACAGTAAGAACCCCGCTTAGAATAACAAACCAAAGGGATTCATTAGGGCTGTCGGCTGCCACTGAAAAGTCTAAACAAACGGATCTTTCTGCTAAAATTTAAATTTTTCACAACTGGTGTCCAAATTATGAGTCTGTCACACACAAAGAGATAAAAAAAAAAAAAACAATGAATTCTGAAACATACAGAGGCCGGATCTTGTTAGAATGTGCTGGTTTTGAAGCCTCCGGACTGAGTATTTGTTGTTGTTTTTGTTGCAGCAGCAGCTTCCAGCTAAAACATCTTCTAATAGAAACACAACTGGTCTGATCTGGGTTCTGGTAGAACTAACTGTAAGAACTTCAAAGGGAAAGAGAAGATGTTACAGGCGGCAGTGAGAGATACAAACCAAAAGCTGCTTCTTGCTCTGGTGACCTCCAGCCAAAGGAATAGTCTGTGCCACCGCACTGAGCCCAGTCATCCCCAAAGGGACCATATTGGGGTCTACTTTATCATTAGACATTGCAGAACAAAGGAAATATCTTTATTGGGATCCTCAGGAAGGAAATTATGAGCAAAACCAGCAAAGAAGGATAGTTGATATAGAGACACAATCAGAGTCCCAACTGATGGCAACCAGTGAACCCCCATGGCTCAGCCATAGGGATAAGGTGAGGGGCTTGTTATGAATAATCCAGATTATCCAGAATCTTCCCTATCATATCCCATAAATGCAAGATTACATTTCTGTCCTTTTGAATTGTCATGTGATTCTGATCCTGCTTGCAGATTATTGTCTAAAGAGCTATTGTGTATGTATAAATACAAATATTCACAGCAGGAATGTTCTGGGCAAAACAATATGGCACATCTAGGGGTGCTTCCACAATGAGGCGAGTTAAGGCTGTCGCCTCAGGCAGCAGCGCCACACGAGGTACCAGGGGCGGCAAAAATGCTGCTCCTGGTACTTTAAGAGTGAATTTCCAGGGGAGGGGGGGGCAGCAGCAACTGATGCTGCCTCAGGCAGCGGAGGGGCCAGGATCTCCCCTGGGCACATCCTACCCATATGTACAGTAGAAATACAAATATACAGAGAAGGAATGTTCTGGGCACACAATAAGCTATACCCTCATACTGTACTGTCTAAGGGAATCAATATGGCACCTCCTTCCCATGTGTATAAATACAAATATACAGAGAAGGAATGTTCTGGGCACACAATAAGCTATACCCTCATACTGTACTGTCTAAGGGAATCAATATGGCACCTCCTCCCATATGTATAAATACAAATATACAGAGAAGGAATGTTCTGGGCACACAATAAGCTATACCCTCATACTGTACTGTCTAAGGGAATCAATATGGCACCTCCTCCTCCCATATGTATAAATACAAATATACAGAGAAGGAATGTTCTGGGCACACAATAAGCTATACCCTCATACTGTACTGTCTAAGGGAATCAATATGGCACCTCCCTCCTCCCATATGTATAAGAGGGCTGCCACTTCCAATATGGCAGAGCTTGTGGAGAGTGCTGTAGATGAGACCAGCACCTGGCCAAACCAGCCAGGCACCCTAGGTAGCCTGGCCGTTGTAGTGCCCAACAAAATGCTCATGCGTAAAAAAGACATGTGCACATAACAAAGATGTGCCTCAAAAGGGACAGAGCACTTTGTGCCCTAAGCACGTGCCTACTCTGCCTACCCCTAGTTCTGGCCCTGGATGAGACTCTGGTATAAAGTGAGGGCGGGGGGGATTATCGGCGGGGAGCTGTGGAGTTCCAACTGAGACAACCCCAAGAGCCAGTGCTAAGGCTGCTGGGAATGGCAGCATGAAGTCTGGTGAGCAGAAAATGCTCACCCATGATGAGGAGCCAGTTTGCTGTACTGTACTGGAAGTGGCTGAGAGTGGTCTAAGAGACTGCAGGGAGTTAAAGTGTTCTAAGAGACTGCAGGGAGTTAAAGTGTTCTAAGAGACTGCAGGGAGTTAAAGTGTTCTCTGCTGGAGGCAAGAAAGGAGAGGCGGTGAGTGAGGGGGTAGTGGGAGCAGAGACTGTGCTGCCAGGTGAGAGGGAGGCTGGAGTAGAGACTGTAATGGCCAGTAATGGTTGGATTGGGGAAGTGGGAACCTCTTTACTTCTAATGGGAATGGGTGACCTCGTGTCAGTTGGAAGGACCTATTGGTAAATAAAGAAGTAGCAAGAACAATACATTTTTAGCCTTACAGAGAATTTTCTTTTTAGATGGGGTCAGTGACCCTCATTTGAAAGTTGGAAGAGTAGAAGAGATAGTAGGAAGAAGGCAAATAATTTAAAAATTCAAAAAAATGAAAGGCCAATTGAAAAATTGCATTAGCCACTTTATAAAATACTAAGCAGTGAACCGCCGCTTTAAGGTAAATATTGGATAGGCCCCCCCTATCTTCATAATGAAGGGTACACATGAAGGTACATGATGTAGTGTCATTAGTCATACTGAAATGACCAACTTGGCTGAAAAATATGTGAAATTTCACAAAATGCACTAGTCAATGGCCTTCTTTTCTTCCAGTCTGAGTTTTTTTATTCAGCGCAAAATGACATGTTTTTTGCAAAATACTCTAATACTGTAATTTTTTCTCTCATTTTCCCCCCGTGTTTTTTCCATATTTTTTTTTTCTGGGGAAAAAGAATCGCATGGCAACATTTTAGCACAGTGGGTTTTATCAAAGGGGTTGTTCACCTTTACAGTAACTGTCAGTAGAGGGTAAATAAAAAAAATAAATGATCAAACCATTGACCAACCAAGTTGCTTAGGATTGGCCATTCTTTACATACCGTATATACTCGAGTATAAGCCGTCCCGAGTATAAGCCGAGGTACCTAATTTTACCTCCAAAAACTGGGAAAGCTTATTGACTCGAGTATAAGCCGAGGGTGAGAAATGCAGCAGCTTCTGGTAAGTTTCAATCTCGTTTTTGGATGACTATTCTTAGGTGCCGGCTACTATTCTAAGTGCCGGCGAATATTCTTAGGCGCGGGCGAATATTCTAAGGCACCGGCGAATATTCTTAGGCGCCCGCAACTATTCTAAGGCACCGGCGAATATTCTTAGGCACCGGCGAATATTCTTAGGCGCCGGCTACTATTCTAAGGTGCCGGCGAATATTCTTAGGCGCCGGCGACCGTTTTTGCGCTTGACCCGAGTATAAGCCGAGGTAGAGTTTTTCAGCATATTTTGAGGGCTGAAAAACTCGGCTTGTACTCGAGTACTGTATATACGGTACTAAAAGTTTATTTTAAGGTAATTGGGGTTGGATTTTCGGATCATTTTGCTTTATTTTTTCATTTTGGTCTGTTAGGTAGGACTGGTTTTGGGAAAGGGTTTTGGAGGTTGGAGCTGCTCGAGGAGGAGAGTGTGAGGAGGGATTATATGGATCTTTTACACAATGAAAATAAAAAATCAAAGTTGGAGATTTTTGATTG
The DNA here is from genome assembly GCA_038501925.1 of Xenopus petersii. NCBI lineage: Eukaryota > Metazoa > Chordata > Amphibia > Anura > Pipidae > Xenopus > Xenopus petersii. The sequence continues at coordinate 237,071,068 of CM076672.1, read as the reverse complement.
TGTTTCAGATTGGTGGGAATCAGCTAAGGATACTTTCCGGACTTCTTTCTGAACTGACTGTTTTAAAAAAGGAAGGGCTAAAGAGAACGAGTGCTGGTCTCTAAGTATGAAGCTTGAACTCTATATTTCGAATGGGGAGAGGGGAGAAAAAGTTAACCGGCTTAAGTACTTGTTGAGGCAGTGTCAGTACTAGTGATGGGCCAATTTCTTCCATTTGTGAATTTCAAAATTCACGTAAAGGTAAAAAAATTCTCAAAACTCGAAAATTGCCGCCTGCGTTAAAGTCAATGGGCATCCAAGTAGTGTTGACGTGCGACAGTTTTGAAGCGAGAGACTTTTCTGACTTGCGTCCAAAATTTTCTGACACTGGAGAATTTTCACTGGAGTTTTGCACATTCATTCGCTGAGATTCACCGCGAATTTTCAGCTGCCAAATTTATTCACCCTTCACTAGTGAACCTAGTTCAACCGGCTTAAAGGACCAGTGACATCAAAGTTGTTTTATTTTTAAAATATTGTTAATATACATTGAAAAAAAACAAATGTAACAAATGAAACGTTAAAATTGCAAAGCCTTTATTAAGAAATAACTAACTGAAACTCCACTTCCTCTTCAAAAGAGGCGTCAGGGCCGATGATTCATTGTGGGACGCTCGATTTCTCCTCCCTGGGTATCTCCTATAAGGAAGGCAGACAGGAGAAATCGAGCACCGCACTTTGGATCACGATCGCCTTTTCTGAAGAGGAGCACAAGTGGAGTTTCGGTAAGTTATTTCTTAATAAAGACCGCGATTTTGAAGTTTAATTTGTCTTGGTGGGTTTTTTTTCAATGTATACTAACATTGTTTTAAAAAAATTTTTAATGACTTTGAGAGACTATGGTATGTTCCCCCGACTCTTCCCAGAACTGTAAGGAGACAGTTTAGAGGAAGCGGGTTGAGGGTTATTACAACTAGGGATGCACCGAACCCACTATTTTGGATTCGGCCGAACCCCCGAATCCTTCGTAAAAGATTCGGCCGAATACCGAACCGAGTCCGAACCCTAATTTGCATATGCAAATTAGGGGTTGGAAGGGGAAAACATTTTTTACTTCCTTGTTTTGTGACAAAAAGTCACGCGATTGCCCTCCCCACCCCTAATTTGCATATGCAAATTAGAATTCGGATTCGGTTCGGCCGGGCAGAAGGATTCGGTCGAATCCGAATCCTGCTGAAAAAGGCCGAATCCTGGCCAAATCCCAAACCGAATCCTGGATTCGGTGCATCCCTAATTACAACCTTCAGGGTGAATTGGAAGTTTCGGTTCGGATTCTCTCACAGAGGTTGGGTATTGTGGCTGGGTCTCTTCTTTCTGCTTTTCTGTTCACTGGAAGGAAGGGATATTTTCGGTGCTGTTCCATACCTCCCAACATTTTGGAAATCAAAAGAGGGACAAAAAGTTGTGCCGCGCCAAATATTTTTTGGCCACGCCCATTTTTGTTGCCACACCCCCTAATTACCATGTTCATTTTACAAATTGTAAATAAGCTGTATCACTTTAAATGGGCAGGGAGAGCTGTATGGCAGTCCCTACTAAGGGGGATGTAGAAGTCGTAGTGCAACTGGCTTCCCACCACAGGTTATTGAACTACAACTCCCAGCACCAACACCCAGAAAGCTACAGCCTTAGCCCAGGGCTAGTGGGGAGAGAGGAGGGGAAAGAATCTGTGCCTGGAACTTTGATGTCAGTGTAGACCAATGGTAAAATAGAGTGAGTTTATTGCCTGGGCACTGTGTGAATAGAGTGGGGATAAGGGGCATGAGTGTGGGCACAGCAGGCATCACACACACACAATAGCATATGTACTCACACACAGTAACACACACACACACACTCTATACCAGTCACTTTTGTGGTAAGCCTTTTGGTTAAGTTATACATGAAGAATTGCATGAAGCACACAGTTTTAGTCTGGAGATGCCACTACATCACAACCTAAACCTTTGCCTTACAGGCACCATTCCCACCACCGACAACAAAACCAAAGCGCCAATCCCTCAAGAAACAATGAGAGGGCGTGTCCTATCGCTAGCTTTTGGTCGGCGCCGCCCACATTGAAGGCCCTCTAACTAGAAGGTGCCCAGGTGCATTGTGGGGCAAGAGTTTGTTGCAGCGGCCATTTTGTTTTTTTCCTCCCTCGCAAGCTTTGGGGTAACGAGGTTTAGTGTGGTGAGGCGAACAGGAAGCAGTGTATGTGTGGATCATGACAAAGTCTCTTCTCGCGAGACTTCAGTAAAGAAGCACCAGGGAGAGCGATAGAGCCCCACAGTGTAGTGGGACATTAAGGCCACATTCCGGGACAGGTGGATAAAAGCGGGACTGTCCCGTGAAAAACGGGACAGTTGGGGGGTATGCTGTTCTTTCTCTGTGGGAAAAACTTGGCAATGGGGAAAATACTTTATCTTTAGACCAAGCAAAACAGTCAATTATGAGTATCTATAGGCTGCTGTGAAAAGATGCTGCTTTCTGAATGAATTCATGAGCTAGGATTTTGTACACTGGGGCAATGAGCTTCCCATTGATTAATGGTTGACAAGGTGAGGATTTTTTGGTGAGAAATGGCGAGAGGCAGGGATGTCCTCTTCTGTGTGTTAGATCCATTCTTGAGGAGACTGCAGGATTGTGGGCTTGAGGGTGTTCCGTTTCCGTTGCAGTGATCCTTTAAGTCCATAGCCTACGTGGACAATGCCATTCTGGTAATATCAAAACCTGAGGAGGAGGGAAAGGCTTTAGAATGCAGTGGAAGTTACTCTGAGGGCTGATCAATCAGGAGAAATCAGAAGCTTTTTGGACTCTTGAGGGGAATTAAGCTTCAGACTTGAGAAATTCCCAGTGGCCGCAGGTTTAGTTTGGTTTAATTTTGGGGATTACATTTTGGAAGGGAGACCTCACTAAGGCAAACTGGGAAGACAACTGAGTGCAAGTCTGGCAAAAGTTCATCGGTGGAAATCATTTAAACTGACCTATAGAGAAAGGACAGACAATATTAGGACTTTCCTGGCTCAGTTTTTTCTCTTTGTTTCTTATGTCTTCTTGCTGCCAGAATCTCTCTATGCCCAGATCCAGAGCCTGTTCTTCCAAATGCTTTGGGGAAGAAGCTCAACCCGGTAAAAAGGGGGATCACTTTCCTGCAGAGGAAAATGGGAGGGTTGGACATTCCGGGTCCTGTGGTTTTCTTCTGTACCAACTTTTTGAAGTTTAACTTTGGACTGGTGGTACAGGAGAAGGAATCTCTGGGAAATCAGTGTTAGAGATTGGGCATCACCTTTTATTAGAGATTGGCTACAGGCCAGGATAAAAAAAGGTCCGGCTAAGGGCAGGCTTATTACTCCTTATCTGCGGCAGGCTGTAAAGATTCTGAAGAAGTGCAGTATTATTGCTGAGGATTTAAGATCGGTGCATAGGAAGGTCATTTATTGAAGTATATATAAGTAGAATGACAGACGCAGATTGGGAATGTGCAACATGGCAGTGTGTTTGGATAAAGGTAATGGCTACCCATGGGGGGGGGCAATAGAGGGAAGGAAATCTCAGGGGCACAGGAGGAAGTAGAAGTCATTTCCTACTGGGAAACCCCACTGCTGGTCTCATGCCCACAGGACAGAACATGTGTTCAGTGAAATTGATCCTGATCATTAATCCCTTTCCACCTATTCCCAAATGCTCCGTAAGGAAATCCTCATTCCTGTGGAACTGGCATTTAGGATTTAGTGAAATAAAAGGAAAATAAACATGTCAGTCTCCTGACACCCCCTGCCCTTTCCCTGGATTCAGTCCTAATCCCTGTTGCTCTGTGTTTGATCCCGGGCCGGATCCTGTTACTGGGATTCCTCCAGCAACAATAACGACATTTAGTGTATTTCAGTGAAACTGGGAATTTTGTTCCAAATTAATTTGAAGCTAAAATGAGCTGCTTGATTGCAGCAGATTCTCTCACTGATAACGGCAGACAATTAAACCCAAGTTGGCATCAGGCCTTTTCAGCAATTAACTTTAATCAGATGAAAGGAGTTGCCACAATCCAGCAGCAGCGAGAGCAGTCGCTTCCTACGGAAAAGCTCGAAGTCGCATCCAGCATTCAAATTGCAGCCGAGGAATCCGAGCCAATAAAATCAATTGCTGCAAAGTGTCGGCTTCTGTCGTAGTCAGAACTGGCAGTGACACGGGTGGGGCAAGTGAGTGCCTGGCAAAGTATTTAAGGAACAATAGTGTTGCTCTGTCATTACACATTTTCACTGGTTGACTGTTTAAATTCTTTGCACTGCTGCTTCTGACTCTTGAAATGATGTAGCAGAAACTGGTTGATTAACAGATCTGTGAAGAAGCATGCAAGGAATTGTGGGAAAGGGAGTCCTGACTGGAGGACAGCGGACTCATACTAAATAGTTTCAAGAGTCAGAACCAGCAGTGCAGAAATCAGTCAACCATGAATAATTTGTATTGAATGTATGTTGGAAAGTTGCTTACAATTATGTTTTAAAGCTCCTTTAAATAGTTTTTGTCATAGACAAACATCACGCACGTATGTTACCGACGCACTGTGACTCACAATATTCAAGTACAAAGAGTCATTGCTCCGGAGACTTCAGGCAGACTCCATTCCCAAAGAGTTTCGGGGAGAGTTTCATTATCTCATCGTGCGTCTCTGATTTCAAAGTGCATTTCAGTAGGTTCTCTGTGTCTCATTAATTAGAATTTAGCATTTTTATACATGTGACCGGATTTATTTTATTTCCATTTGCATAATTAATGCAATCAGACACAGGGCTCAAAGCAAACACAATTAATTAATGTATATTAACAGAATTATCCTGCAGTGGTTTTTAATTAATAACCTTTCATTATATCTAGTGTCTTCCTCTGAATTCTTAAATATTATGTTTCAATGAAGATTTGTATCAGAACCACTAATGTTCCCTTTAAATACTCAAAGTCATCTTATCTGTGTGTAATGGGACCTATATATATAGTGTCCACCCAAACCTCACTTACCAGCAAATCCCCCTAACTGACCTTCAGACTGGGCCCCTTAGCTCATAATAAGGTTACAGATATATAGAAACATTGGGGTGTCACCCTGCTATAGTTCCAGGGGTACCCAGGGTACAAATAAATACTCACCCCGAATCTCCCCCTAACTGACCTTCAGACTGGGCCCCCTTAGCTCATAACAAGGTTACAGATATATAGAAACATTGCGGTGTCACCCTGCTATAGTTCCAGGGGTACCCAGGGTACAAATAAGCACTCACCCCAAATCTCCCCCTAACTGACCTTCAGACTGGGCCCCCTTAGCTCATAACAAGGTTACAGATATATAGAAACATTGGGGTAACAGTCACCCTGCTATAGTTCCAGGGGTACCCAGGGTACAAATAAGCACTCACCCCAAATCTCCCCCTAACTGATCTTCAGACTGGGCCCCCTTAGCTCATAACAAGGTTACAGATATATAGAAACATTGGGGTGTCACCCTGCTATAGTTCCAGGGGTACCCAGGGTACAAATAAACACTCACCCCAAATCTCCCCCTAACTAGCCTTCAGGCTGGGCCCCCCTTAGCTCATAAGAAGACAATTAACTGTAGAAAGATTTTGGGGGGCATAGTGTGAATCCACTGGTGCAGGTCAGGTGTGTGTGGGTGGAAGTCACTGAGGGAAAGGTACAAGGATCTGTCAGTAGTATACTCTTGCTTGGTTAGTAAATGAATGGTCACATGTATCACAATAAGACACAAGAGACAGGGTGTTAGAATGAATATCAGTAAACAAAATAAAATGTGGCATCATTTGGTTTTGTGTGGGGGAGCCTGTCCCTCCTGGTCGGATATTCCCTAATTGGAAGGAAATTATTTCTGCCTTTGGGCTTCTTGGTTTCAAACTGGCTGGTAATTATCAATCTCCTGTTCCTTTATAATCCTATTATTTCATATACAGAAAATTAATTAAATGTCAGTAACGATATAAAGTTTCTCAGACTCCGGTTTCTTCTCTCCATGAGTCGTTGAAGTTAATTACACGTCGGCTAAGGATTGGGAAGAGCGAAAGTAAAACGGAATGAAGGACAAGTTTATTTGCAGCAGGAAACAGACAAACTGTTGGGATACGGAAAAAATCTGAATAAGCCACCGCTTATCATTATTCCCATGATATTGCCTCCCTGTGTTTCCGCTCATTCCACCTCTGCCTTGGGATTTACAGAAGATACTTGGCTCCTACAGCCCTATCTGAGGTTGGAAATAAAAAAGTTAAATTGTACAGTATTTATGCAAATTAATATTCATCAGAAGACTCCGTACAGCAATAATCTGTAAGGTTTTGTCCTCTATAACCTGCATTTATCCCTCCCCTCTTCCTCTCTACCTGCCCCTACCTGCCCCTATCTGGTCCTACCTACATAGTCACATAGTTACATAGTTACATAGTTACATAGTTACATAGTTACATAGTTACATAGTTAAATTGGGTTGAAAAAAGACAAAGTCCATCAAGTCCAACCCCTCCAAATGAAAACCCAGCCCCATACACACACCCCTCTCTACTGTCACATAAATGATATATACCCATATCTATACTAACTATAGAGTTTAGTATCACAATAGCCTTTGTATTATGTCTGTCCAAGAAATCATCCAAGTCCCTCTTATAGTCATTAACTGAATCATCACCCGGCAGTGCATTCCCCAACCTCACTGTCCTCACTGTGATGAACCCCCTACTCTGTTCCTTTAAATGAAACTTCTTTTCTTCTAGTCTAAAGGGGAGGCCTCTGGTACGTGATTCTCTTTATGGGTAAAAAGGTCCCCTGCTATTTGTCTATAATGTCCTCTAATGTACTTGTAAAGTCTAATCATGTCCCCTCACAAGCGCCTTTTTTCCCCCAGAGAAAACAACCCCAACCTTGTCAGTCTCCCCTCATAATTTAACTCTTCCCTCCCTCTAACCAGTTTAGTTGCACTTAGTCTCTGCACTCTCTCCAGCTCATTTATATCCCTCTTAAGGACTGGAGTCCAAAACTGCCCCCATACTCCAGATGAGGCCTCACCAGGGACCTATAAAGAGACACAATTATGTTTCATCCCTTGAGTTAATGCCCTTTTTTTATACAAGAACTTTATTTGCTTTAGTAGCCACAGAATGACACTGCCCAGAATTAGACAACTTGTTATCTACAAAGACCCCAAGATCCTTCTCAGTTAAGGAAACTCCCAACACACTGCCATTTAGTGTATAACTTGCATTTATATTATTTTTGCCAAAGTGCATAACCTGCATTTATCAACATTGAAGCTCATTTTCCAGTTTGCTGCCCAGTTTTCCAGTTTAGACAAATCACTGTGCAAAGTGGCAGCATCCTGCATGGAACCTATAGTTCTGCACAATTTAGTCTCATCTGCACAAATAGAAACAGTACTTTCAATGGCCACCTCCAGGTCATTAATAAACAAGTTGAAAAGCAAGGGACCTAGTACAGAGCCCTGCGGTACTCCACTAACAACACTGGTCCAATTAGAAAATGTTCCATTTACCACCACTTTTTGTAGTCTATCTTTTAGCCAGTTGTGAAAGGGCGGAGCATCTTTGGGGCGATCCTTACTATTAGGGAAGCCTTGGAGTTATGCAAAGTCCAAAATACTGGGTGTTACTTTCTGTCTCTGGACCAGGCTAAAGCCTTTGATCGAGTGGATCATGAATATCTGTGGGCCGTTTTGACAACATATGGCATCCCGGGAACATTCATTAGATGGCTCTCTGCTTTGTACAAAGGGGCAGTAAGCTTTCCACTTATCAATGGGTGGTGCAGTGAAAACTTTGAGGTCGGGGCCGGTGTGAGACAGGGGTGTCCCTTAAGCCCTCTGCTGTATCTTTTTGTGATCAATCCTTTTTTAAGGTGTTTGCAGGTGAGTGGAATGCAGCCCCTCGGGTCAGTAGCCTATGTAGATGATCTCATGGTAGCAGTCTCATGTCCGGAAGATGCGAGAGTGCTGTCCACAATCAGAAGTTACTCAGAGGCCTCCGGGTCTCTGGTCAACATGGATAAGTCTCAAGCTTTTTGGTCATTAGACGAGGAGCCGGCTTTTACACTCCAGGAATTTTCAACAGCCCAAACTCAGATTAGAATTTTAGGAATCAAATTTGGGAAGGGAGATGATGGTAGGCAAAACTGGGAAGAAAAGTTGGATGCTGGAAATGTTAAAGTTTTGCGTTGGAAGCAGTAGAAGCTGTCCTACAGAGAAAGGGTGAAGCTTGTGAAGACCTACGTATCTCTTTGTTTGTTTCCTACGTGTATCCGCTGCCAGAAGCTCTCTATGCTCAGCTCCAAAGCCTGTTCTTCCAGTTAATCTGGGGGAACAGACTGAATTAAGTAAAAAGGGGCATTACTTACCTTGAGAGGAAAGAGGGAGGATTGGGCATGTTATGTCCAGTGGTTTCTTTGGATACATTTTTTTTAAGTTTAACTTTGGGAGCCTGGGCCAAAGAAGTTTCCCTGTGGGAATGTTGCATCAGGAATTGGGCATTGCCTCTGGTAGGAGATTGGCTGCTTGGCGATAGTGTGAAGCAGGTCCAAGTCTGCGGGAATTGTCTCCCACTGCATATTCAACTCGGGCTAAAACTTTTGAGAAAGTGGGACATCAGAATTGGGGAACTGAGTTCTGTTACAAGGAGACAAATTTATCAGAGGATCCTATTGAGCTATTTTGTTGTCTCCTTGGTCTTGGTGGACTGTGTGTGGGATGTCCTTTCTCAGAGCCTCCAGTGGCTCAATGACAGAAGGGTGCCCCCAAAGTATTTTGATCTGAAATGGCTGGCTCTTCAATGAAGACTTTTTGTCCGAGGCAATGTGAGCTTTATAAACACAACAGAGAGGGAGTGCCCATGGGGCTGTTCCACTGAGACCCTAGAACATTTGGAGTGTCCTGTGATGAAAGTTTTATGTTATCGGCTGGCAGAGGCTCTCAAAGTGCCCCACATCAAACACCTGTCCTATGCCAATGCGTCCTATGGTGTTCTGTCTGTCCCACACCCCCTGGATAGAGGGACAGTGTATCTAATAAAATCAGGGATGAGGTACCACCTATGGCAGTTTCGCTGCAGAAGGTCCATTAGCCACGAGGATGTTGTTATAGACCAAATAGTAAAGTCTGTGGTGGCTCATTTGGGTTTCCTGAGGGAAAGGGAGGTTAAGCAAAGCTGCCTGAATGCATCCAAATGGAGAGGTGTGAAACTGTGACTTATACTGATGTATTTATGATACTAATGCCTGTGATGTCTGACCCTTTTCTCTTTCTAACCTCTAAGATGTGTCCTGGTAAAAGTGCCCAGAGGGAGGAAAATACAGACAATGTAACACCATCAGCTCATGTTTTTCAGTGGAAAAGTTCTGCAAGCTCTTTGACTCAGCATTTTATGTTTCCTGGGTTGGGGGGTGTATGTGGGAAGGGTGGTGTGATGGCCCACTAATAGAAAGCTGGACTTTGGACTTTGTGGCTGGGTTTGTGGTGGCGAAAGTGGTGGTTGGGGAGGGAGGAAAACCTTTTTCATGGACAAAGGGAAAGACTTTGCCAGGGTTGGTTTGGGAATTATGGACAGAGGAAGGACTCCGAGAGGGTTTGGTGGTGGGAGATACTGCTGAGACAAGCCAAAGATTTATGGACTCTATTTTACTTATTGGTGGTAAATAGTCTAAAATCAGTTTGATCTAGCTGAGCTGGTGATTATTGTAATAATAAGTAATAATAAGTTTAATAAGTGATAAGTTTTTACTTAATAAAAAAATTCCTATCTGATCCACATTGTAAGCAACAGTCCTGTCCTGCTTTATGGCTTCTGAGATTCTAGCTATCTGTATGACAGTGGCGCAGTTCCAAGGTCTGCTCTGAAACCCTTAGTTTAAATGAATGCAGGATTTAGAGTCATTTGAAGGATTAATTAACAAAGTGCTTTAAATAAGAATGCTTAGCAAGGCAGGTCATTAATTTAGGAACTTGGATCAGTGGAGCTTCTGGCTGTTCTTCTATCTACCCCCAGCGTATGTGTCACAACTAGAGGGAGCTATTGTAGGATCCAGCCCTCATACTAATTAGTCCTATATTACCGATTGTCTCCCTTCTACTCCTGCCTCATGTTTCTATTGATTGAACAGAGCTTTTTAATTTTCCTGATTCCAGGAGGTTGTGAATAATTAAAGAGAAAATAATAAGGAAAATTGTGATCCATTTGACATTGTTAATATAAAAAAGAAACTCTGTAAATCTCTAATACAATGAGTGGGAATTCGTTATCAGCATAAACCTTACTTTGCTTCTATTTGGCCAAGGGTGAAAATAGCCCCTTTAAATAAAAGGCCTTTGTACTCCAGGAAAGCAGAAATTGAAGGCAGTATAAGGAGGAATAATGCTGAGAGATTGAGATTCACAGAACAATGAGCCAATTCCGGAATAATTAGTCGGCTTTTTCCTTTAACTCTGGCAGAAAGGAAGAAATGCGCCTGTCGCCCGGCTCTGACCACCCATAATCCTGCCCCCATAAAACAAGTGATAATGGGACATCTGCTTGTAATAGTCACTGTTATGTATGTTATATCTCGCCAATAAAAGGAACCTTGTTAGCACAGCCATTAACCCAGACAATGGCATTAAATCAAACCTGTATCTGGAGCAATTCTCTCACTCTTCCATTACTTACCGTCTCATATAACTACATGCTACTACGTTCTTCTTCTATTGCTCTCATTTCCCATCTCTTACTGCTTCTTCTTCAAAACATTTGCAGTTCTGGTCCCATCCACAAACCAATTGTCCCAATGAAATAGCTGTGGGCTCTTGCATATTTGCCTCTATGTCTTCTGCTGGGGCTTTTGATGAGAGTTAGAAATGAAATACTGTATATCCAGTCTTACTACCCCCAAACTGGATATTATCATTTTGTAAGGTCCGGTATCCCAAGCCCAGAACCTACCTCAAGATCCCAGCCTCATCTCACACTTCTGCCTATAACTGCCAGTTCGCTTTGGGAGGAGCCCTCCACTACTCGGATGCCACCAAGTCTTATTGTGAGAGGTCCAAGGAGAGAGTTCTGGGCAGACACGTGAACCAAACATTTGCAGGAAGAACATAGAAAAAGGAATGTCGTCTAGGAACAGGTCAGGTCGATATCAGGCAGAGCAGTACAAAATCAGGAGTCAGGAATGTAGTCAAGGTCATGGGCTGGGGTCACGCAGGACAGAATTGAATCCAAGAAAATGGTCAAAAACAGGCAATGGTCAAGACAGGAAGCAAACTAGGGAAGGTCAGGGACAGACAAAACAGACATGAAATGTGCCAAGGAACTATAGAAATAGACCTAGGTTGGCCAATTGAAAATAGATAATGGTGCCTTTAAATATTTGAAGTTTGCACTTCGTGTGATGATATCAAATCCCCAAAAACATCACCAGAGCAAATCACTTAAAGACCGAGTGTCCACGCTGCACCACTGGGTCCCCAGGTCCCCTTACACATTTCTGGTAAGAAGCCTGAGATCATTTCATGGACCCACGATTTAGGATGAAGGGTCAGATTCTAATTATCCAAGATCAACTCATTTCACATAACGTAAAATGGTCTAGTAACTTATAGCAACCAGTCAGCAGTTAGTAAACAAAGTGATTGGTTCAGATAGCTTTGAAGCATTACCCCAATTGGCCTAGGAGGCCTTAATAGGTGCTGACTGCCCTAGAGCAGAGGTCCCCAACCGTATTTATCCGTAATCCACAGTTGGGGAGCAACGCTTGAAAGAAGTTCCTGGGTGCCAAATAAGTGCTGTGATTGGCTATTTGGTAGCCCCTATGTGGACTGGCAGCCACTAGAAGGCACCTGTTTTTTTACAACCAAAACTTGCCTCCAAGCCTGGAATTCTAAAATAAACACCTGCTTTGGAGCCACTGGGAGCAACATCCAATGGGTTGGAGAGCAACATGTTTCTGAAGAGCTATTGTTTGAGGAACACTACCTAAGAACTATACACCCAAAGAACTAGGAAGCCTTCCCTGACCCTAAATATCAAGCTGGCTGATTTTCAAGTGGTTTTTTTTATCCTTTTTAAAAGGGTTTTCATGATTCTGTTTTAGCTGAACATGGATTAATAGTACTGGACCCATTTCTGGCTAATGTCTGCCCATGGGTGCCTTTAGTTAATGTCCAAAGTGCGGCCCTTCAAATTTACACTGGCCCTCAGCCTCCATCATGAAATTAATAATAATGCAGCCCGCCAGCATAGTGCGATCAGGAATCCCATAGCAGTAATATTTGGGCACATTAGTGAAATGATCTCCCACTTGGTCTATACATAATAACATAGTAACATAGTAACATAGTAACATAGTAAGTAAGCTTGAAAAAAGACACATGTCCATTGAGTTCAACCTTTTTTTTTTTTTTTCTTTTTATTAACTACCTATCTGCCAGTTGGTCCAGAGGAAGTCAAAAAAAAAAAAAAAACATCTGAGCCTCTCCAATTTGCCTCAGAGGGGGAAAATTCCTTCCTGACTCCAAAATGGCAATCGGACCAGTCCCTGGATCAACTTGTACTATGAGCTATCTCCCATATCCCTGTATTCCCTCACTTGCTAAACACCATCCAACCCCTTCTTATACCTATCTAATGTATCAGCCTGTACCCCTGATTCACTTCCCAGCTCTCCCTGTAACACCCCTTTCCCTCCTCTAATCTCATTGGCTCCCTCCTGTCTGCTGGGAGGAGCTACTGGTGAATAAAGCATCCGACCCTTCCTTGTACCTATCTAATGTATCAGCCTGTACCACTGATTCACTTCCCAGCTCTCCCTGTAACACCCCTTTCCCTCCTCTAATCTCATTGGCTCCCTCCTGTCTGCTGGGAGGAGCTACTGGTGAATAAAGCATCCGACCCTTCCTTGTACCTATCTAATGTATCAGCCTGTACCCCTGATTCACTTCCCAGCTCTCCCTGTAACACCCCTTTCCCTCCTCTAATCTCATTGGCTCCCTCCTGTCTGCTGGGAGGAGCTACTGGTGAATAAAGCATCCGACCCTTCCTTGTACCTATCTAATGTATCAGCCTGTACCACTGATTCAGGGAGACAATTCCACATCTTCACAGCTCTCACTGTAACAAACCCCTTCCCAATATTTAGCTGGAACCTCTTTTCTTCTAATCGGAATGGGTGACCTTGTGTCAGCTGGAAAGACCTACTGGTAAATAAATCATTAGAGAGATTATTATATGATCCCCTTATATATTTATACATAGTTATCATATCTCCCCTTAAGCGCCTCTTCTCCAGAGTGAACATCCCCAATTTGGCCAGTCTTTCCTCATAGCTAAGATTTTCCCTTTACCAGCTTAGTTGCCCTTCTCTGTCCCCTCTCTAATACAATAATGTCCTGTTTGAGTGATGGAGACCAAAACTGTACGGCATATTCTAGATGGGGCCTTACCAGTGCTCTATACAGTGGGACCCCCTCCTCCCGTGACTCTCTGCCCCATTTAATACAACTCAAGACCTTATTTGCCCTTGATGCTGCTGACTGGCATTACTTGCTACAGACAAGTTTATCATCTACAAGGACTCCAAGCTCCATCTCCATTATGGATTTGCCTAGTGCAGTCCCATTAAGGGTATAAGTGGATATTGTTACATCCCAGGTGCAGGACTTTACATTTATCAACATTGACTCTCATTTGCCACTTAGCTGCCCAGATTGCCAGTTTGTCAAGATCATGTTGCAAGTGCCACATCCTGGATGGAATTAATTGGGCTGATAGTTTTGTCTCATCTGCAAACACTGATACATTACTTACAATACCCTCCCCTAAGTCATTAATAAACAAGTTAAATAAAAGTTGACCCAATACTGAGCCCTGAGGGACCCCACTAAGAACCTTACTCCAACTAGAGAATGTCCCATTAACAACCACCCTCTGTACCCGATCCTGTAGCCAGTTTCCTATCCATGTGCAAACGACTTCATTAAGCCCAACAGACCTTAGTTAAGAATGCAGTCGTTTGTGGGGCACAGTATCAAACGCTTTGGCAAAATGCAAATAGATCTACTGCCCCCCACTGTCCAGCATCTTACTGATGACATCATAAAATGCAATCAAATTCGTCTGACATGACCTATCCTTCATAAAGCCATGCTGATTGCTGCTCATAATGCCATTCATTAGGACAAAATTTTGAATGTGATTCCTTAACAAGCCTTCAAATAATTTGCCCACCACAGATGTCAGACTTACTGGCCTATAATTGCCGGGCTGAGATCGTAATCCCTTTTTAAATATTGGAATAACATCAGATGTTCGCCAATCCATAGACACCATAAGAGATGACAGTGAATCTGAGAAAATCAGAAATAAGGGCTCATCTAAAACTGAAATAAGCTCTCTTAGAACCCGGGGGTGCTGCCTGTGTGCTGAAGGTGTTGGCAATAGACACGTACTGGCACATAGTGACGCACCGCTCTCACATACGTCTTTACTTTACTGTACTGGCACGTCACTACTTTTATTGCACCTTAAAGAAGTATGTGAGAGCGACGCGTCACTAAGTGTCAGTACGTGTCTATTACTAACACCTTCAGCTCACACACAGCAGTATAGACCAAGGGGCAGATCTTTTCACTAATGTGTCCAAATATTACCGCTACGATTACTCGATTCCTGTAATTTAATGATAATGGTTCAAAGAATGTCAGGCTAAATGGACGGTCCCACACATTTTCACCTCACCAAATCTGGCCCTCGTGGCAAAAACTTTGGACACTCCCGATTTAGTAGAAGGGACTCTTTTGAGAATGGAGATCACCATACAGAGTTAGAGTTACGGGACACTGATGGGCACATGTCAGCAATTAAATGAAATGGTACTGTATTTAAATAATATATATCCAGCATGAAAGACCTCCTGCACCTCCAGTCATTACAAACTCATGGTTCCTGAGCCATCGTGAGCCAAAAATGTCATTGTCCTGCCATTATCAGATGACAACAGCTATAGGACCACATTTGTTGCTTTGTTGTAGAATAAATGAGAATACACAGAGATCAGGAGGGTAACATTGCTGCCTCGCACCACACTACTGGGGACCTGAGTTCAATTCTGACCTGGGCATTATCTGTGCTGAGCTTGGCTGGGGTTCCCTCCAATAGTCCATAACCCTACAGTCAGTGGCAGGGAAATTAGTTTGATTTGATTCTGTCTCTCTAAACTCGGGAACAGCTGTTTAAAGCCAGATTGAATTATAATAAAATCCACAGTGGTGACTGTTTCCCTTTAAGTTGCCATGGAAACAATACAATCAGGGGTACTATAGTCTCCTAAATCTTTTTTAATATCTATTTTTTTGTTGCTCATTTTTTCAGGTCCTTATCACCGGTAAGCAGGGAGTTAGAAACGCGTCGGGGACGTACCTCGGGGCGCATAATGCGGCAGCGAAGAGATAGAAAATGTCAAGGTTACAGGCACATTCCCTTCTCTCCACCCCTCCCAGTGACCCCCAAGTGTCACACCGTTCTACTAACAAGGAACAAGCTGATATTTGTCTTGATATCAGTCTATTACACAGGAATTCAATAGTTTCATTGGTTTTAGAGTAATTTATTAATGTAGCTGCTAATAAAGGCATTGGCATAGCAGCTTGGTGCCATGGAGCTGACAATCAGAACCATTACTTTTCTCAGCATTAATACTCATCCTATATCACATATTAGAGGGGGCATATATCTATCCACACAGCTAAATGTAAAATGCTCTTTTTTCAATTTCCATTAATATTTTTATTCTTGACATTTTCATGATATTAGCAGTTTAATACTGCTAATATCATAAATGTGTAAAAAGAGCACCTCCTGCCAATTTGTCATGGCAGCTGGCAGACAGAAAACCAAAGGCTACTGATGCAGGAGGAGTCTCCAGATGCTTTTCTGCTCAGTTCTGTATTGATATAATAGAGCAGGGAATTAAGTGTCTGTCTGGCTGGAACAGCAGGGGGCACTCGTGTTACAAATTCATGATATTAG
The DNA here is from genome assembly GCA_038501925.1 of Xenopus petersii. Taxonomy (NCBI): domain Eukaryota; kingdom Metazoa; phylum Chordata; class Amphibia; order Anura; family Pipidae; genus Xenopus; species Xenopus petersii. The sequence continues at coordinate 237,054,986 of CM076672.1, read as the reverse complement.
CAGCATACATTTGCCAACTTTCCCCAAATGAAAGGTCAATGGTGTTGTTGCTCCTCTGGGAACTGAGCTTACCCCCAAAACATTTAGTAGCCATAGCAGAAAACAAGCTGCTGAGGTTATACCATTAACTGTGCACAGGATTTGGAAATGGGTAAAAATGAGGACTCAGTACAAATTACAAGGTGGGTCACAATTACTAATCGCTACAATAACAAATCAAATGATAGATTTTATAATAGATATAATAATAGATACAATACAGCATTTTGCTTTATTTTTAAACATTGATAACATGGTATATCTCCCCTCTTCCTTCTCTCTTTGCTTTTTGATTATTCCTTTATTTGAAACCATAATAAAATTTATGCCAGAGAGAGAGAGAGAGTACGAGAGAGGAGAGCCGCGGATACTAAGGCAACAGCCACAATATATGGCAAACAAGATTGAAGCCGACTATAATTCAAATGTTTTGTGATTCAACTTGATCTGATATGATTTTATTTGCTTGTAATTTGGAGAAACAAAGGAAATTTGTATATGAAAAAATGATGCTCAGCCTCTCTCTGCATTTATATTCCCATTGTTCCGAGCTCTCAATCAACATCGCTAAGAGGAGAGCGGGTCGTTACTTTGGCTGCGTGACAGTGTTATTTGCTCAGCTGATATACACATTCCCCAGAATGATTTCACATGCAAAAAAGCCCCTTTGGGGTCCTTATATTTCAGTATTCAGTCAGATAAATTGACTAGATACAGTGATATATAATTCTATGCAGTTTCTAAAGGCAAAAAAACATTGAGAATGAAACTCATGAGACTGCAAAGCTGTATAGTAGGGAGAGATGGTGCCTATAGTAACAGTGGATAATAGTCTCTGGGAAGGGAGTGTGACTGTGGGATAGCAGGTATAGTAGGGAGAGATGGTGTCTATAGTAACAGTGGATAATAGTCTCTTGGAAGGGAGTCTGACTGTGGGATAGCAGGTATAGTAGGGAGAGATGGTGCCTATAGTAACAGTGGATAATAGTCTCTGGGAAGGGAGTGTGACTGTGGGATAGCAGGTATAGTAGGGAGAGATGGTGCCTATAGTAACAGTGGATAATAGTCTCTGGGAAGGGAGTGTGACTGTGGGATAGCAGGTATAGTAGGGAGAGATGGTGCCTATTGTAACAGTGGGATAAGGGAGTGTGACTGTGGGATAGCAGGTATAGTAGGGAGAGATGGTGTCTATAGTAACAGTGGATAATAGTCTCTGGGAAGGGAGTGTGACTGTGGGATAGCAGGTATAGTAGGGAGAGATGGTGTCTATAGTAACAGTGGATAATAGTCTCTGGGAAGGGAGTATGACTGTGGGATAGCAGGTATAGTAGGGAGAGATGGTGCCTATAGTAACAGTGGGATAATAGTCTTTGGGAAGGGAGTGTGACTGTGGGATAGCAGGTATAGTAGGGAGAGATGTGTCTATAGTAACAGTGGATAATAGTCTCTGGGAAGGGAGTATGACTGTGGGATAGCAGGTATAGTAGGGAGAGATGGTGCCTATAGTAACAGTGGATAATAGTCTCTGGGAAGGGAGTGTGACTGTGGGATAGCAGGTATAGTAGGGAGAGCTGGTGTCTATAGTAACAGTGGATAATAGTCTCTGGGAAGGGAGTGTGACTGTGGGATAGCAGGTATAGTAGGGAGAGAGGGTGCCTATAGTAACAGTGGATAATAGTCTCTGGGAAGGGAGTGTGACTGTGGGATAGCAGGTATAGTAGGGAGAGAGGGTGCCTATAGTAACAGTGGATAATAGTCTCTGGGAAGGGAGTGTGACTGTGGGATAGCAGGTATAGTAGGGAGAGATGGTGCCTATAGTAACAGTGGATAATAGTCTCTGGGAAGGGAGTGTGACTGTGGGATAGCAGGTATAGTAGGGAGAGATGGTGTCTATAGTAACAGTGGATAATAGTCTCTGGGAAGGGAGTGTGACTGGGCAATTTAGATTTTTCCGCTTCTCAGGACAATAATGGGTTGAGTGTTCCTCATAGCAATATACTTCCAACAAATATACCAACCTTATTTGCCCCCATTAATACAGACTTAGACTTTCAGTTAATCACTCATTTTCCCTTCTTTAATAAAACACGTTTATTATTCTCGTATGAATTCTGCATTTTATCCATCCTGTTCCGTGGGCAGTGACACAAATTTTCTTTGTATAACGGAATATGAGAGTAAATAAAGCTCGGTGCTTATGGGATTGAGCTGCCAAGTGATTTCATTGTTCAAAAACAAGACGAATAGAAAGGATTAGAGTAAATCAGGGAGAAGGAACTGGTGCCAAATATTCTGTAAAAGCTTTTGAATAACAAATACAGAGAAAGGGGAAACAAAGCTGCCTTGTCTGAGGAAAAATAAGGCAGAAAATCACAAATAAAATGGGGGGGGATACAGTACAAGCAGAGCAGAGAAAAAAAACTGTAAAATGTAAATTAAAATAAAATTATCTCCTTGGACATTTATTTATATTTATATGTAGCAGCACTTTATGTGACTGTTTTTGTTTTTTATCCAAACTGCATTACAGGCAACTGTGTATGAACAAAACCAGAGGCTATAGTGGCATGATGGAGATGGTAGGGCAAGATCATCATTGGACAGGGTGGCGAGAGTAGGACAAAATGGAGACAGTTGGGCGAGTTGATAACAGTAGTATAGGACGGAGACAGTAGGGCAAGATGAAGATAGTAGGATAAGATGGCGACAGTAGAGCAAGATAGAGACAGGAGGACAAGATGGAGACAGTAGGACAAGATGGAGACAGTAGGGCAAGATGGGACAGTAGAGCAAAATGGAGACAGTAGGGCAAGATGGAGACAGTGCCGCAAGATGGAGACAGTAGGGCAAGATGAAGACAGTAGGATACGATGGAGACAGTAGGACAAGATGGAGACAGTAAAGCAAGATGAAGGCAGAAGTACAGGATGAAGACAGTAGGACAAGAAGGAGACAGTAGGGCAAGATGGAGACAGTAGGGCAAGATGGAGACAGTAGAACAAGATGAAGACAGTAGGACAAGATGGAGACAGTAAAGCAAGATGGAGACAGTAGGACAGGATGAAGACAGTAGGACAAGAAGTAGACAGTAGGGCAAGATGGAGACAGTAGGGCAAGATGGAGACAGTAGAACAAGATGAAGACAGAAGGATAAGATGGAGACAGTAGGACAAGAAGAAAACTGTAGGACAAAATGGAGACAGTAGAGCAAGATGGAGACAGTAAGATAAGATGGAGACAGTAGGATAAGATGAAGACAGTTGGGGCGAGTTGGTGAAAGTAGAAAAAGATGGAGAAGGTAGGGCAAGATGGCGATAGACCAAAAGGACAAAAAGGATGACAGTTTGGCAACATGGGTACAGGAGGATAAGCTGGAAACAGACAGAATAGTGAAAGTAGAACAAAATGGAGACAGTAGGGCATTATTAGGGCAAAATGGTGTAAAAAAGTTCAAAATGAAAACAGAAGGAAAGTAGGGCAACATGGGAACAGAAGGACAACATGGGGACAGATGGGCAAGATGTTAAGAGCAGGACATCAGTAAGTCAAGTGGAAGAGAGTAGAACAAGATGGAGACAAGTGAGCAAGATTAAGAAAAGTAGGAGAACATGGAGACAGAGAGAAGATGGAGATCATGGGACAACAGGATGAGGTTATGACATTATTAACACTTTAAGGCAAGATGGTGCGAGTAGGACAATATTTGGAAAGAAAGACAAAATGGTGACAGTAGGAAAAGATGGATACAGTAATATAGAGACATTAGGGCCATACGGTCAGAGTAAGCAATAAACAGGAGTGAAAAATTATGATTAAAGGGCAACATGAAGACAGTAAGACAAGAAAGAGACAATGGGACAGAAGGATATTAGGGAGACAGTAGGGCAAGATGGTGAGAGAAGGGCAAGATATAGTAGAGTGAGAGGAAAAACAGTAGAGCAAGATGAATACAGTAGAATAAGATGGAACAGCAGGACAAGAGGCAGACAGGTGATAGGGTAAGATGGGAAGAGTAGGACAAGTTGAAGTCAGTAGAAGTGAGAGACAGTTTAATGAGTGGGAAACAGCACGGCAAAATGGTGAGAGAACACAATGAAGGACCATATGTCAATATGGGAAGAGAAGGATAAGATTGAGACAGTAGTGCAAGAAGGTGAGAGCAGGAGAAGAGAAAGTAGGGTGAGGGGAAGACAGTAAAACTATATGGAGACAAGTGGGCAAGTTGCAGACAGAAAGAAAATGGCACACATGGGTCAATATGCTGGAACTACAGTAGAACAGTATGAACACAGTAGGGCAAATTGGTGACAATAAGTCAAGATGGGAACAGTAGGACAAGAGTAGAGAAGACCAGGAGAAGGACAAAGTACAGATAGTAGGGTAAGATTGCTACAATAAAATGGAGACATTAAGGCAAGATTGTGAGAGTGGAGCATGATAGAGACTTTGAAGCAAGATGGTAACATTGGGGAAAGATGGTGAGAATACAAGGGGCTAGATACTGAGAGTAGGGCACAATTGTAGATTCAATAGGTAACAATAGTTTATAGCCCAAATTTAGATCAGGTGCTCTGTATTATATACATTATACTGTTATGGTGAGTCTAATTAAAGCCTTTAAAGAACCGAGACCCTTTCTTTAATACGTTGTTTCCCCATGTTCCCCATCATAAGGGAGCTGCTTACTGTCAGTGGATATTGGAACTATTAATGTATAACATTGGGCTAATGAGTTCATTTCTAGAGAACTCCTGTTCTTACATACAGTATATTTATATATATATATATGCACCTCGGCCAATCCAGGCCTCCCTCCTAAAAATATCCCTGTGAAAATCAGACTGATTTATTAAAAAATAAATTGATATTGACATGATCTACCCCCTTTCTTTCTTTAACGCTTGAGAAAACTTGATGTAATTGATTGTGAGGAAGGTTCCTACATACAAATAAGCCTGCGGCTGGAACCGGCACTGTATTTCATTTGGAGGCTCACCCAAAAACCACTTGGATGAATAGTAAGTAGTGTAGGCTTACGTTTACAAAATTGCTGATTGTAGTTACTGTTTCACTGTGTGGCCCCTCTGAGAATGCACTTTAGGGCCACAGTGCTTACTCTACAGTTTTGGTGACACAGTGGGCTCTGTATTGTACTTTTGGGGTCAAAGAGATACTTTATGGGAGAAACACTACCCTAAAAACAATGGTTTGATGCACCTAGTACCCCCCAAAATGATGAGGGAGACAAAGACAATAAGCTTTATCTGGGGCCCCAAGACACACTGAGTCCTGACGTTACAGATCACCCCAGTGCTACATTTTATACCACTGTATACAGATATAGGATCTGTTATCTTGAAACCTGTTATTCAGAAAGCTCCAAATTATGGGAAGGCCATGTCCCATAGACTCCATTATAATAAAATAATTCAACTTTTTTTAAAATAATTTCCATAATAAAACAGTACCTTGTACTTGATCCCAACTAAAATATAATTAATCCTAATTGGATGCAGAACAAACTTATTGGAGTTAATTAATGATTAACGATTTTTTTAATAGGCTTAAGGTAGTGAGATTCAGATTACAGAAAGATCCCTTTTCTGGAAAACCCCATGTCCCGAACATTCTGAATAACAGGTCCCATACCTGTATATCTACCACTTTTAACTAGTAGATCATGCATGAGAGGTGGCAGTGTAATTGTACTGAGTAAACAATAGAAGAACAGGCCCACTTTCCTATTGGAAGCAGTGGGCTTCTTCTTAAACCCCATAGAGAAGCACCAAAACCAGTACAAATCTGTGTAAAAGCCTTAGACCCAGACTTGGCCCAACAGTGAAGGTCAAAGGGTAAACTCCATTTCTGGGGAACCCTAACTTTTACACAAAGGTGAAACCCAATTATATTATAACTTGGAGGACCAGAGGGGCTTCCATGCTCAGAAATATAAGACAATTTCACAACAAAATTTGGCCTCTTAAGAACCTAATTCTTCCAGTTCATTTTATAGCTAAAATAATTTATAATTATTTGCATGGACTAAGCCATGGCCGTCATTGCCAACACCGGTCATGTCACTAAATAGGATAATAACTAAGTAATGTCAATAAAAGATGGTTTTGCAGAGATGGAAGTAGAAGAATCTAACTGGACTTCACAAAGCCCTCAACACAACCCAACTGAAGACCCTAGTAGGAACCTTCCCAGAAGAGTAGGGGCAGTTACAACTGCAAAGGGAGGGGCAATATTAATCCCCTTGATTTGGAAAGGAGACATTGAACAGGTAGGGACCACATCCCTTTGGTCATATAGTCTTTCTTCAACTCTGATATTTCATTATAATTAGAACTGGCAACATTGAGCCCCAAAGACAACACCTCTCATCTATGGACTGCTCATCTGCCTTCCTGCCAATCATTTCTCCATGCATTCCTAAATGCTTTGGTCTTCCATACTTACAATAGGCCAGGAGAATCCCATGACAAAATGGAGAGGAACAAGTCAACCACAAAACCGTTAAGCCCTGTTTCACGGCTGGGTGCCATATTCCCAAATCATCTCCTAACCGCTTGAGGACCACAGAGGAGAAGGTTCTGTCTTATGTAAATTCTGATCATTGAACTGGTGGGAGACAGGAACCCATTTTTCTCAAAGTTTGGGAATTATATTTATATTCTCTAATACTTTAATGGGTCATAACACTGACTGACCAAATGGACAGCAGAGACCATTAGTTCACCAACAGTGGCAAGATGTCTCCTGAACTTTAGAGGCACCGACCCTCGTCCACAAAGAGACCTTATATGTGGAAACCACTGACATGCCTTGGCTCCATCCACCAAACCATCTGGAACAAGATTTGGGGAAACTGTGGCATCAATTCTGCTTTAGTGTTCCCCTCTAACCCACTTTTCTCTATTTAAAGCATATGTCTTAATAGGCATGTCCTGCATCCCTCAATCATCCCCTTGGTGAGACACGAGGGAAACTTTGCCCCCCAAAAAATCCTTTACCCCAATATGATAATGAATTTAATTGTGACTTTCCCATTTTTTTACAGAGTTCCCTGCCCCCTGAGAGACTGAGCTAAATGGGGTCCCTTAATATTAGCAACATGTTATGGATTTTGCACATATCCAAGCTCTGATGCAGCTTCTGGTTTAATCCATTAAATAATGAATGTAATAAATAGAAGAGTCTAAGAATGGAGAGGGATACAAGCGGCACTGCAGGAGGGAGAGGGGGCCCTGATATCTATATTTATCTGATTTAGTTTCTGTGAGCGCCTGAACTTTGGGACCTGTGAAATATTAAGACATGAAATGTATTTGAGACCTTTGCTTTATCCGAGAGGAAAGTAATGAAACACAATTTGCAGAGAGGGAGCCGCATGGTGATTGCTCTTCTAGGACGAATGGAAGGAGCTCGGGACCCTTATAATGACATTGGCTTCTTGCTGACTTGGGGCTCATGCCTGGGTTTTTTCTGCTATCAGATTTGGAGCCACTTATTTAATATGAATAATGACCGCAATGATGGTTTTGTGTTACACTGAGGGCTATAATATGATTAATCTAATAATAATAATAATAATAATAATAATTGAAGGGGCACAAGTCTGGCACCTCTGACTTTGGTGCTGGTGCAGATATCGAATACAATTATGTTTGTAGTGAAGCTTTTATCAGGCAGAAAGAACAGAGAATCTCTATCCATTCAGCACATTTAAGGTTGCGGCATGTGCCGGCATCTCCTTTTCTTGATACAAAATAAAAAGCAAAATAAACCTGGCAGAAATCAAACTTGGTTTCCCTCAGTGATTCCCAGAGTAAGTAGAACGTGCTTACTGGCCTGTCAGGGTCTTCATGTTCCTTTCCGACATTCCTTTTTGGCACCTTTGAGCCCGAAAACCTCTGGAGACAAAACAGGATTCAGAGCTTCTAGAAAACACTGAAGCTGCCACAACCTGCTCTAATCTCACTCTTCTCCTTAAACACCGGGATTCCATACAATGTAACAGTCGACTGGACAGAGCTGTACAATAACCCGACAGCCTCACACCCGGGAATGTCACCTCTCTGCCCGATAACTCTCTGAGACACAATGGAGTCCAGTCAGTTTCAGAAGCCGTTAAAGAACCTGAAATACCAGTGACAGAATCCACTTAAAATGTGATTCTTGGATTATTTCATCTTGATTTTTTGTGTGATTTGTGTCATCTGTACAAAAATGCCAACACAGGACTGCTGCTTACAATGGGGATCAGATAGGATCTGTGCAGCCACTGGGACAGAATGTTCTGTTATACAGATAGCTAGAATCTCAGCTGCCATAAAGCAGGACAGGACTGCTGCTTACAATGGGGATCAGATAGGATCTGTGCAGCCACTGGGACAGAATGTTCTGTTATACAGATAGCTAGAATCTCAGCTGCCATAAAGCAGGACAGGACTGCTGCTTACAATGGGGATCAGATAGGATCTGTGCAGCCACTGGGACAGAATGTTCTGTTATACAGATAGCTAGAATCTCAGCTGCCATAAAGCAGGACAGGACTGCTGCTTACAATGGGGATCACATAGGATCTGTGCAGCCACTGGGACAGAATGTTCTGTTATACAGATAGCTAGAATCTCAGCTGCCATAAAGCAGGACAGGACTGCTGCTTACAATGGAGATCAGATAGGAGTTTTTTTATTAGTAAAAACTTAACAAATTATAAAATCAAAATCAAACAAAACAATACATAACAATATTCAACATATTAGCAAATATGAGCCAGTTTTTCTTGACAGTATATGGGATAAAGCATTTCCATACATGCTCTCCATTCTCCACACATACCAAAGTAGCAAAGAAAGGAACTTGCTTGCAGTAATACTGAGGTGTTGGTACCAACCTACAATACTCAAATGTTACTATTGCAATTTCCCCAGTATAGTTGGTACAATCTTCCTTAAAGGCAAACAGAACGACAAGGGCATTTAAAGATTTATATTTTGAGGCATTTGAGGTGCAGTGTTTGATCTCTCGCTCCTTCAGGAAACCCAATTCAGACATCACTGACTTTACTATCTGGTCAATAGCAACATCCTCTTGGCCAAAGAATTTCCTACAGCGGCATTGCCACAGATGGTACCTCATCACTGATATTATCAGGTACATCGTTCCTCTGTCAAGTGGCTGCTGGGTAGACAAAATGCCATAGGCCGTCAGCATAAGAAAGTTGCCTAATGTGGGGCACCTTCAGATCCTCTGCCAACTGACAGCGCACAGTTTTTGTTACAGGGCAATCAACTAGAAAATGTTCCAGGGTCTCGTCAGTGGAACAGCCCCACAGGCACTGCCTTTCAGCGATGTTTAAATAACTCACATTGCCCTGAACAAAAAGCTTTCCCTGAAGAGCCAGCCAGTTAGGATCAAAGTATTTGGGGGGCAGCCTTCTGTCATTGAGCCGCTGGAGGCTCTGAGAAAGAATGTTCCCCACACAGTCTCTCAAGGCTAAGGGGACAGCGAAATAGGTTCCCAGGATTCTGCAATAGATCTGCTTTCTCGGGGCAGAACCCAGTTCCCATATTCCAACATTCCACTTCCTCAAAAGTTTCAGCCCCAATTCAAGATGTTGAGGGAGATGACAACCGCGCACACGGACTTTCTTCGCACTACCGCCGAGCAGCCAATCTCCCACCAGAGGCAATATCCAATTTGTGATGCAACTCTCCCACAGGCAATCGGTTCTTTGGACCAGGCTCCCAAAGTTGAACTTCAACAAAATGGAACTGAAGAAGGCCACTGGACAAAACATGCCCAGACCTCCCTCTTTCCTCTGCAGGTAAGTAAGGCCCCTTTTTACTGGATTCAGCCTGTTCCCCCAGATTAACTGGAAGAACAGGCTGTGGATCCGAGCATAGAGAGCTTCAGGCAGCGGATACACATAGGAAACAAACAAAAAGATAGGGACCAGATAAGTCTTCACGAGCTTCACCCTTTCTCTGTAGGACAGCTTCCATCCCTTCCATCGCTGTACCTTTGCATTTCCGGCATCAAACTTGTCTTCCCAGTTTTGCCTACCATCATCTCCCTTCCCAAATTTGATCGCTAAGATTCTAATCTGAGTTGGGGCTGTTGAAAATTCTTGGAGTGGAAAGGCCGGCTCCTCGTCTAATGACCAAAATGCTTGACCAGAGACCCAGAGGCCTCTGAGTAACTTGTCTCCGACAACACTCTCGCATCTTCTGGACAAGAGACTGCTACTTCTTCTGGTCTAATAACCTGGTTAAAATCACCAGCCAGAATGACTGGGAGCGACGTATGCAGAAAAGGTCTGATCTCAGCCAGTAATGCCCTCCTACCTGACATAGACTGTGGCCCATAAATGTTTATGAGACTAAATCGTCTTCCATTTAAGGTGACATCTAACAATAAACAACGGCCAACCTGGATCTCAAGTAGTCTATGTACTTTAATATTGAGACCATCTCGAAACAATATCCCTACTCCTCCACATGGCTCCTCCGCCATGGACCAAAAAGAAGACCCATGTCGCCAGTCAATATCTGCCTTTCTTATATCTGTCCGAGTAGTAAGTCGGGTTTCCTGAAAGAAAAACACCTCTGTGTTCCAGTTTGCCAGACTTTCAAAAGCCAGAAACCTAGACCTCTGGACTTTAATGCTACAAACATTTGAGGTAAGAAATCTAATTGGAGACAACGCCATCATGAGCTTTTGACAACATTTTACTCCTTCTTTCTTCTGCTGAAGAAACAGCCTTGTCTCCATATCTTTTTACCTGGGGCCCAAAGGGAAACTGACCCTCATCTGCATCACCAGCTAAATTTCCACTGTATTTTGGGAGATATCTGCAGTGCCTCCTATACCTTTTTTACTCACTGGCTGTTCACCACCTTCTCTAGTTCTCTTTTTTGAAGCCAGTTGGATTTCCATAAGCTCAGGCTCTAACTCTCTTTGCTCTCCCTCATTCTCTGTCCCCTCTTCCTTCTCCAACCTCTCAAACTTCTCTTGTTCTTCCCTTTCTGCCCTATCACCCCAGGACTCAATGTCTAGCACTGAGAATTTATTCCCAGTACTAAGTGAGAATGTAAGTACCTCTGAGCCACCTTCTCCTGGATCAAGCTGATGGGCGTTCCTGTGATAGGGGCAGCTCTGTGTCATGTTCCTGTTCCCTTCTCATTTCCCGATCTATCTCAGGGAACAGTTTGACAATATTGTGGCAGGCTTCAGGGCACCTTCTATGGGAATGGCCCATTCTGTTGCACCAATTGCACCTGACTCAGTCACAGCTTTCTGCCTCATGGCCTGTCGCATTACAAAGTGCACATTTTAGAACTTTACAAGCTCTTGCCAAATGGTTTCCAGCCCCACATTTAAAGCATCGGCGCGGCTGGCCAATATAAACATCATGTACCTTTCTCCTTGCCTATGAAGAAAGAATTGGGCAGATGAGTTGGTACATTGCCTACTACTACTAATTTCACTTGCGTGCGCCAAGCACCTGCCCAGACATTGTCTTCATCATATATTTTAACTAAAGGAGTCAAAACAGTGCACTGGCGCCGTAACCAAACCAAAATGTCCTCCTGGGGAATTGCATCATTTTTCATGATTATTGTGATATTTTTGGTTTCTGGTTTAGTCATTGGTATGACCACTAAATCATCCCAGTTTTGATGACCTGCTCTCTTTTGTACATTGTATATCTTCCAGAAATAGTCTAATGCTTCTGGCAATTTATATGTAACATCAAAATCAATCTCTGTCTGTGCCATAATGACTGATATGTCATCTGGTGAGAACCCCATTCCATCTAATATGAGGGATCTTACAATAAAGCGCCTGGGAAGGGCATCCTCTTTAGTACCATCCCACTTTATATTAACCCAGTTCTTTCTCTTAAAGGGCTCATTGTCTGACAAATCTGGAACTGGGAACAACCTTCTTTTCTCCCAAAAGGATGCAGGGTTTCTTTGTACACTATCCCCACCTACTTGAATTGATTCTACTTCTACAGAAGCTGCCTCCGCCTGATCCACCTGAACTTTCCTATTACCTGCTAATTCCCCAGTAGAGGGGTTACCTGCATTCCCACTCACTTGCACTTCCACTCTTTCACTCTCACAGCTCCTTCCTTGCACCCCTTCACCCATCACACCATTCAAACCACTCTCCACTGCGCCACTCTCCATTGTGCCACTCTCCATTGTGCCACTCTCCACTGCGCCACTCTCCATTTTGCCGCTCTCCATTGTGCCGCTCTCCATTGTGCCACTCTCTTTAACATTTGGAGATGATTTTGTTGAAACTTCTATTACATTTTCTTCTCCTGCTTCCAGGGCTCCTTCACGCTGTTTCTCACTTCTCACAGAAGCAGACTTGCATGGTGACTTCACATTAAGTTTGCCTTTAACCTTTGGTAAATCTGGAAAATCTTGATCCGATGATAACTCAAAAGTTCTTTCAATCTGCAGATCTTGTTTCAGTTTATTTTGCCAGTTTACCTTTCCTCTGTCCCTTTGCATTTTTGGGGGTAACGGTTTGATAAACTCCCTTTCACTCTCGGATGAGTCGGGGCTATTAGATGTACTTGGGATTTCTGCAGAACAGGCTTTGATACAGAACCACGGACATTAGATCCCATTGTTTCAAAACGTTGTTTATTTTGGTAGCATAGGCTTCAGAACCAGGGGGGCCACAGGGGCCGTGGCCCCCCAGAATTTTCCTCCCCCAGTTTGAAACCATTTTTTAAATAAAAAAAAATTATTTTTTTTTTTTACTGTTTTTTTTTTTGCCTTTTTTCTTTTAAGCCGGTGCGTGTCTGGGCTGTCTCCCTTACCTGGCCTCTCCACTTCGATTTTGCACCACCCCCTAGAAACCGGTAGTGGAAGTGGCCAGCGACGGAAAGGAAGCCCCGCCTTTTGCACGGCTACTGTCCGGAAGAGAAGCGAGCATCGCGTTGGCGCCTGTGAGTAAGCTGGTGCGTATCTGGGCTGGCTCCCTTACCCAGCCAGTCCACTTTCATTTTGCACCACCCCCTCCAAGCCGGTAAAGTTGAAGTGGCCAGCGAATGAAAGGAAGCTCCGCCTGCCGCACAGCTGCACTCTGGAAGAGAAGCGAGCATCGTGTTAGCGCCTGTCAGGAGTAAGGAGTACATAGGAATGCACGGATAGGCCTGCACATGCGTTCCATACAGTGCAAATAGAGCGCAGTATCCAAAGTTGTCTCTGTGCAGCGCAAATCGGCAAAATGCAGCTTCGCCTCTCATCCCTCTCATGCATCTTACAGTACAATACTCGTCATTGCATGTGATTATTTTAATGGTAAATAATGCTAACTAAAGAAAAATCCCTTATATATTTGTGAAACGTGAAGATGCATGCATCTTCCATTGTAACAGATATATCTTATACCTGGACTCTGATATACACGTATTGGCACAATTTAAATGGAAATACTGTGCTAAGGTCTCAATCCCTGGCCCTAACTTATTATAAATGTATTATAATGTAATCGCAGGCGACAGGAATAAAAGGAACAGCAGACAACTAGAACCGTGTTTACCCCAGGCAAATCTATGTCAAGGAATCTATAGCAAATCTATTTTAATAGCTTTATGCATTTCTTAATGGTGTGGTTCACCTTTAAGTTCACTTTCAGTATGTTATAGAATGGCCAATTCTAAGCAACTTTTCAATTGGTCTTCCTTATTTATTTTTTTATAGTTTTTAAATGATTTGCCTTTTTCTTCTGTCTCTTTCCAACTTCCAAAGGGGGGTCACTGACCCCATTTAAAAATCAAATGCTCTGTAAGGCTACAAATGTATTGATACTACTTTTTAAGTACTACATTTTATATTCTCTCTTATTCATATTCTAGTCTATTATTCAAATCAATGCATAGTTGCTAGGGTAATTTGAACCCTAGCGACCAGATTGAACTTGCAAACTGGAGAGCTGCTGAATAAAAAGCTAAATAACGCAAAAAACATAAATAATAAAAGATGTAAACTAATTGCAAATTGTCTCAGAATACTATTCTGTACATCATACTAAAAGTATTCTCAAAAGTGAACAACCCCTTTAACATCCATTGGTGAGGGTGAGTGGCTGATCATTGCCAATTTGTCAATGTGCTCATCTACTTTTCTCTTCTCCTTCTATGGGTTCTGTAGGGTATTTATACATAGAGTTGCCCCTTTGCCATCCTGCTATGGGTTCTGGGGAGTTTTATACATGGAATTGCCATGGTACCATCCTGTCATGAATTCTGGGGGTATTTATACATGGAATTGCACTGTGCCATCCTACTATGAATTCTGGGGGTATTTATAAATGGAATTGCCCCTTTGCCATCCTATGAATTCTCGGGGGTTTTATACATGGAATTGCCATGTTGCTAGCCTGCCATGAATTCTGGGGGCATTTATACATGGAATTGCCACTGTGACATCTTGATATAAGTTCTGGGGTTATTTATATTTGGAATTGCCACTGTCCCAACTTGATATAAATGCTGGGGGCATTTTTACATGGAATTGCCATTCTACTATGAATTCTGGGGTTATTTATAAATGAAATTGCAATTATGCTGTGAATTCTGGGGGATTTATAAATTAAGTTGCCATTCTGCTATGAGATCTAGGGGTATTTATACATGGAATTTCTACTGTGCCATCCTGCTTTCTGGGTGGGGGGGTATACAGAAAATACAGGGTTAAAGATCTTAGTACAAAGTTAATCCAGAAAATGGTCTAATTGCATCTTGGAGTCAGGAAGACATTTTTTGAAGCAAATTGGATAAGCTTTAGAAGGGGCTGTTCTCCTTCCTTTGTATCAGCTAGAAGTTAGACAGGTTTTAAAAAGGCTAGACGTGTCTTGTATCAACCTAAATTACTATGTTTATATATAATTATTATGCTGATGCTGTGGGATTGGAAAATTTGTACAACTGCCCCATAATAATATAACATTGCTGTCTGACTAGCAGAAAAGGTATCCATGTAGTGAGAGATTTTTCACATTACTAATGCAGTCACTTCATGGCTTTCCCTACTACAGGTTACACACTGCTCCAGGCCTAGAGTTCCTCATACCTTGCATTTTGGCAGAGCAATAGAGTGAGGCAGCGCATGGGGAGGTGCTAGAACTTGGGAGAGTGGCTTTGCTCACTGATTCTTATTATATAATGCATTCTTGTACTTTTTTATTATGCTTGGCCTGTCAGTATTCTCTATATCTTACTGCTTGTGTGGCCGTTGTCCATTGTTCTATATGTATGTATTTGGTGTGCCAGTGCCTCAGCTTCTTACTATATAATGTTCTTTATAGTGCTTGTGGTGCCTTCTCTATATTATGTTCTTGGGAGATCAGTACCTACTGCTCCTTTATGTCTTTTTAGTACCCCGTAGTCTCTGCATGTAATGTACTTTAGATGCCAGAATCTTTTTCCCCCTTTACCCCATAATGCTTGTAGTGCAGCATTCATAGCTCTTAGTTAAAATTGTACATGTGGTGTTATTACCCCCTTCCTGCAGTGCCAGACTTTAAGCAAATTTTGCCCCCACTGCTATGGTTTGATTTTCCTGAAAATTCAGTGAAAGCACACCGGAAAGGGGGTGGAGTCCACAAGGAGTGACCAAAAAGGGGCGCAGCACATTTGCCCTTCGTCCTGGCCACCCCTGTCAGAACCATCTTCTGCTGCCTATGTTTGGTAGATCTCTTTCCATAGACCGACATCTTTATGCAGCTCATTTATTTGAAAATCAATGTCAGCAAGTTCACCCCTTAACTCTCGTCTGTGTGTTTAATTCTTTAATTTTGCCTTCAGAAACTGCTAACACATTCGTTAAGGATTTGATTGACAACTGCAGTTTTTTCTTTTTATTTTGCAATGTTGCTAGTTCCTTTAAGTCTTCAGCTACTTTTTCAGCAGTTAGCGTTTCTTTAACTTTGCCTTTAATTTTTGGTTCTTTTGTGTCTGTACCTTTAAGAAACAGTACCTTCTCTTCAGTCAACCCCCCTTCACAGAGTCTATGAGCTTTGCCGAGTTTGCATAAACCATGCTCCTTTACTGGCTCTTGTGCTTTACATACAACTCCTTTACTGGTGTTATTATCAATGCTGGTACCAGGGCTCACACCAGGGCTGCTGCCTTCTGAGCTCAGGGGATACAATGGTGCAATGGTGGAAACTGCACTTCTCCTCCCTCCACTGCTACAGGCACTGTCTGCTCCATGGTCTGGAGATGTGGGGGCACCAGTGCAAGGTCTGGCAGCTGTATCTGGGGTCCCAGTCTCTTGGCAAGTCGGCTGTAACACATACACTGAAGGGTTAATTGCTGCACCTGTCTCCTCCCACACCTGGCCAACTGATTCCAGCTCACACAGTGGAGCCTCTGCTTGTTTCTCAGCGCAGCCCTGGATTCCCTGCTGCTCACAGGCCCCAGTCACACACTTCTGGGGGGGATTTTGGCAAAGGTTTAATTTCTTCTGCACAGTTTCCTTATTCTTTACATTAATATCAGTTTGGGATACAGACACAGTTTTTTCCCCAGACACAATTCTTACCTCCCAACTGTCCCTTTTTCAGAGGGACTGTCCCTCTTTTCACAGCTCAACCTGCAGTCCCTTGTTTGTACTGGAAAGTCCCTCTTTTCTCTGCACTGAACAGCCAGAAAAAGAAACAAAGTTTCTCACTTAATCGGCTTTTAGCAGAGAGAACAGCTAACAGGTGCAAATAAGATACTTTGTAACAAATTTGAGACACAAAAAAACAGTTTAGATGAGGAGAAATATTTTCAAACTTTCATAACCTGCCAAATTTAGTAAAATGAACATGGTAATTGGGGGGTGTGGCCACAGAAAGGGTCGTGGGCAAAATATTTTTGTCCCTCTTTTTACTTCCAAAATATTGGGAGTTATGTATCCACACTCACTATTGGCAGTTCATTTACAATTAAAGGTACAGATTGTGCTTCCATACCTTTGTGCTTTATTTCTTCATCAGTAGCCATTCCTTGTTTTCCTTGCATTTGTTTACTTTGCTTTCCATCCACTTTAACCAGAAGCTCAGTCTTTGCTGCTCCAGGGGGATTGATCCTTCCCTGTGGGGCACCTCTGCGGCCTTCCACCTCCTGAGCACCAGCTGCTGCTGCGCTTCTTTGCTTCTGCCTCCTGCTCTCAGCCACAAACTTCTCCACCTCCATCTCACTGCTGGTTTTCCCCCGAGGTGTTGGGGTCCCAGCAGATGAGGATCTTAGCCTTGGCCTTGAAATTTCAGCCACAAGGCTAGGCCCCAAAGCCTGGGACTCAGTTTTCCGGGTAGCCTGACCAGCCCTAGCAGGGCCTGGCCTTACTCCACACACGAGAGAGCTCTCTGATACACACCTGCTTGCACTGGGGACCAGATAGGATCAGCCACTGGGACAGAATTAGGGTTCGCACCTTTTCTGGAAAAAAATACCGGCCTTCCTATATATTTATCTTTATTCCCTATTAATAACATTGGGATCACTGACCTTCCTATATATTTATCTTTATTCCCTATTAATAACATTGGGATCACTGACCTTCCTATATATTTATCTTTATTCCCTATTAATAACATTGGGATCACTGACCTTCCTATATATTTATCTTTATTCCCTATTAATAACATTGGGATCACTGACCTTCCTATATATTTATCTTTATTCCCTATTAATAACATTGGGATCACTGACCTTCCAATATATTTATCTTTATTCCTATTAATAACATTGGGATCACTGACCTTCCTATATATTTATCTTTATTCCCTATTAATAACATTGGGATCACTGACCTTCCAATATATTTATCTTTATTCCTATTAATAACATTGGGATCACTGACCTTCCAATATATTTATCTTTATTCCTATTAATAACATTGGGATCACTGACCTTCCTATATATTTATCTTTATTCCCTATTAATAACATTGGAATCACTGACCTTCCTATATATTTATCTTTATTCCCTATTAATAACATTGGGATCGCTGACCTTTTTCTATATATTTATCTTTATTCCCTATTAATAACATTGGGATCACTGACCTGCCTATATATTTATCTTTATTCCCTATTAATAACATTGGGATCACTGACCTTCCTATATATTTATCTTTATTCCCTATTAATAACATTGGGATCACTGACCTTCCTATATATTTATCTTTATTCCCTATTAATAACATTGGGATCGCTGACCTTTTTCTATATATTTATCTTTATTCCCCATTAATAACATTGGGATCACTGGCCTTCCTATATATTTATCTTTATTCCCTATTAATAACATTGGGATCACTGGCCTTCCTATATATTTATCTTTATTCCCTATTAATAACATTGGGATCACTGACCTTCCTATATATTTATCTTTATTCCTTATTAATAACATTGGGATCACTGACCTTCCTATATATTTATCTTTATTCCCTATTAATAACATTGGGATCGCTGACCTTTTTCTATATATTTATCTTTATTCCCCATTAATAACATTGGGATCACTGGCCTTCCTATATATTTATCTTTATTCCCTATTAATAACATTGGGATCACTGACCTTCCTATATATTTATCTTTATTCCCTATTAATAACATTGGGATCACTGACCTTCCTATATATTTATCTGTATTCCCTATTAATAACATTGGGATCACTGACCTTCCTATATATTTATCTTTATTCCCCATTAATAACATTGGGATCACTGGCCTTCCTATATATTTATCTTTATTCCCTATTAATAACATTGGGATCACTGACCTTCCTATATATTTATCTTTATTCCCTATTAATAACATTGGAATCACTGACCTTCCTATATATTTATCTTTATTCCCTATTAATAACATTGGGATCACTGACCTTCCTATATATTTATCTTTATTCCCTATTAATAACATTGGGATCACTGACCTTCCTATATATTTATCTTTATTCCCTATTAATAACATTGGCATCAGCCATCATTTTTTACCTGTAAAATACCAGCCAGGTGGCAACACTAGACAGAACGTTCGGTTATACAGATAGTTAGAATCTAAGCCATAAACATTGGCTGAGCTTGTTTTCAGTTTTCCAAAAAATAAAATACTGCTCCCCCCCCCTTTACCCTCGAGGCACCACCTGACTCTGTAGAAAAGCATTTCTTTATGTTCTTCAATGGATTCTTGGTTTGTTTATCTCCCACCCACACAATCTATAACTGAAGGGCCCCTCATCCAAGGACGATTGTCCCACTGAATTCTGTAGCCTCGCTGTTCAGCCATTGTCTATGTCTATTAACATGTTGCTCTTCAGAGGCCTCAGGTGCTATTTGCAGGAATTCCGGGGGCTGCCAAGATCCAAATCGCCGTGTCAGGCTTTCTTTTCCCTCTCTGAACTAGTGACTCCTGACAATAACAAGGACCTTTACAGACATTACATTCCTTATCTTGCTTTATTGTGCTGCAAATGAGGAGAAGATGCAAATCCTATTGGAAACTGCCTTGTTTGTGTCCAGCAGGAACGGCCGTCACATTGGGAGTTAAATCTTTGTGTAATGGTAATGGCAAGGTCACTGGCACTTGTATAACTTGTGTAAATCAGACAATAGGTTTGACATGTCTCTCCCTCTATGGGAAATTATTGGACTGTGTAGTCCTCTGTGGCCATCAGGTTAGGTGTTTGAGCATTTCAGATTGGGGATCACTGCCTGGCAAAGCAGGAGTTAATTGACACCATTTTCTTCTGTACAGACTATGAACAAACTTAGGGGACTGTTCCTGCTGAATTGTGCTTAGTACAGGGAATACCTATGCTGCCATAGTTTTATGGGATCTCTCTGTACAGACTATGAGCAAACTTAGGGGACTGTTCCTGCTGAATTGTGCTTAGTACAGGGAATACCTATGCTGCCATAGTTTTATGGGATCTCTCTGTACAGACTATGAGCAAACTTAGGGACTGTTCCTGCTGAATTGTGCTTAGTACAGGGAATACCTATGCTGCCATAGTTTTATGGGATCTCTCTGTACAGACTATGAACAAACTTAGGGGACTGTTCCTGCTGAATTGTGCTTAGTACAGGGAATACCTATGCTGCCATAGTTTTATGGGATCTCTCTGTACAGACTATGAGCAAACTTAGGGACTGTTCCTGCTGAATTGTGCTTAGTACAGGGAATACCTATATAATTCGCTCTCAGATGGGCCGCGCTGGTTCTGTGCCTGTGAGTCAAACAGAAGTTAATGTGTTGCTAATTCTGCTCCGTCCTGTTATTGTGAGATGGGATTAAGGTCACAGTGCTGAGCCAAAACATTGATTTAAAACTCTGTGTCTGTTCTGGAGAGTGCAAGCAGTCTGGCAGCTAATTGAAAGCAAGTGGCGCTGCAAAGGGGAAGCAAAACTCACTTTGATTCCACAATAATTGAGATACACTAGAGAATTCTGTCTGGGATGAGATTCATTTGTATCTCGTTAAACAGACTAAGGGACAGATAGTAGTAAATGTGACTCAGATTATTAACTGATCACTTGACTTTAAGCAGGGGTGCAGTGTCATGGCTAGTGATGGCCGAATAAATTCGCCAGACACGAATTTCCACATTTTGCCACAAGCAAATTAATATGTGAAACGGAGGCGACTATTCGCCAGCGAAAAATCTGCCATGTCAAAATTGTCACGCATAAAAATTGGCACGTGCCAAAATTATTCAGACTCCCATTGACTTTAATGCATCTTTACAAAATAATCACGCGTTTCAAAATTGAGGCAGGTCAAAATAATTTTGACATCCATTGACTTCAATGCATTTTGCTAATTTTTCGCTGTTTTCACGAATTACGCATTATATTATATTGGCAATTTTTTTATCACGGATTCACCAATCACTAGTCATGGCTACTGGATTCACACTTGCCCAGGGCTCCACTTGTTAACCAGGGATCTGCTCCCCACTAGTTACACTCGATTACTTGGTTCCTGGCTGGGAGGGAGTTTAGGTTAAATGTGGGACAGAAGAGTGAGGAGCAAAATATCACTTGTAAGCAGGCCCGGACTGACAATCTGTGGGTTCTGGCAAATGCCAGAGGGGCTGCTATAAGGTGCCATAGAAAGTCAGTATTTAGTGGGCTGGTGGGGTCTGTTTGGGCCTCTGTGTAGGCTGATTGGGCCTCTTTGTACCTGAAATGCCAGGGCCTATTTTGACTCTCAGTCCAGCCCTGCTTGTAAGTAGTAAGTCTCCCTCTATAATCACTTTCCTGAGAGCCTGCAGCAACCATGAATTAACCCTTCCCCCTCAAACTGATCAAAAGGTGTTTTTTCCACTTTATTTGTTTCCCCACTTTAATACAATGTTCATTATCTATTTTCTGCAGTGATGTCACTGACATATCTGGGGTTAATAAACTGTCCATTATTGGTGTCAGACATTTCTGGGGTTAATACAGCGTTCATAATGCATTTTCTGCAGTCATCTCACAGGCATGTCTGGGGTTAATACATTATTCATTATCTATTTTCTGCAGTCATCTCACAGGCATGTCTGGGGTTAATACATTATTCATTATCTATTTTCTGCAGTCATCTCACAGGCATGTCTGGGGTTAATACATTATTCATTATCTATTTTCTGCAGTGATCTCACAGGCATGTCTAGGGTTAATACATTATTCATTATCTATTTTCTGCAGTCATCTCACAGGCATGTCTAGGGTTAATACATTATTCATCATCTATTTTCTGCAGTGATCTCACAGGCATGTCTAGGGTTAATACATTATTCATTATCTATTTTCTGCAGTGATCTCATTAGTATGTCGGCGGTTAATACAGAGTCCATTATCCATTTACTGCAGTAGTCTCACAGGCTTCTCTGGGGTCCATACAGTGTTCATTATCTATTTTCTGCAGTGATTTTACAGGCATGTCTGAGGTTAATACAGTGTTGATTATCTATTTTCTGCAATGATCTCACGGGCATGTCTGAGGTTAATACAGTGTTGATTATCTATTTTCTGCAATGATCTCACGGGCATGTCTGGGGTTAATACAATGTTTAATATCTATTTTCTGCAGTGATTTTACAGGCATGTCTGAGGTTAATACAGTGTTGATTATCTATTTTCTGCAATGATCTCACGGGCATGTCTGAGGTTAATACAGTGTTGATTATCTATTTTCTGCAATGATCTCACGGGCATGTCTGGGGTTAATACAATGTTTAATATCTATTTTCTGCAGTGATTTTACAGGCATGTCTGAGGTTAATACAGTGTTCAATATCTAGTTTCTGCAGTGATCTCACGGGCATGTCTGAGGTTAATACATTATTCATTATGCATTTTCTGCAGTGATCTCATTGTCATGTTTGCATCATTACAGCTAAATGAGGCAGCAATGGAGTTGTAGTAAAGAGAACTTGGCCTTAAGTATTTAAAGCAAACTTAGGGAGGTCTCATGTATCACTTTTGCCTTGGGCCATATATTTTGTTGAGTCAGCCAGCTTGCCAGCTTCTAGTAGCACCAGGCCCCACTCCCAACCATGCCAATTACTATGTTGTTGTTCTCATGTTGAAGGTTGGTGCATGGCATGGGTTGGTTTGAGTTATGGCACAGGAGGGGACCTTTGAGCTGAGGTTCTTTGGTGGGCCCCAGGTTCTCCAGTCCGACACATTACTGCAGCAGCATTGCTGGGTGTGGCACATGCATCTTAAAAATCTGGAGCATTGGAAACCACAGGAGGGGTCCAAAACCAGGTAACTCCCAACAAATTTGGGGAGCTGATAATAGTGATGGGCGAATTTATTCACCAGGCGCGAATTCACCGAGAATTTTCCCTGTTTCCCTGCTGGCGAATAAATTCGTGCATTTGAAACAAAATTCTCCATCAAAGTCATATTGACTGCGCTGGCACCAATTTAGATGCCGGCTATGGTCAACTTTGACACCGGAGCCCATTTTGACGCTGGCGAATTGTCACCGGACAGTTTTGCGAGTTTCGCGAAATTCATGGTGAAGCGAAACGGGACAAATTTGCCCATCACTAGTTGCCAAGTATGCTCTAAGCAATATGGATCACTCAGACCTGAACCCTACGTGAGATTGCGATTGCGCATTATGTGTCCCCCACTCCCCGTATGTTACCACTTTCAATCTTTATTCCACTCTCGCAGCAATTACAAGAGTGTCGCTAAACGCTACAATAACTTTTTTATTGCGCCCACTCGTCTCCTCGCCGCCGTTTCCTTCGTCTGTAAAAATATATTTCAAAAGCAAAATAAAGTATATAAAAGATAAAGATCCATCTATTCTTGGGCTGCATCGGTCGTTAATCCTAACAAGCTCCCGCCGCCGCCTGCACCGCTGATCAGAAGAGACGAGAGGCAACGCCACTTAACAAACACACAATTTCACTTTCATTACCCACAATCAGTTCTGTAGCTGTAAAGTTCCGCAATATATACGGCTGGGGGAGCGTTTTCCCGGCTATTACGGCTGCGTAAAGTGCTCCATAGATTTAAGATGCGTCGGACTCGTCAGATGGAGCTGATATGATATCAGATGGAGCACGCAATTATCTCCCTGACACAACTGGGAAGATAAAAATTCGGAATTTTATGTGAAATGATGTTGACGTTAAATGTGAAGTTTCCTGTCTGTGTATTTCTCTGTAACAGAAAGTTCCGCTGCATCTTCAGAACAAGGTTCTTGTAATTTGATGGAATAGGAAAGTGACTCGAGGAAGCAGAATAAGATACGAGCTGGTTCTCCCCATCCCGGGAGAGCGCAATCGAGTCAGAAATGAGAACTTTAATGCGCTAATATACAATGCGTAACCAACTGGCGTTTCCAGGTGATTTCTTACGACTGAAATGACTTGCGGAATGTTCCGGCTGAACATGCTACAGAGAGAGAGAGAATTAGGATAATGGGCTTTGATGGTTCTGAGCTGGTGATGCGGCCCGGCTGTCCGCTAATGAGGGCTCCATTACTTGCGTCTTTTCCAACGGTGCATCATTATTGGCCCATTGAATCGGCGCCACTCCCGTCTTTCTCAACTGGATTTACATCATTGATGGTTCAATTGAGCCTTTTATTGAGTCTGAGATTTTTTTCCCCTTTTTTTGGCTCCTGATTTTCCCATTCCGATGAAATTCACATTGTCCATGAAGTAGTGAAACAGATTAGCCTTTGTTTTAGTATATGGTGGTTCCCTGGATGCTCCGTCACTAACATCCTTTGTAGTATGACTATAATGTAGATTTGGGAAGCACTCACAGCAGCAGGATAACTGCAATTAAGCTTTTATTGTGTATCCATACGACATGTTTTGGGCTCACACAGGCCCGGATTTGTGGAAAGGCCACCTAGGCCCGGGCCTAGGGAGGCAGGATTTTAGGGGGGCGGCATGCTGCCCAACCACACCCACATTGGTTCAAAAACACTGGGGATGCGCTGGAGATACAATAATTTCTTAAAATGATGAAAATTTGCACGAATAAAGGGGAGGGGACATGGGTGACAAACGGTATTGGGCCTAGGGGCGCCCACTATGTAAATCCGGCCCTGGGCTCACAGGCCCTTTTTCAAGTGTGTGAACGTGTGAATGTGGATACACAATAAAAGCTTAATTGCAGTTATCCTGCTGTTGTGAGTGCTTCCCAAATCTACATTATAGTAGGGATGAACCGTATCCACTACTTGGGATTCGGGCGAAACCACCGAATCCTTGGTGAAAGATTCGGCCGAATACCGAACCAAATTGGAATCCTAATTTGCATATGCAAATTAAGGAAAGGAAAAAGGCGAAAAAATTCTTCTTTTGTGACAAAAAGTCACGTGATTTCCCTTCCCATCCATAATTTACATATGCAAATTAGGATTCTGATTCGGTTTGGCTAGGCACAAGGAGTAGGACGAATCCGAATCCTGTCTGAATTCCCGAACCTGAATCCTGGATTCAGTGCATCCCTACATTATAGTGATATTCACATTGTCATGGGACTTGATTATTCTCCGAGACTAATTCCTTCCGCAGCCATTTTTAGTTCAAGCCGGGGGCCCAGCAGCATAACAAGGAAAAGTTTGATATAGTGGAAGTGAAATAACTGTGAGATTTGCGCTTGGTGAATAAATTCGCCCATCACTATTGTCAGCTCCCCAAATTTGTTGGGAGTTACCTGGTTTTGGACCCCACTTGTGGTTTCCAATGCTCCAGATTTTTAAGATGCATGTGGCACACCCAGCCATGTGCTGCAGTAATGTGTCGGACTGGGGAACCTGGGGCCCACCAGAGAAACTCACCTCAAGGGTCCCCTCCTGTGACATAACTCAAATAATTCAAATAACACATGGGCCCACCAGAGAACCTGAAGTAAGGGGCCCCTAACAAATGGCCGTGACACCCCTGTTTCACATAACTATGGAGAAGTTATTTTTGTGCCCTCCCCCAGTTGAACCCTAGGCACATTCCTCTGTTACCCACCCCTAGTTCCAGCCATGAAAATGTAGGATATAAAAGATACAGTTCCTAGTGATTTACCTTTAAATAAACAGACAACTAATATATACATTACTGCAATGGCTCTTCCTCAGGACTAACCCTACATGTTGTCCACTGGCTCTTGTCTCCAGGTTCATGTACCCGTCCCACAGATCTCAATTGCCCATTAGTTCATATCTAAATTGGTCCTTCCCTGCCAGGATTGGACTGCGCTGCTCCCTGACCTTCCCTTTTGTCCCAAGAGCTTGATGGTTCCCAGGGGCTAAACTATCTATTTCAACAGATGGAATTCTTAGCTGACCTGCATGTCCTGGTATCTCATGTTCACATTCAACCTTAAAGGGATACTGTCATGGAAAAACATGTTTTTTTCAAAACACATCAGTTAATAGTGCTACTCCAGCAGAATTCTGCACTGAAATCCTTTTCTCAAAAGAGCAAAAAGATTTTTTTATATTCAATTTTGAAATCTGACATGGGGCTAGACATTTTGTCAATTTCCCAGCTGCCCCCAGTCATGTGACTTGTGCCTGCACTTTAGGAGAGAAATGCTTTCTGGCAGGCTGCTGTTTTTCCTTCTCAATGTAACTGAATGTGTCTCAGTGGGACATGGGTTTTTACTATTGAGTGTTGTTCTTAGATCTACCAGGCAGCTGTTATCTTGTGTTAGGCTAAGGCCACACTAGGCGATAGCGCCGCGATTTGACTCGCGGCGACTTTTCGCCGCGACTTTTCGGCTTTTGGGGAATCGCGAAAAATCGCCAGCGTAAAAACACACGTGGCAATCTTTTTTCTACTGACGCTCGAAATTGCCTCGCTAGGCGATTTCGAGCGACAATAGAAAAAAGATTGCCGCGTGTGTTTTTACGCCGCGACTCCCCATAGACGCCAGCGCAAAAGTTTCCCCAGCGATTGTGGTGCTATCGCCTAGTGTGGCCTTAGCCTTAGGGAGCTGCTATCTGGTTACCTTCCCATTGTTCTGTTGTTTGGCTGCTGGGGGGGAGGGGGTGATATCAGTCCAACTTGCAGTACAGCAGTAAAGAGAGACTGAAGTTTATCAGAGCACAAGTCACATGACTGGGGACAGCTGGGAAATTGACAATATGTCTAGCCCCATGTCAGATTTCAAAATTGAATATAAAAAAATCTGTTTGCTCTTTTGAGAAATGTATTTCAGTGCAGAATTCTGCTGGAGCAGCACTATTAACTGATTTATTTTGAAAAAAAAAACATTTTTTCCCATGACAGTATCTCTTTAACTTCATGGTGCTGCTCACCAATCAGTGAGGGCCTACCAGGCTATTCTTCTGTAGCCCTGTGGGCTAATCCAAACCTGTAACTGTATATACAGATCAGATCTTGTTGAACTGAAACTTACATCATCCTAGGGACTACAGAATGGATAGAGAGAGGAGAGGAGAGCTGCATAACTCCATGTAGCAATGAGCCAGGACTTATAGTGTGTGCCAAAATGTTAGGCATCACCCAGTTCATAGGCGGAGGGTGATTTTTTTGTTTGGAGAGGCTAAAGTTGACCATGCTAAATTAAAGGGAACAAGTCATCCCGAATTTCTTTTACCCCATTAATAGAGCTAATAGAGTTTGCACGCTGGTTGGGTTAAACAGTAGTTTTTTTTTTTTTCAAAATATATTAAGTGTATTGAAGACAGTGGATCCTGGCACATTATACTCAGTGGGAGACAGTGGATCCTGGCACATTATACTCAGTGGGAGACAGTGGATCCTGGCACATTATACTCAGTAGGAGACAGTGGATCCTGGCACATTATACTCAGTGGGAGACAGTGGGTCCTGACACATTATACTCAGTAGGAGACAGTGGATCCTGGCACATTATACTCAGTGGGTCCTGACACATTATACTCAGTAGGAGACAGTGGATCCTGGCACATTATACTCAGTAGGAGACAGTGGATCCTGGCACATTATACTCAGTGGGAGACAGTGGGTCCTGACACATTATACTCAGTAGGAGACAGTGGATCCTGGCACATTATCCTCCGTAGGAGACAGTGGATCCTGGCACATTATACTCAGTGGGAGACAGTGGGTCCTGGTACATTATACTCAGCGGGAGACAGTGGATCCTGGCACATTATACTCAGTGGGAGACAGTGGGTCCTGACACATTATACTCAGTAGGAGACAGTGGATCCTGGCACATTATACTCAGTAGGAGACAGTGGATCCTGGCACATTATACTCAGTAGGAGACAGTGGATCCTGGCACATTATACTCAGTGGGAGACAGTGGATCCTGGCACATTATACTCAGTGGGAGACAGTGGATCCTGGCACATTATACTCAGTGGGAGACAGTGGGTCCTGACACATTATACTCAGTAGGAGACAGTGGATCCTGGCACATTATACTCAGTAGGAGACAGTGGATCCTGGCACATTATCCTCCGTAGGAGACAATGGGTCCTGGCACATTATACTCAGTGGGAGACAGTGGGTCCTGACACATTATACTCAGTAGGAGACAGTGGATCCTGGCACATTATACTCAGTAGGAGACAGTGGATCCTGGCACATTATCCTCCGTAGGAGACAGTGGATCCTGGCACATTATACTCAGTGGGAGACAGTGGGTCCTGGTACATTATACTCAGTGGGAGACAGTGGATCCTGACACATTATACTCAGTGGGAGACAGTGGGTCCTGACACATTATACTCAGTAGGAGACAGTGGATCCTGGCACATTATACTCAGTAGGAGACAGTGGATCCTGGCACATTATACTCAGTGGGAGACAGTGGATCCTGGCACATTATACTCAGTGGGAGACAGTGGATCCTGGCACATTATACTCAGTGGGAGACAGTGGATCCTGGCACATTATACTCAGTGGGAGACAGTGGATCCTGGCACATTATACTCAGTGGGAGACAGTGGATCCTGGTACATTATACTCAGTAGGAGACAGTGGATCCTGGCACATTATACTCAGTGGGAGACAGTGGGTCCTGGTACATTATACTCAGTGGGAGACAGTGGATCCTGGCACATTATACTCAGTAGGAGACAGTGGATCCTGGCACATTATACTCAGTGGGAGACAGTGGGTCCTGGTACATTATACTCAGTGGGAGACAGTGGATCCTGGCACATTATACTCAGTGGGAGACAGTGGATCCTGGCACATTATACTCAGTGGGAGACAGTGGATCCTGGCACATTATACTCAGTAGGAGACAGTGGATCCTGGCACATTATCATCCGTAGGAGACAGTGGGTCCTGGCACATTATACTCAGTGGGAGACAGTGGGTCCTGACACATTATACTCAGTAGGAGACAGTGGATCCTGGCACATTATACTCAGTAGGAGACAGTGGATCCTGGCACATTATCCTCCATAGGAGACAGTGGATCCTGGCACATTATACTCAGTGGGAGACAGTGGGTCCTGGTACATTATACTCAGTGGGAGACAGTGGATCCTGGCACATTATACTCAGTGGGAGACAGTGGATCCTGGCACATTATACTCAGTGGGAGACAGTGGATCCTGGCACATTATACTCAGTGGGAGACAGTGGATCCTGGCACATTATACTCAGTGGGAGACAGTGGGTCCTGACACATTATACTCAGTAGGAGACAGTGGATCCTGGCACATTATACTCAGTAGGAGACAGTGGATCCTGGCACATTATCCTCCGTAGGAGACAGTGGATCCTGGCACATTATACTCAGTGGGAGACAGTGGGTCCTGGTACATTATACTCAGTGGGAGACAGTGGATCCTGGCACATTATACTCAGTGGGAGACAGTGGGTCCTGACACATTATACTCAGTGGGAGACAGTGGGTCCTGACACATTATACTCAGTAGGAGACAGTGGATCCTGGCACATTATACTCAGTAGGAGACAGTGGATCCTGGCACATTATACTCAGTGGGAGACAGTGGATCCTGGCACATTATACTCAGTGGGAGACAGTGGATCCTGGCACATTATACTCAGTGGGAGACAGTGGATCCTGGCACATTATACTCAGTGGGAGACAGTGGATCCTGGCACATTATACTCAGTGGGAGACAGTGGATCCTGGCACATTATACTCAGTAGGAGACAGTGGATCCTGGCACATTATACTCAGTGGGAGACAGTGGGTCCTGGTACATTATACTCAGTGGGAGACAGTGGATCCTGGCACATTATACTCAGTAGGAGACAGTGGATCCTGGCACATTATACTCAGTGGGAGACAGTGGGTCCTGGTACATTATACTCAGTGGGAGACAGTGGATCCTGGCACATTATACTCAGTGGGAGACAGTGGATCCTGGCACATTATACTCAGTGGGAGACAGTGGATCCTGGCACATTATATTCAGTAGGAGACAGTGGATCCTGGCACATTATCCTCCGTAGGAGACAGTGGATCCTGGCACATTATACTCAGTGGGAGACAGTGGGTCCTGACACATTATACTCAGTAGGAGACAGTGGATCCTGGCACATTATACTCAGTAGGAGACAGTGGGTCCTGGCACATTATCCTCCGTAGGAGACAGTGGATCCTGGCACATTATACTCAGTGGGAGACAGTGGGTCCTGGTACATTATACTCAGTGGGAGACAGTGGATCCTGGCACATTATACTCAGTGGGAGACAGTGGATCCTGGCACATTATACTCAGTGGGAGACAGTGGGTCCTGGCACATTATACTCTGTGGGAGACAGTGGGTCCTGGCACATTATACTCAGTGGGAGACAGTGGATCCTGGCACATTATACTCAGTGGGAGACAGTGGATCCTGGCACATTATACTCAGTGGGAGACAGTGGATCCTGGCACATTATACTCAGTGGGAGACAGTGGATCCTGGCACATTATACTCAGTGAGAGACAGTGGATCCTGGCACATTATACTCAGTGGGAGACAGTGGATCCTGGCACATTATACTCAGTGGGAGACAGTGGATCCTGGCACATTATACTCAGTGGGAGACAGTGGATCCTGGCACATTATACTCAGTGAGAGACAGTGGGTCCTGGCACATTATACTCAGTGGGAGACAATGGGTCCTGGCACATTATACTCAGTGGGAGACAATGGGTCCTGGCACATTATACTCAGTGGGAGACAATGGGTCCTGGCACATTATACTCAGTGGGAGACAGTGGGTCCTGGCACATTATACTCAGTGGGAGACAGTGGATCCTGGCACATTATACTCAGTGGGAGACAGTGGATCCTGGCACATTATACTCAGTGGGAGACAGTGGGTCCTGGTACATTATACTCAGTGGGAGACTGTGGGTCCTGGCACATTATACACAGTGGGAGACAGTGGGTCCTGGCACATTATACACAGTGGGAGACAGTGGGTCCTGGCACATTATACACAGTGGGAGACAGTGGGTCCTGGCACATTATACTCAGTGGGAGACAATGGGTCCTGGCACATTATACTCAGTGGGAGACAGTGGGTCCTGGCACATTATACTCAGTGGGAGACAGTGGATCCTGGCACATTATACTCAGTGGGAGACAGTGGATCCTGGCACATTATACTCAGTGGGAGACAGTGGGTCCTGGTACATTATACTCAGTGGGAGACTGTGGGTCCTGGCACATTATACACAGTGGGAGACAGTGGGTCCTGGCACATTATACACAGTGGGAGACAGTGGGTCCTGGCACATTATACTCAGTGGGAGACAATGGGTCCTGGCACATTATACTCAGTGGGAGACAATGGGTCCTGGCACATTATACTCAGTGGGAGACAATGGGTCCTGGCACATTATACTCAGTGGGAGACAGTGGGTCCTGGCACATTATACTCAGTGGGAGACAGTGGATCCTGGCACATTATACTCAGTGGGAGACAGTGGATCCTGGCACATTATACTCAGTGGGAGACAGTGGATCCTGGCACATTATACTCAGTGGGAGACAGTGGATCCTGGCACATTATACTCAGTAGGAGACAGTGGATCCTGGCACATTATACTCAGTGGGAGACAGTGGATCCTGGCACATTATACTCAGTGGGAGACTGTGGGTCCTGGCACATTATACACAGTGGGAGACAGTGGGTCCTGGTACATTATACTCAGTGGGAGACAGTGGGTCCTGGCACATTATACTCAGTGGGAAATGAAATGCTAATTTACATATAAAAGCCTCAGGAAAAATGGTAGGTATAACACAGGGCTGTTTACATGAAAACAATGAAAAAAGTCAGAAAACTAGTACAGTATAAAGCAAGAAGAAACAGAGCAAAAAAAAGAAAAAGAACTTAAAAAAACCTTTAATATTTATTCAAGCTGGTGGAGAAGCTGCTGTATATAGTACCTGTGAGTTGAATGAAAGTTCCAACTGCTTCATATCAGTCTCCCTTCTGCCGTGCTGCCTTCAGTCGGTAAAGGTTTCCCAGCCACGCCTACTCTGAACCTGGTTGGTACATTTCACTGTCTGTAAAGTTAGCTGTGCTTTGATTGGACAAGCTACAAACCACATATATCCAATCAGAGTGCAACTGATCTCTTCAGCATCGGTTTGGAGGCGGACCTTAGCTACCAATCCGTGATTAAAGAAACAGTGCAGTCAGCAACGGAGCAGGTTTTATTTTGTTTTATTTCTTTTTATTTCAGGGGTCAGACAGGTTTGGGGAGGCTTAGCCTCCCCTAGCCTTATTGAAAATCCGCCTATGACCCAGTTATTTACACTTTCCTTGTCCTCTAATATTCTGAGTTTTGGCTGGTCTCCATTGTATTTGGATATATTTGCCCTATGATAGAATAAACAAATCTTTAAAATACGTGAATCTAAATAAGTGATAAGGGGGCTATTCTATGCACTTTTACAATGTAAATTAATTATATTAAAGGATACATGTACTGTTAATATGAATGCATTTTGTTACAACAGCGCCACCTGCTGGTCAGTTTCCCACCAGTCTGACCAGCAAGTAGTCAAGGAAGTTGTAACATAGTAACATAGTAAGTAAGGTTGAAAAAAGA
Source organism: Xenopus petersii (assembly GCA_038501925.1). Classification (NCBI taxonomy): domain Eukaryota; kingdom Metazoa; phylum Chordata; class Amphibia; order Anura; family Pipidae; genus Xenopus; species Xenopus petersii. Next base: position 237,022,403 of record CM076672.1, on the reverse strand, counting down.
CACATGTCCATGGAGTTCAACCTTTTTTTTTTAATTATTAACTACCTATCTGCCAGTTGATCCAGAGGAAGGCAAAAAAACCCATCTGAAGCCTCTCCAATTTGCCTCAGATGGGGAAAAATTCCTTCCTGACTCCAAAATGGCAATGGGACCAGTCCCTGGATCAACTTGTACTATGAGCTATTTCCCATATCCCTGTATTCCCTCACTTGCTAAACACCATCCAACCCCTTCTTATACCTATCTAATGTATCAGCCTGTACCCCTGATTCACTTCCCAGCTCTCCCTGTAACACCCCTTTCCCTCCTCTAATCTCATTGGCTCCCTCCTGTCTGCTGGGAGGAGCTACTGGTGAATAAAGCATCCGACCCTTCCTTGTACCTATCTAATGTATCAGCCTGTACAACTGATTCAGGGAGACAATTCCACATCTTCACAGCTCTCACTGTAACAAACCCCTTCCCAATATTTAGGTGGAACCTCTTTTCTTCTAATCGGAATGGGTGACCTTGTGTCAGCTGGAAAGACCTACTGGTAAATAAATCATTAGAGAGATTATTATATGATCCCCTTATATATTTATACATAGTTATCATATCTCCCCTTAAGCACCTCTTCTCCAGTGTGAACATCCCCAATTTGGCCAGTCTTTCCTCATAGCTAAGATTTTCCCTTTACCAGCTTAGTTGCCCTTCTCTGTCCCCTCTCTAATACAATAATGTCCTGTTTGAGTGATGGAGACCAAAACTGTCCGGCATATTCTAGATGGGGCCTTACCAGTGCTCTATACAGTGGGACCCCCTCCTCCCGTGACTCTCTGCCCCATTTAATACAAGTCAAGACCTTATTTGCCCTTGATGCTGCTGACTGGCATTACTTGCTACAGACAAGTTTATTATCTACAAGGACTCCAAGCTCCGTCTCCATTATGGATTTGCCTAGTGCAGTCCCATTAAGGGTATAAGTGGATATTGTTACATCCCAGGTGCAGGACTTTACATTTATCAACATTGAATCTCATTTGCCACTTAGCTGCCCAGATTGCCAGTTAGTCAAGATCCTGTTGCAAGTGCCACATCCTGGATGGAATTAATTGGGCTGATAGTTTTGTGTCATCTGCAAACACTGATACATTACTTACAATACCCTCCCCTAAGTCATTAATGAACAAGTTAAATAAAAGTGGACCCAATTCTGAGCCCTGAGGGACCCCACTAAGAACCTTACTCCGAAGTAAAGAATATCCCATTAACAACCACCCTCTGTACCCAATCCTGTAGCCAGTTTCCTATCCATGTGCAAACGACTTCATTAAGCCCAACAGACCTTAGTTTAGAAAGCAGTCGTTTGTGGGGCACAGTATCAAACGCTTTGGCAAAATCCAAATAGATCACATCTACTGCCCCCCCACTATCCAGAATCTTACTTACCACATCATAAAATGCAATCAAATTCGTCTGACATGACCTATTCTTCATAAAGCCATGCTGATTGTTGCTCATAATGTCATTCATTAGGACAAAATTTTGAATGTGATCCCTTAACAAGCCTTCAAATAATTTGCCCACCACAGATGTCAGACTTACTGGCCTATAATTGCCAAGCTGAGATCGTAATCCCTTTTTAAATATTGGAATAACATCAGCTTTTCTCCAATCCATAGGCACCATACCAGATGACAGTGAATCTGAGAAAATCAGAAATAAGGGCTAGTCTAAAACTGAACTAAGCTCTCTTAGAACACGGGGGTGTATGCCATCAGGCCCTGGAGCCTTGTTTACATTAATTTGTATTAAAGCTTTTTGAATCATATCCTGAGTCAGCCACTGACTAGATTGAGCTGATCCATTCGTGCAGTTATTAAGTGAGCCTGTGAACCCAGACTCCTCTATTGTATACACTGAAGAAAAGAACTGATTTAACACATTTGCCTTATTGTCAGGAGAGAGAAAGAGGCTCATGCTCTTCTGCTTAGGAATAAAATTAGAAACATTTCTCACATCTTTCCTAAGCAGAAGAACATCAGCCTCTTTCTTTCTCCTGACAACTTCCTTGACTACTTGCTGGTCAGACTGGTGGGAAACTGACCAGCAGGTGGCGCTGTTGTAACACAATCCATTCATATTAACAGTACATGTATCCCTTAAAGTGGACCCGTCACCCAGACATAAAAATCTGTATAATAAAAGTCCTTTTTAAATTAAATATGAAATCCAATTTCTTTTTTTTATTTAAGCATTTATAGCTGTTGTAAACTCATTTAAAAATATCAGCTGTCAATCAAATATTGCCTACCCCACCTCTATGCCTAGGCATAGGGGCGGGGCAAACAATTACTTTCACTTTCCATTCAGCACTTCCTACATGTCACTGCTCTCCCTGCATTTCCCCAGTTCTCTTAACGATTTAATTGTGTAACCAGGACATGGGGATGGACATCATTCTGGTGCACAAACAAGATTCTGAGATGATACAAGGCTTGTCTTAATAACAGTGTCTACAAAATGGCTCCTTCCTGGTTACTATAATTATGAGTTCCCAGACTGATGGAAACAATATTCAAATAATTTATACAGTGTAATTAAAGTTCATTTTGCTTGACTAACATGATAAAATAGGATTTGGAATAATTTTTTTTTGGGTGACGGGTCCCCTTTAATATCTTGCAATAAAAATAAATAAATAATGAATGTACATTGGAAAAGTGCTTAGAAGAGCCCTGTCAATTTTACTTTAGCTTATTTTAAAGGTTTACTTATCGTTTAAGGTATTCCGGTTCACCTGTCTGTTTATTAACTGTAGGTCTATTAAAACACAAATGTTCCTATTTGTTATTATTAATGTAATAAGTGCTGTACAGTAACATGGGGGTACAGTGGGACACAGTTACTCGAATACACAGGCATCATCCAATCTAACCTCACAACCCAGCACCAAAATAGCAGAGAAATCAGCTTTCCACAGTGAACAAGCTCAGGACATGGAGGAATTGACCCAAAAATCTCTTCATTCAGGAGAAACAGATGAAAAGGGCTGGAGTCAACTTGGAGAAAACATGTCGTATATTGTTCAATTAACAGGGGAAGTGACCCGGAGAATTTCTAGTGATTAGGGGAGATTGACCTTGCGTGTTCACTGCCCTACACGCAACTCACATACAAAGGGGAAGAGAAATACAAAGTGTCTGAGTAATAAACTGTTCCCAATCAATTGCACTCAAAGGGACGAGCGGCCCAGGGACACAAGTGGACTTGTACTGACTTGTACCCAACTGAAGAAGTGACCCCAGGAGATTGCCTTTATTAAAAGCCACTGACCCAAATACAGTGCAATCTAAAGTTCCCCTGGAAATTGGAAAACTGACTATGTCTCACAATTCCAATATTGATTGAAAATTGTAGAGGAAGGAACATTCAAACTGTACAACTTGCAAAGCCAACATTTCCCACTTGTTTCAAAGGTAGAAAAGAGGCAGAAATTGTTGCACAGCAGAAGTTGATCGGAGCTGCTTATAAGAAAAATAAAGACAGACTGGAACTGGATCTCATTACACTTAAAGGGGAAATCTTTGAAACTGAGGTCTCCATAGAGAATCTGTTGAGCAAAGCAGGGCCCTGGAGAGAGACTTTTGAAAACAGGGAGCGGTTTGAGAATCTGCAGAAATCTCTCAGGGAGGAGGTGCCATACCGCAGCCGTAAACTCAGCACCACCAGCTACTCTGCCTCTTCTGATACAGAGGGGGATTTCAAGAAGCCACAAGCTCCAGCCAATAAAGCACCAACAAAGAGCAAGAAGAAGGATGGGATCCACTGGCAGGAACTGGCATTTGATGTGCAGGAGGTGACAGAACAAGAGAAGAAGAAACAGCAAAAGGGAAGAATTTAACATCATTCAGGAAGATTTCCCTCTTTTGTCACCTGCTGCTCAACCAACCAAGTCACCTCAAGCCCAAGCCCACAGGAAGATCCAGTTGCCCCAATGGAAGTATCGTCCAACCATTCAGCTGCGAGTGGCATGTCTGGGGTGGTGCATGGAGATGCTGTTGGCATGAATGATGGTGCGGCTGATGCTGTGCTTGTGGGAGCGAGTGCTCACGGAGAGTCAGTGGTGGTGGGTACAGAAGTGGTGCTGGTGGCGGGTAATGATGGCAATAAAAAAACAAAACCATCTGTAAGTGATGGAGGGAAAGATGGTGCAGGTCCTTCATTTGGTGGTCAGGCTTTCCCTTGGCAAAACTGTGTTAAACTGGTGTGGGTAGGGAAGAAAGAGGAGGCTCCAAGTAGAACCTACATTATTAAGACACTGCTGGAAAGGTCTGCCAAGTTTAAGGCCCATGAAATGGAGGCCTGTATTGTCCAGTCTCCTACAGAGTGGGATGTCAGCTTTAAAATACAACAGGGATTGGATGTATTTTGGCACCTTTTTGACACCCTTAAAAATTGGTCACAATGGAAAAATCCTGATGCCATTCCAGTCTCCAGACCTGAGACAAAAACCGTCACCATCATTGTCAAAAATGAAGAGGTGCCAGTTAATGACGTGGTGTTGTGGCTGCAGTGCCAGTGCACTCTCCTTCCCCCACTGACCCGTATATATGAAGATGATGTGTGGACAGGGGGGTGGAAAATCGAGGTGAAATTTCATAACATGTTCATAAAATCCCCCAACATCTGCCCACAAGTGCGTTTGTTTCTTTTCTGGCCAATCGAGAGAAAGTGCTTCATATATGGTTCCCTGAATCCTCTTGCTAGCTCCTGTCTGGTGGAGAGGTGTAGTTACTGTGAGAAGATAGGCCACACAAAAAAGGTGTGTAAAACCATTAAGTGTAACCTCTATGGTAAAATAGGTCATGCCCACCGCCTGTGCCCTAAAGCCTGGCACAATAACAACACCCAGAGGGAAGATGTGTTGGAGCAGGAGGAAGATCAGCTACTGATTGATGCAGTTCAGGAGATAGAGCAGCAGGACAGGGTGGAGATAAACCACAGACAGGAGGCTGCAAAGGCCAATCAGGCCCAGCAGAAAGACCCCGGGAAAGATCAGAGCAGTAAGGGCAAGAAGGCAACAACAATCAGCTACATCAAGAGCAGTAGTCTCCATCACTCAAACAGGACATTATTGTTTTTTACAGTGAGAGCTGTGAAGATGTGGAATTGTCTCCCTGAATCAGTGGTACAGGCTGATACATTAGATAGGTACAAGGAAGGGTCGGATGCTTTATTCACCAGTAGCTCCTCCCAGCAGACAGGAGGGAGCCAATGAGATTAGAGGAGGGAAAGGGGTGTTACAGGGAGAGCTGGGAAGTGAATCAGGGGTACAGGCTGATACATTAGATAGGTACAAGGAAGGGTCGGATGCTTTATTCACCAGTAGCTCCTCCCAGCAGACAGGAGGGAGCCAATGAGATTAGAGGAGGGAAAGGGGTGTTACAGGGAGAGCTGGGAAGTGAATCAGGGGTACAGGCTGATACATTAGATAGGTACAAGGAAGGGTCGGATGCTTTATTCACCAGTAGCTCCTCCCAGCAGACAGGAGGGAGCCAATGAGATTAGAGGAGGGAAAGGGGTGTTACAGGGAGAGCTGGGAAGTGGATCAGGGGTACAGGCTGATACATTAGATAGGTACAAGGAAGGGTCGGATGCTTTATTCACCAGTAGCTCCTCCCAGCAGACAGGAGGGAGCCAATGAGATTAGAGGAGGGAAAGGGGTGTTACAGGGAGAGCTGGGAAGTGAATCAGTGGTACAGGCTGATACATTAGATAGGTACAAGGAAGGGTCGGATGCTTTATTCACCAGTAGCTCCTCCCAGCAGACAGGAGGGAGCCAATGAGATTAGAGGAAGGAAAGGGGTGTGACAGGGAGAGCTGGGAAGTGAATCAGTGGTACAGGCTGATACATTAGATAGGTACAAGGAAGGGTCGGATGCTTTATTCACCAGTAGCTCCTCCCAGCAGACAGGAGGGAGCCAATGAGATTAGAGGAGGGAAAGGGGTGTTACAGGGAGAGCTGGGAAGTGAATCAGGGGTACAGGCTGATACATTAGATAGGTACAAGGAAGGGACGGGTGCTTTATTCACCAGTAGCTCCTCCCAGCAGACAGGAGGGAGCCAATGAGATTAGAGGAGGGAAAGGGGTGTGACAGGGAGAGCTGGGAAGTGAATCAGGGGTACAGGCTGATACATTAGATAGGTATAAGAAGGGGTTGGATGGTGTTTAGCAAGTGAGGGAATACAGGGATATGGGAGATAGCTCATAGTACAAGTTGATCCAGGGACTGGTCCTATTGCCATTTTGGAGTCAGGAAGGGATTTTTCCCCCTCTGAGGCAAATTGGAGAGACTTCAGATGGGTTTTTTTGCCTTCCTCTGGATCATCTGGCAGATAGGTAGTTAATAATAAAAAAAAAGGTTGAACTCGATGGACATGTGTCTTTTTTCAACCTTACTTACTGTGTATGTATGAGGAATTGTCTCCCTGAATAAACTAAAGACTGGGGGGTCACAACCCCCTGCACCTCTAGACCTCCCACCCCAGTCACATGGACTTTAGTTTATTCTGTTGCAGCTCCAATCAGGGAGGGCGGGAGCAGGTCTGGGTAAGAGGAGCCTACTGGGGTCTTTTCCCCCGGGGTTATTTCGGTGGTTATTCCAGGGGTCTCACTGGAACAGTCTGACCCTGAACAATGGGACAAAATGTAAGATTCTTCAATTGTTTTTCATGTCAGGCGCATCTCCCCTCTCTCTGCTGGAATTCTGGGAATTGCTCCTGTAAACAAGGTGAGAGGCATAATCCTCAGCGCATTCAGCAGCCAATTGCCGTGGATATTCCTGGTGGCTGGGATTTAACCACAGGAAAAAATTGTAATTTCATCTAAAATCCAGAGTTCAGACATCAGCCGCTCTCATGGAAACGATTAACTGCTCCTTGTGTCCTGTTTGTTTATTCCTCAAAAATAACTTCCCCACATTTATTATAAGCCCATGTATAATCCCCAGTAGAGGATGTGCTCTCCTTATTGCTCTTGTACGACTGTTAGCTCCTGTGCTTTTTATTTCACACAAGTGCAGCTCTGGTATTGGAAGAACTCGGGTTTCTATCGTTGGCAGCACCACAGAGACTTTGAAAAGAATCAAGCAGATAAACATGGGCAAAGTCAGTTGAACAACAGATACACAACAATGTTACAGTATTTCAGCTGCTCTGGGCCTCCTGTTGTGGGGCACAGAGTGGAATCTCAGGAATATGTGAATATGCAGGGGGTTCAATGCAATGTGTGCAGACCCCAGAGAATTCTAATTAATCCCTTGAGGCCAGAATCAGGATATGAGCAGGATAAGGGAATATGATTGATTCCCCAGCTTTGTCCCTTCCCTGCTCTTCTACCCTAACCCTCCCTGCTCCAGTCCGCACCCGCCCACACCTGCGCTTCCGGGGTCCTTTTATAGACCCGCGCCGACCCGCCTCGCAGATGGCGTCACAATGACGTCACAAAAGGGGTGGGGCGAGAAGACGCGAGACTATAAAACTGGAACCCAGAAGTCGGAAGCCGGCATTTGGGTGGTGGGAGGGGAGAGCAGGAGAAGAGCTCAACCCATACCCGGACCCTCCTGACCTGCGGGTCCCGCAGGTATCAGGTTCGCCCGCACATAACTACTGCTAGGCCCCTTCCCTGCTCTACCCTTCTCTGCTCTGCCCCATCCCTGCTCTGCCCCGTCCCTGCTCTGCCTCTTCCTTGCTCTGCCCATTCCCTGCTCTGCCCCTTCCCTGCTTCGCCCCTTCCCTATCCCTGCTCTGCCCTTTACCTGCTCTGCCTCTTCCCTGCTCGGCCCCTTCCCTGCTCTGCCCTTCCCTGCCCCGTCCCTGCACTGCCTCTTCCTTGCTCTGCCCATTCCCTTCTCTGCCCTTTCCCTGCTCTGCCCCTTCCCTGCTCTGCCTCTTTCTTGCTCTGCCCCTTCCCTGCTCTGCCCCTTCCCTGCTCCGCCCTCCCCTGCTCCTCCCCTTCCTTGCTCTGCCTCTTTCTTGCTCTGCCCCATCCCTGCTCGGCCCGTTCCCTCCTCGGCCCCTTCTTTGCTCTGCCACTTCCCTGTTCTGCCCCTTCCCTGCTTAGCCCTTTCCTTGCTCTGCCCACACAGCACAAAAGCTAAAAATCCTGCAGTTTTTAAAGGTCCTTATGGGACAAGTCAGGGGCCCAGTGGTTGGGAGGAAAGTTCCAGATGGTGCCAGGCAAGCTGCCATGTGCTATATAAATCCTTACCTGGTTCTCTGTATCCTGGCATGGGAGCAGAGCTAAATTCCATCTGTTTAGCTGCAGAATTTATTGCTCTGCATTTATTCTCTGCTCTTGAAGTTTTCCCATAAATAAATGTATGTATAAACTGTATAGTAAAGAACCAGCCCAGAACGTGGGTCCATAGTAGGGGTCATTTACAGGCGCAAGGACAGTGAGCAAAGTACAATTTCGAGTGCAATCTCCATTTGTTACCCATAATGCAGTGTTTATTCCCAGAATTCCAGTGTCAATAATAACACAACTGCACTCACACTTTGTTGTAAATTGGACGCAATTGCACTGAAAGTTAAAGGGGTTGTTCACCTTTGAGTTAACGTTCAGTATGATGTAGAGAGTGATATTCTGAGATAATTTGCAACAGATCTTCATTTTTTATGGTCTTTGAGATATTTAGCCTTTTATTCAACAGCTCTCCATTTAGCAATTTCAGCAATCTGGTTGCTAGGGTCCAAATTACCCTAGCAACCTTGCAGTGATTTGAATACATTTGTATGCCTTACAGAGCATTTGTTTTTTAGGTGGGGGTCAGTGACCCCTATTTGAAAGCTGGAAAGAGTCAGAAGAAGAAGGCAAATAATTAAAAAATTAACCATTCTATAACATACTAAAAGTTAACTTAAAGGTGAAGTTGAAGGTAACATTGTGTTTAGTACAAGAATGACGCGTGCGCCCGATTCTTTCAAAGCCTGGGCGCTGGGCCTGTTGATGCACAACTCCAGGCCCGGACTGGCAATCTGTGGGATCTGGCAAATGCCAGAGGGGCTGCTATATGGTGCCATAGAAAGTCAGTATTTAGTGGGCTGGTAGGGACTGTTTGGGCCTCTGTGTGGGCTGATTGGGACTCTGTGCACCTGAAATGCCAGGGCCTATTTTAATTCTCAGTCCGGACCTGCACAACACTCTAGGAACCTAGGAGCTGCCACCTCATCTGAGGTTGCGGTAGTTTCAGGATCCCTCTCTGCATCAGTAGGTGCAATTGGGCTTGATTTGGAATGGGAGGCAAGAAACACTGGGTGGAAAAGAGAGCAACTATATGGAGCACTTTCTGACAACATTTCCTTTAATCAATGTGGTTTTACACTCAACTGACTGTGGGGAAATTTGAGCAAACACAACGGCAGTAGCAGAGTTAAATGAGCCCTCATATGTTCTGATATTCTCCTAACGGTCCTTTCATCTACTCCAGCAGATGCCAGTCGCCTTACAGCTCATTCAAAGGGATCACTTACTCAGCCTGAAAACTATATGCCAGTTAGTCTGACATCAGTGGTAGGAAAGCCTTTGGAAGGGCTAATACAGAATAAGATACAGGATAAGATAAGAAAACATTGACAATCACAATACTATGAGTTTTTGCCAACATGTTTTTATGTGTAACAGATTTTGCCAAACTAATTTAATTGCCTTTTATGAGGTGAGCAGAAACCTTATGATTATGGTGCTTCTGGCTGCAGTGACTTTAGGTGTGGCTATAAGGGGTAACTATTAGTGATGGGCGAATTTATTCGCCAGACGCGAATTCGCGGCGTATTTGCGCGATTCACCGCCAGCGAATAATTTCGCAAAACGCCCGCGAAAATTTGCGGAAAAAAATGAGACGCCGGCGCCGTTTCGCGAATATTTCGCCATTTCGCGAATTTCGCAAATTTTTCGGTGAAACGCCACAAATTCGCCCATCACTAGTAACTATCTCAGTCTCTCATCTTGCACAAAAATTAGACTAGCACAAACGCACCCCAAACACCAACCAACCAACACCCACAAACCCATAAAAAACTTGCTGCCATCAATCTCAAGAGAAATACATTCATTTGTTATTTGACAACACACGCGATCCCAGTTACACACTTTTGGGCTACAGTCATTTAGAGCTTCAAAGACAAACATGCCATTTTATATTTAATATTATTAAAGGTATAACATTGTAAATTAACAAAAAGATGCTACAAAAAGACACACATTCAATAATACAGACAATTTTAAAAGGAAAAACATGGAAAACCTATAGTTAGCTTCAAAGATTTAGGGGCAGATTCACTAAAGGGCGAAGTGGCTAACGCTAGCAACTTTTCGACATTGTTGCCTCTAACAGGCGCAGGCGCCAATTCGCTAGTGAAAGAGACCGTTGCTAGCGTTCGTTCGCACTCTACCGCCAGGCGACTTTTCGCTCTGGTGAATGATTGTTACTCTGCAAATTCACTAGTGTGGATTTTAGTGAACGTTTCCTCTTTCGTCAGAGTTGACTTCACCACCTCAGACCAACCGAAGTGCTAAAATGAAGCTTCATCCTCCTCAATCTTCTGTCGCTTACATCATATCCTGTGAGCCAAAAAAAAGTTCCAAAAACGCTGGCGACTTTTCCTTTTTTGAAGCGGAATTGCCTGCAAAAATCCTGATTTAAACTTTTTGTGGCTGACAAACTTTTTTTGGGTAACCGGTTTTCTCCAGACATTTCATTACATATGGAACATTCATTTTACAGTGGGCTCATGTTTAGGGCATTATATTAACTCTCTTGTCTTTATTAAGGTTCCCTGGACATTTTTAATAAAAAGTGGTAACTTCAAGCATTTGCACCAACATTTATAATAAAGACGTCCATACAACTTGAAATTACCCGCCATATGCAAATTGACCTGAACACAAGATCACTAGTGAATTTTCACTAGGCACAAATGAACGCCGGCGCATCTTCACTATAAAATGCTCGCACTGCAAAGTAACGCTAGCGAATTTTAGTGAATTAGCATATTCATAGTGAAGTTGTGCGAGGTATGTGAAGTGGTCGCTGGTGACCATTCCCCTTTAGTGAATCCTCCCCATAGAATTCTTGTGCCTGGAGGCAAGAAAAAACAAACGGGATAACACCCCATGGAAATGGGTTCTCCTAAGCAAACCCAATTCTTAGTCAGAAGAGCTGACTATTGATCAGTGATTTCAGGGGCATCAGGTAACTGGATACTCCCCCTCCCTCAGGAATACAAGGGGGCGTGGCCTAGCAGGACACAGATTGAGTTTTTATGACCTCCTGTGAGTAGGAACTGGACCAATAATGACCATAACTCCTTATAGGAACATAGAAGAGAAATTATATTATATTAATTGGTTTTTAATTCTCTCACAGATTCCATAGATACTAAACATCAATACTGTGTGACCTGCCCCTGCCCAGATATTCACATCTGATTTACAGAGTACTAACCCTAGTCATGTTTGGACTCATCTGAAAACTGATATTGCCTTGAACCCATCACTAGTTTTTTATACTGTTGGTACAACAGGTCTGGGTTATGTGAAGATAAATATTTTTGAGTAAATATTATACATCAACTATGATGGGCCTTAAGGTAAACTCTAAGTCCCCTCTTTGGGCTTTCCCCCTTCCACATGGAATGGCTCTTGTTATCGGCCAGGGCTTGGAGAAGGAAATCACAGGCTGAGACCCCTTTCCACATAGTTGATTCCAGACCTTAGTGAATAGAGGCCTGATACTTATCTGATTTTGGTGAAGAAATGTTTTTTTCTATGATGCCTTGGTCTCTATTAGTGATGGGCGAATTTATTCGCCAGGCACGAATTTGTGGCGAATTTGCATGATTCGCCACCAGCGAATAAATTCGCAAAACGGGCGCGAAAATTTGGGCGCCGGCGTCAAAAACGGACGCCGGCATCAAAAATGAGACGCCGGTGCCGTTTCACGAATTTTTCGCCATTTCGCAAAATTCGTGAATTTTTCGGCGAAGCAAAACTGCGCAAATTCGCCCATCACTAGTCTCTATTATCAACTCTTATAGGCCCATATCATGACAGTAGGAATAACATATATGTGAGTTATAATTAAGAAGGATTTGACTGTGCAACATTAGTTTTGTCTTGCATAAAAAAGGGCATTAACTCAAGGGATGAAAACATAATTTGCCTCTTTATAGGTCCCTGGTGAATTTTATATCCCTTGAGTTTTGGGATATAAATGAGTTGGAGACTAAGTGCAACTAAACTGGTTAAAGTGGATGGAGGAGACTGTTAAGGTTGAGGTTGTTCCTTTGGAAAAAGGCACTTGGCAGGGGAAATGATTAGTCTTTACATTAGAGGATATTATAGACAGATACTGGGGTCCTTTTGCACCATAGAAAGGAACAAAGTACTAGACCCCCCTCTTTAAACAACAGAACAGAATTTGTTTTATTGAAGCCTGAGCAAAAATCCTTTAAAAGGGTTGTTCTCCTTCAAATACCTTTTTTCAGATAGATCACCAGAAATAACACCCTTTTCCAATGACTTTCTATTTTCTATGTGTCACCGTTTTACTATTATTGAAGTGTAAAGTGTCATTTTTCACCTTCTAAAACAGCTCTGGCATGGGGGGTCGCTGACCCTGTAAAGTGTTGTATATTGATACATTTATTTGATACATTTCTTATCTTTGTTCTTGCTGAGCAGAATCCCTGGAAAGTCTCTTTGGAAAGTAATTGAAAAAAAGAGTTTGGAAGTTGAAAAATCCCTTTAATCCACCCAAAGTACAAAAGTGCATTAAAAACACACTAAGTGCAATTAAGGTTGTAGGTAGACTTGTCTTGGGACAATGATACAGAGATGTTGGTCTCTCTGTTCCTGAAGCTAATAAGAGAACAACATATTCTGTATACAGTATACAGTAGCACTATAAAGAAAATTCCTTATAGTTGTACATAAAGGCCCATATAGCAGCCCTATGGTATAGATACAATGAATCCACACCATGTATCAATGCCTTTGGTTACCTTAAATGACATGTCTTTTACAGAAACAATAAAACTCCTATTTCTCTGCCACAATTTCATACAAATTTAATTTTCTAACTGATAAAGAAAGTCCAAGTAATGAGTATGAAAGAAGAAGCAACAGAAACAATGAATGTGACAAGTGTTGACGCGTTTCTCCTGCCAGCGGATCCAGACGCACGGGGCTGAATCTCTAATTGCACAGCAAGGGGCACCACACTGAGAAGTGGAACTGCACGTAGCAACTCAGGCAATCAGCTGGAGACTGGGCTCTGCCTCCCACCACTGCCTCCTGCAAATCACTCTGGGGATACAAGGGACAAGTCACTGCTCTCTGAGTGCCTCTTATATGAGAATCTGGCTGTAGCTGAGCAGGGACAGTAATTTACTGTCTTGGCTGCAGTGACTTTTATTAAATTCCATTAACCCTGTTTTTGCCAGAATAACTGCTGGACTGCCGCAAGTATTGGTCCAATTACCAGAAAACATTTTTGTTCTCTTCTAGACAAACTGGATTCAGCTTTAGATAGGTTGTTGTCATATAACATGTTCAAGGCTAGGATTAAATTAAAATGATGATGTTATACAGCGAAGTCTATGGAGCCACATCCGGCTTGCGGGCCTCCAGTAGAAAACCAATGCAAACAGTAGAGAAAAATTATGACAGAAGTGTAAAATGGAGACAGTAGAGCAAGATGGAGACAGTAGGGCAAGATAAAGACAGTAGGCCAAGATGGACACAGAAGGGAAGATGAACACAGTAGGGCAAGATGGAGACAGTAGAGCAAGATGGAGACAAAAAGGCAAGATGGAGACAGTAGGACAAGATGGAATCAGATGGGCAAGATGGAGACAAGAGGGAAAGATAGAGACAATATGAAAAGATGGAGAAAGTAGGGCAAGATGGAGATAGTAGGGCAAGATGGAGACAACAGAACAAGATTGAAACAGAACAAGATAGAGACAACAGAAAAAGAGGGAGACAGTAGAGCAAGATGGAGACAGTATGGAAAGATGGAGAAAGGAGGGCAAGATGGAGAGAGTAGGAAAAGAGAGACAATAAGGCAAGATGGAGACAGTAGGAAAATATGGAGACAGTAGGGCAAGATGGAGACAGTAGGACAAGGTGGAGACAGTAGGACAAGATGGAGACAGTAGGACAAAATGGGGACAGTAGGACAAGGTGGAGACAGTAGGTAAAGATGGAGACAGAAAGACAATATGAAGACAGTAGGGAAGATGGAGACAGTAGGGCAAGATAGAGACAGTATGGAAAGATGGAGAAAGGAGGGCAAGATGGAGAGAGTAGGAAAAGAGAGACAATAAGGCAAGATGGAGACAGTAGGAAAATATGGAGACAGTAGGGCAAGATGGAGACAGTAGGACAAGGTGGAGACAGTAGGACAAGATGGAGACAGTAGGACAAAATGGAGACAGTATGACAAGATGGAGACAGTAGGATAAGGTGGAGACAGCAGGTAAAGATGGAGACAGAAAGACAATATGAAGACAGTAGGGCAAGATAGAGACAGTAGGGCAAGATGGTAATAGTAGGACAAGATGGAGACAGTAGGGAAAGATGGAGACAGTTTAGAAAATGGAGACAGTTAAGAAAGATGGAGACAGTAGGACAAGATGGAGACAGTAGGGCAAGATTGTATTAGTAGGGCAAGATAGAGACAGTAAGGAAAGATGGAGACAGTAAGACAAGATGGAGACAGTAGAGAAAGATGGAGACAGTAGTGAAAGATGGAGACAGTAGGGCAAGATGGAGACAGTATAGCAAGATTGTAATATTAGGGCAAGATAGAGACAGTAGAGAAAGATGCAGACAGTAAGACAAGATGGAGACAGTAGGGCAATATTATAATAGTAGGGCAAGATAGAGACAGTAGGGAAAGATGGAGTCAGTAGGGAAAGATGGATACAGAAGGGCAAGATTGTAATATTAGGGCAATATAGAGACAGTTGGGAAAGATGGAGACAGTAGGGAAAGACAGAGACAGTAGAGAAAGATGCAGACAGTAGGACAAGATGGAGACAGTAGGACAAGATGGAGACAGTAGGGCAAGATGTAGACAGTAGGGCAAGATGGAGACAGAAGGACATGATGGAGGCAGTAGGGAAGATGAAGACAGTAGGCAGGGTGATAAAAGTATTCACCAGAACTAACCATATTCTCGAGATAAAAATTAACATTTTTAAAGGTGTGTGAGTATTTTAACCCAATTGCCCTCAAATCTACCCATTAGGAATCATTTGGTGCCCTTATTTTACCAGTCAGTGCCAGAGCAGACAGCTTTTTCAGCCTTAATGAGACAGATACAGTCAGAGAGCAAATAATGTGGAATAATAAACACAATTCCCTCCCAATGTATCTCATGGTTAACCTCAGCAAAAGTCAATATGGGCTCATTATAAGCCACAGAAGCAATGAAATGAAGAGCAGATGCAACAAGACCTCGCTGATCTACTCATTGTCCTCCCAACAAAAGGGCCCTGGTTACAGGAATACCTCAAGTTTGAATCTTCACTATATATATATTCTGCCTAATTCTACCCATTATGTCTGGTGCCCTGTGCTCTCATGAGGTTGGTCTATGCATTGTAGCATCCCCTGAATTATATTATATTATTACAAACTAAGGTTCAGTGATATAGAGAAAATAGAGGGCAATGCTATCTCATTAAAGCGATGATTCTTAACGGAGTCCATAAAATGATGCCTAGGGAAATGCTATATCCTATCCTGTACTGTGTGTAAACTATTTATGCTTCACTGCGTAACAAAGCTTCCCAATATGATTTCTTTTGAATTCTGTGTTATACAATAAGGGACAATAAACTGAAATTTTAAGAATTATCAATTGAAAAACAAATCTCAAAAATGGGAGGCCCCTTTATCAATATTCTCATTTTAGCTGATTTAAAGTTTTTTTAAACTACAATTAAAAAATATTTATTTATCTAAAATCACAAATGCTACATTATGTTATTTATGAAAAGATCCGAATATAAAAAGCACAAAAAAATGCTAATTGATTCGCATAAAAATATGAATATCTCAAAATACATGAAAAATATATGTTTTTCAGGCAATTACAAGCAGAAAAAAATCTGAATTGCTAAGAAATGGACCAGAATGAATGAGTGCAGCTCCCATTGAATTCTATAGAACCTTTACTGCATTCACTTGCAGAAGTTTTGAATTTAAATTTTTCTATATTTTTTACACTTCATAAATCTAGAATGTGTAGAGTTTTAGGGAAATTAAAAAAATGGATTTTTAGAGAATACTTTTGATTCATCAAAAAAGAATAAAAAGAGTCAGAGTAAAACAAAGATTGGCAACAAAAACATCAATATCTTTTGCAGTTAAACTGACTAAAAATTGAAAATGTAGAAATCTGACTCCCTGTGCCTTTCATGTTTCCCTATATTACACTGCATTTTCAATTTATTTAGAAAATAATAATTGTAATAATTGTATTAACAAAGACAAAAATAGTTGCTGAAATGTTCTTAAAAATATTAACTTAAAGGGAAATGAAGACATTAATGATACCACAATGGGGCCTATTGGGGTAGATTTTAGAAACCTGCCCCAATGTGTAAGAAATGTAATTTTTTTGTAGAAATGTGTTTGACAAATGGAAGGCTGCAAATTTGGAGGAATTTCCAGTTCTTAGCATTATTCAGTTCTAGGGTTATTCTCTATTCCCTACTTTATTCTTGACCACTGGCATTTTTAAAGGAAAAAGGATGTAAGGGGAGGAAAGAGGAGAGACGCACTTCTCCCCACAACGTTAATAACAAACTTCCCACATGGGCAGTTAATTATAGATAAAGCTACATATTGTGACAGGATGAATTGAATATGGAATTGAAAATAATTTCCTAAGAGATTAGAATAAATAGTATATAACTTCCGCCGCTGCACTTAAATCAGTGAACTTAATGAAATCTATGGCCCTTTGCTCAGAACTGAGATGATTACGATGAGTATCAGCCAATGGGGGAGTGACAGGGAATGGATTGCACCGGAGGGGTGACAATGGGATTTAAACTTCACATTTACATTCATTGATTTTTCCTAAAAGGTATTGTTTTTTTTAATATAAGTATTATATGAGTTTCTGCCAAATTCTAGAGTAGTGTATAATATGTTACATAACAGATATCTCAGGGTTAGGTTAAGGGTTAGGGTTAAGTTTATGGTTAGGTTTAGGGTTTGGTTAAGGGTAAGGTTTATGGTTAGAGTAGGTTTATGGTTAGGTTTAGGTTTAGGGTTAGGTTTAGAGATAAGGTTAGGTTTAGGGTTAAGGTTAGGTTTAGGATTAGGTTTGGTGTTAGGGTTAAGTTTAGGGTTATGGTTAGGTTTAAGATTAGGTTTTGTGTTAGGGTTGTGGTTAGGTTTAAGGTTAAGTTTAGGTTTATTATTAGGTTTAGTATTAGGGTTATGGTTAGGTTTAGGATTGGGGTTAGGGTTAGGTTTAGAGTCAGGTTTAGGGTTAGGTTTATGGTTAGGGTTAGGTTTATGGTTAGGTTTAAATTTAGGGTTAGGGTTAAGGTTAGGTTTAGGGTTTAAGTTAGGTTTGGGATTATGTATAGTTTTAGGGTTATGGTTAGGTTTAGAGTTAGGTTTACATACTGAGCTGAAGACTTGTTGCTGAAACCATGGAGACACAAGGCCGACACTGAATAGATGAATAGTCAGTGCAGCCTCTAAGACAAGATAATTTGTCAAAACCAAAAAAATTTGATTCTCCTTTTTGAACCCATTCTCAAGTTTTTTTTAGATTTCAGCCACGAATCATCATAGGAGGGGCTCAGATCAGAAAAGGTTGTGTAAAAGGTTGTGTAAAAGGTTGTGTAAAATTCTAAAAAAAAAAAATCTTCATTAAAAGCCCATTGTTTTTTTTAAATACATTTTTGAAAAGAATTGGTGGCAGAGGGCATAACTGGGGACCCCTGCCTACGCACATCTTCCCCCAAGACATACTGCTTATACCATTGTCCCCCCATTTGCTTCCTAAGATGATGCCAGGGGCCCATGGGTGACAGGCTTGGGTATGGCCGCATCCTCTGACCCCATGGTATTTATGCTAGTGGGGGATGACCCTGCTACCATTAATATGGGACCCATTATTCTTTATGGCGGTCCTGCCTAAGACAATACATCTTCCTCCCCCTTCCAAACTCCCAGGGGGTTATTCTATTGTTCCAGTGTAGGGGTGCATACACTCACCCTCTATTTGGCTTTTTTATGATGAACCCAGTCCCCTCCCCAACCTCATTCTAATGCACATTAATGATTGATAGAGTTGATTAGTGGAACCATGTTAAGTCATTAAATTGAAATTGTTTGAACATTTTAATCCCCGTCAGACATTTTTTCTGAGTAGGCACACAGACGTGGAGGTTATTATGTATTCATTAGATATAGAAATGCTCAATGCAAATATCACATCCCGCCACCATGCTGCCATTCACATTCAGTCTCATTGTATTCTAAATGAAATTTTACTGGGAAACAATTAAATTCATATAAATGAGTTGGTGCAGTTCCCCAGGTAGCGGCACATTCCTATTCCAATGAAGAAATAAGACCATACATATAGTATCTCTATTCTCTGAAAATATTCATTATGGGGGGAGTCAGATAGAATTGTTCCACTGCAGGTCATTCTCCACCAGTAATTGTGATGGGGCTTCATTATGCACATAGCGTGGCTGAATCTAATTAATCTTTTATTTCATTCTTTCATCAGGATCCAGATTGTATGTAGTACAGGACATGCCTATTACACAGGAATATGGATCAGAAAAACAGGGGGGGAAAGTCACAGAATCGCTTCACTGCACATTGTAAATCAGAATGAGAGACTCTTAAGGTGGCCATACACGGGCCGATAAAAGTTGCCAACAGACCAAGTCGGCAGCTTATTGGCCCGTGTATGGGGGCCCCCGACGGGCTTCCCCGATCGAGATCTGGCCGAAAGTCGGCCAGATCTCGATCGGATGGGGTTAAAAATCCCGTCGGATCGCGGCCGCATCTGTTCGTTGATGCGGTCCCGCGATCCGACCGCCCGTTTGTGAGAGCTAGGATCTGATCGTTGGGCCTTCAAGGTGGGCATATCGGAGGGAGATCCACTCGTTTGGCGACATCGCCAAACGAGCTGATCTATCCATGTATGGCCACCTTTACAATAGAATTCTATGGGTCTCTTTCTCATACGGGAATCTGCTAAGTACAATTTACAAATCTGCTTGGCTACAGTTTAACATGAACCATCTCCTTCATACCGGAATATATCTCTTATATCTACATGAAATAAATAAGCAACAGGTAATAATGACACAACCAGGTCGTGCAAAGAGATACAAAGAGCACAGAGATTTCTCTATTTTCACCATAGGGTGGTGCAGATAACAAGGGGACACCTAATGAGGCTAGAAGAAAGGAGATTTCATCATCAGCATAGGGAGGGTTTCTTTACTGTAACAGCAGTCAGGTTATGGGATTCCCTACCAAGAAAGGGGGATTGAGTGATTCATTGGTGGGGAGGAAAGGAGATCTCACCATCAGCATAGGAAGGGGTTCTTTACTGTAAGGGCAGTCAGGTTATGGGATTCCCTACCAAGAGAGGGGGAATGAATGATTCATTGGTGGGGAGGAAAGGAGATCTCACCATCAGCATAGGAAGGGGTTCTTTACTGTAAGGGCAGTCATGTTATGGGATTCCCTACCAAGAGAGGGGAATGAGTGATTCATTGGTGGGGAGGAAAGGAGATCTCACCATCAGCATAGGAAGGGGTTCTTTACTGTAAGGGCAGTCAGGTTATGGGATTCCCTACCAAGAGAGGGGGGATGAGTGATTCATTAATGAAGAAAGTAGATTTCACCATCGGCATAGGAAGGGATTCTATATAACAAGGGAAGTTGGAATATTAAACTCCCTAGCCAGTGAGATAGCCAGTGGGTTGGGAACCAAGAAAAAAAAAAATATATATATATGCTGTATTGGACAATCAGTAATAAAGGATCCAGGGATGCTGGACCCATGGTTCTCCCCTATAATTTCTTAATTATCTTATTCTTAAAGCCTTAAATTTAACATTTATTCAAATCCAAACATTTCCTAAATAGTTAACCCCTATGACAGCTACCATCATTCATTTTGCTTAGTACTGTCCTTAGTACAAGGGAATGACTATGCTGTGTCTCTCTGTATAGGCAGTTATCAGTGGTAGGGCAGTTCCTGCTGAAAGGTGCACTGCTAGTTCTGACCCATGAAACAATATAGCAGAATCCAGCTGAGTGAGTTTACATAAGGTTTAAGTGCACAGTTTGTTGAAATGATAATGACGAGTACAGCAATGTTCTCAGTTTATACGGCCGTTGCAGCAACACAGTGATTTGCTTTTGTGTCTGGAGTCGCGTTTACAGCTCAGACACGAATCAGCGCAAAGTCCGACTCCCGGCCGAGACAGTTTTCTGCTCACTTGTTTGAAATGCAATAATATTTATTCCAAGAGAGAGAGGGAATAAAGCTCCGCAGTCCCAAATCTCCGACAGTCTGAGGCTGATGCAGCTCCCCGAGTATTTTGAATATATATTTATTTGATATGATGACAGCGGTGTTGTTAGTGAGAAATTGCTGGGCTGCCAGTTCAGCAGTCGGATCTTGTTCCTCGCTTATAAATCAAAATGTAATTATGCACCCAATGTGATTCCATGAACAGCAGTCATAAATCACCCGACTGCTACAAGACTGGATCTCACTGAAACTACAGACTTAGTGCCAGCGAGCGAAGGGTGAGCGGAGAAATGGCACCGAGCTGTGGCACCAGCGGGGTTACAAAAGGGGATCTAAACCTAAATAAAACCAGTAACTTTCCAATATACATTTATTACACAATTTCAGCTGTTATTAGCCAAAGGGACATTAAAAGCAACATCTGCCTGTCCCTGTCTATTCTCAGCATTGCTGGTTCTGACTCCTAAAACAATTTAGCCGAAGGCACCTGTTTATTTTGGCCAAAGGGATACTTTCTAGGAAGCCTTTACTTCTCCTTTATTACCAGTCAAACTGCAGGGACCCCTCTTATAAAGAGGTTTTATGTATGTGTGTGTAGTCGTGGCCCCCCACTTTGCTTCTCCTGCTGATATGCACCCCCGGGGGGCCTCATTGAAGTCAAGACGGATCAGAGTTTGTCAGCAGGAGCAGCCGCCGTATGGAGCACAGAATAGGATTTAGTCAAGGAAATGTCATTTTTAGAAACACCAATAGGATTTAACCATCAGAGTTCAGGCATCTTCTGCCCAGTGATCCCAATTTGGGCACCGTGGGGGGAAATATCTTCATTTTCATTTATTTAACAATTCATTGAATAAGAAGATCATTTAAATCACTGCATTTACTCCAAACGTGCCACTAAGTTTAATGTTGATAGTGAATGTTGAGCACTGCATTAACCCCAGACATGCCAGCAAGATCACCAGAACCCCATGCATGGCACGTTACTAAGTACTACGTATCCCCACAGTGTGTAAGGCTGGTATATTCCGGCACTCAATGCTCAATGTTTAACAGTGTTAAATTGTATAACAGCAATGCAGGGCTCAGAGGATTATGGGTAGACAGAACCCCTGCAGTTCAGTTCTCCATCCATTGCCCTCCATGACCTTCCCGGGTCCCTCAACTCCCTGATCTGATTCTCATGCCCTTTATAGTAATTCCGCAATATCCCGGCCCCGACAGGCACATCCGTGATTAAAATATTCATAACTGCATTAGTGCTGAGATTTCTAATTACTGAGAGGCAATTACTAAATGCCATTAAGGATGTAACATATCATTTCATTTGCAATTTGTTGTGCTCAGAACAAGCGCATCCTGATTCTACTTGAAACCCCAAACTTTGCACACGACCCAGGTCCTGCCATTGACTTGCTGCAAATACATATACTGATACCCAGCATGCATTTCCCTGTAACCTTGTTTTGAGCTAAGGGGGCCCAGCCTGAAGGTCAGTTAGGGGGAGATTTGGGTGAGTGCTTATTTGTACCCTGGGTACCCCTGGAACTATAGCAGGGTGACACCCCAATGTTTCTATATATCTGTAACCTTGTTATGAGCTAAGGGGGCCCAGTCTGAAGGTCAGTTAGGGGGAGATTTGGGGTGAGTGTTTATTTGTACCCTGAGTACCCCTGGAACTATAGCAGGGTGACTGTTACCCCAATGTTTCTATATATCTGTAACCTTGTTATGAGCTAAGGGGGCCCAGCCTGAAGGTCAGTTAGGGGGAGATTTGGGTGAGTGCTTATTTGTACCCTGGGTACCCCTGGAACTATAGCAGGGTGACTGTTACCCCAATATTTCTACGTATATATCTGTAACCTTGTTTTGAGCTAAGGGGGCCCAGTCTGAAGGTCAGTTAGGGGGAGATTTGGGGTGAGTGATTATTTGTACCCTGGGTACCCCTGGAACTATAGCAGGGGGTCACCCCAATGTTTCTATATATCTGTAACCTTGTTATGAGCTAAGGGGGCCCAGTCTGAAGGTCAGTTAGGGGGAGATTTGGGGTGAGTGATTATTTGTACCCTGGGTACCCCTGGAACTATAGCAGGGGGACACCCCAATGTTTCTATATATCTGTAACCTTGTTATGAGCTAAGGGGGCCCAGTCTGAAGGTCAATTAGGGGGAAATTTGGGGTGAGTGCTTATTTGTGCCCTGGGTACCCCTGGAACTATAGTGGGGTGACTGTTACCCCAATGTGTCTGTACTGTATATATCTGCTATGAGTTAAAGGAGCTCTATGCTTTTTGCTTGCACTTTGCTCCTTGTTCCCCCCCAATGATTAATTAGCGCCTCTGTATTGAGTTTAGTGTAGTTCTATGAGTACCTGAAACTGATTGGATTATTTGTACAGAACATTTCCTCCATTGATTGCCACTCGCCTCTAATCAGCAGACATGAAGACATAATTATTCTGAAAGGAAAACAGAACTCGGATTAATATATTGATGTAAATTGTGAGTTTTGTACTTAATGTCGATGTTCAGCCTCCCTTGCAAAACAGCCCGTTCAAAGGGAAAATGATTAATTTTGTTATATAACAGGCAAATTAAAATGAAGCTCTAAGGCAGCTCCTAATTTCTAATTATCCCTAAATTATAAAACCTGCACTCGGCCTCCGGAACATTCACTTTCCCACTCGAGTGTCTGAACGCACCTGTCATTAGTTGCCTATAAATAATTCAATCCAAGTCACACTCAGAATCCACAGACACAGAATCACTAGAAATGTCCTTTAAACAGAGGTCTCAGAGGAGGTTTAGTGAGAGATTCTTGCACACAGGTCTCTTTGTGTTTAAATAGTATTTTTACTCAAATTGGACCCAAATTAATTCTGTATGAGATGCAAAGCACATGGAAATTGCACAGGAGGAGACACCATACAGTAAGGGAGGCATAAAACTGCAAAAGGTCAGGTGAACACAGATCCCCTGAGAAGGAGGGTGGGCAGGGTGTCTCCTGAATTCTATGCACTCATCTCAAAATATGGGTTGGGCTCTCTGCAAAAACATTTGGTGGGGAAGCTCTGTTCATAAAAGTACAAAAAACGTTCCCAGTTGAATATATTCTACGTCTATGTTACTTATTTTGTTACATGGTGCTCGGACAACTGTCGAATAGAGGCAGGAAAATGAAATTAGTAGGAGGTGTAATGTCTTAGTTTTGGGTGTAAATATTTAGGTTAGAAGCTGGATAAAAGTATATATTGAGTTTGTCCTTGATTGGTGGCAGAGAAGTAAGTGCAAGGGAGAAGTACAAGAGCTGAAACAGTCTCAGAAAAAGAATTGATGTAGTCAGGTGGATTCTGAGGGCACAGATGAAAGGCAAGAAAGCCTCAACAGGCAGATAGTTTGGGACAGGCAGAAAATATCTGATAATTAGGCCAATGCTTTATACAGGCAATGAAGAGAAAGTCAGACAAGGTACCAAAGGAGAGATCCAAAAGGGTGGTCAAAGAGACCAAGAGTCAAGTCAGTGTAGTAACTAGGCCAGTTACACTTGGACTTTTATGGAGTCGTGCATGGCTCCTCTTCAATTAAAAATATGTCCTGGAACTCTGAATATTGAGAAAAACGTATCCTACTACCATTTCAAATTTTACAATAGACTTCTATTGGGTAATGTATAACTCCCCAGTTAATGATGTCTATTGAACCACTGAAGATAGAAAAGAATGTAGCACCTAACCCAATTCCAAATCTCAATATAGACTTCTATCAGGACGTGCATGACTCCCCAATTATATGATAATGTCCAGTGGATCGTATCTACTAATTTAATTCAAAATTTTACAATAGATTTCTATTGGGTCATGTATAATTCCCCAGTTAGAAAATCATGTTTAATGGACCACTGAAGATAGAAAAGAATGTAACTTTTAATTAAATTCAAAATCTCAAAGTACTTGCATGACTCCCCAGTTAGAAAATAGTGTCCAGTGGATCTCTGAAGATAGAGAAAAAAGTATCTCCTAATTCCATTCCAAATTTTACAATAGACTTCTATTGGTTCATTCATAACTCCCCAGATAAAAAATCATGTCTAGTGGACCACTGAAGATTGAGAAGAATGTAACTACTAATTCAACACCAAATTTCAAAGTAGACTTTGATGGGGATGTTCAAGTTTCCCCAAATATAAAGAATGTCCAGTGGATCTCTGAATATTGAGAAAAATATTTCTCCTAATTCGATTTCAATTTTTACAATAGACTTCTCTTGGGTCATGCATGACTCCCCAGTTATAAAATCATGCCTAGTGGACCACTGAAGCTGGAGAAGAACACAACTCCTAATTCAATTCCAAATCTCAAAGTGGACTTCAATGGGGATGTGGATGACCCCCAAATTATAAAATAATGTCCAGTAGATCTTGGAAGCAGACTGCCAGAACCTGTGTCATTGGCCTAAAGGCCTCACGTCGGCGAAGTTGAAGGACAGATCTATCGCTGGGATATCATTTTCCTCATACCTCAGTCTACTTTTTCTTATGCTCAGTATTATTCCTGGATACTATTTTCCCTGATTATATAGTAGAGAGTTCATATGTTTGTTCAGTACAACGTCGTGATTGATATGTTCCAAGTCCCTTCTGTTCCAACTCTTGAAAAAACAGCTTTCATATTTATGTTTTATTTGCAGTGTATTCCTCAGCTTTATTGTGTTATTAATGCATTATGTTCGGATAGTCATTTATTTCAGAGGCAAATAAAGTCTGGGACGCATTGTAAATCGCTCACTTACTGAGCAATCTTCATTTTAATTAACATATATCAATAGTCTGTTGTTTTTTTTTTTTAAAGGGATCATGGATCTCCTCCAGGTCTCAGGCTCCTCTCCTCAATAGCTTGCTCGTTAATGCATTCATCGCACAACTGTTTGTAATATCAGTTCATGGTCGAAGGGCCTCAATGAATGAGACTATCTTGCGTTTATGAAATTATTGAGATGTGGAAATAATTATCTGGTGAGTGATTTCATTGCATTAGACCCCTATTGAAAAATAATGTTTGGAATACCTGCTAAAGAGTGACATTGTCAGAGATAATTGAAAAATATACATTAATATGCTGTGGGGAATTAGCGGTTCTTGCCATCAGGGAAAAAAGATTAGACATTAATTGCCATATTTTCATTGCCATCTTTTATCATTCTGCAAAAAAAGGTCTTTCCGCAGAGTGGATACTTCGGGATTTGTAATTATGATACATAAATACGATTATCTCCTGATATTTGTTAAGAAAATCCACAATGTCCTGGGTAATAGGAGATAATAATTACTAAAAGGGTCAAGCTGAGCTCCAGTCAAACCTATTCTGGTGTTATGGCATACAACTGGTGTCTCAAGCCTAGTAGACCCATGCCTCTTAATTAACAAATGGAACCTGCAATTACTGAGGGTTCCACAATCATGATCTGATCCTCCTCTCTCACCAAGGCTAGGACAGCAACATCTTCCTCCATATACATCTTCCCCCATTTCTGAGGGGGACTCAATAGAAATAATGTAACCACCCCATCATTATGTACTTCTAGGACCAATCACTCCCAAACATCCCCTACATCCCATCTCCAACAAGAGCCTCCTCTGCTTCCAAGGTTAGAACATCAACAACCCCAATCCCCATTTCGATTATAACTGGTTTCAGCTACATCTTCCCCCTTTTCCAAGCAGAACTCAACAGAAAGAATATAACCACCCCATCATTATGTACTTCTATGACCAATCACTCCCAAACATCTCCTACTTTCTTCAGCATGTTTCTCCTCTTCTTCCAAGGCTAGGACAGTGACAATCCCAATCCCATTTTAGATTATCACTGGTTTCAGATACATCATCCCCCTTTTCTATGGGGGAACTCAATAGAAAGAATATAATGACCCCCTCATCATGTACTTCTAGGACCAATCACTCCCAAACATCTCCAACCTCCCTTCTCCAGCATGTTCTTCCTCTTCTTCCAATGCTAGGACATAGACAACCCCAATCCCATTTTAGATTATCACTGGTTTCAGCTACATATTCCTCCTTTTCTGAGAGGGACTCAATGTTTCCAAGGCTAGGACAGTGACAATCCCAATCCCATATTAGATTATGACTGATTTCAGATATATTTTACCTTTTTTTCTGTGGGGGACTCAATAGAAAGAATATAACAACCCCCTCATTATGTACTTCTAGGACCAATCACTCCCAAACATCTCCAAGCTACCTTCTCCAGCATGATCTTCCTCTTCTTCCAATGCTAGGACATAGACAACCCCAATCCCATTTTAGATTATCACTGGTTTCAGCTACATATTCCTCCTTTTCTGAGGGGGACTCAATGTAAAAAAATAACTACCCATCATTATGTTCTTCTAGGGCCAATCACTCCCAAACTTCTTTTGCATTCTTTTACCATAATCACACAGAAATATACAATTTGTGTGTCCCTTTCTCACAATCTAGGGTACAGCACATAAATGGAGAAAGTCTTTGTATATAGACGAACTTCATAGGACCTTCACTACTGGCCCTGTCCAATAAGAAAGATTCTATAAACAGAAGCAGCCAATCACTGATTGTTCCCATTCCTTCTGGAGAGCTGAGATGGTCTTACATAATGATAAAACCAGATTCCATGTTTTACTGACCCTACTATCTTCAGGAAAGCTGGGAGCATGGCTGGACATTTCCAGGAATCACCTCAGGGAGGATGGTGTCCTTATGGCAGTTTATGATTGGATTTACCACCCCATTAACGTTATTCATACATTAGCTTTTTGATTGTGAAAACCTCTTTTGCTTAACGTGTTCTTTTCTGTGTTCTTCAGAGTTTTAAGGACTGAACTTGGCTTTAACAGATTGTACTGCCCCCTGTTTGTACAAATGAGTACTGTTGGTAGGCAATGCAGAGTAAGCTCTAATACCTGCTCAGGCTGATACCCAAGAGAACACAGTAGAAGAAGAAGAAGACACTTATTATTGGTACAACTTGTTGAATATCCTTATTGGCAATAAGCAATACAGTTCTGTGACTGCATATTGGGTTGGGTTCAGTCCACAAAAGCAAATAAGCATACATCTCCCATTCCAACTGTTTCTTTCAGTTAAGTTCTTAGCATTAGGGATGGTAAGCCCCAATACAGCTTTGTAAGTTGCATAAAATGTGGGTTTTGCCACACATAATTAATATTGAGTAAAATCCAGAGGAACAGGCACTTCCCTAATAAAATAGCAATTATCCTGACTTTGATATATATCATTAGATGGAATTAAACTAACGCTCTGGTGCTTGGGACCTTACACTGAATAACTCAGAGGAACGGACGTCTCACTATTTCTGGATGAAAAGCTTGCTGTTAGCCAAAGGCCGAGCCTAATTACCCAAGCAATTAAGCGGAAATCTCTGACCTAATTTGTGGTCTCCTTGATACCCTGGAGATGCCAGAAAGTTACTATGAGCTCGTTCTTTATTCTCAGCCATGGTCCAAAGGCCAGCAAAACCTTTAAATATAAAATACTCTAATCTCTTTCTAAAGATCTGAGGGAATAAAACAACTGGGGAGAAGCGGGAGGAAATAAAGACATTCCCATTAGTGGTGTGTACATAATATCTGATTGTTGCGTTCTGCAAGGTTACACTGCAGGTCTGATGTTTGTATACTGCTGAAGAAACAGCTTAAGAAAGTAGGTGAGAGTGAGACATAAAAACCAACTGATTTCTACTTCTAGCTTTCATGTCAGGGTTTCTTAACCTTTTCAGCTTGCAAGACCTTTTTAGCATAGTGACCTTTTTTTGGGTAGAAGAACTACAGGCAGAGACAGAGATAGAGGCCCTAAACTGGAATAGGGCCCCGGTCATAAAGAAAGTACATACTATAATTCAGGGGTGTCCATCTTTCACCTTTGGCCTCCGGTTAGAGGCCATACACACACAGTGTCAGACTGGCCCACCAGGATACCAGGAAAATTCCCGATTGGCCCAGGTGTCAGTGGGTCCTCTTGCTTCTAAACATTTAGCGTATTTTATGGTCATTCCCTATTTCTCTATGGGAAAAATGCTTGATATTGAAAGAATATAGTATGTAAATATAAAAGTCTAGGCTAATAAAGAGGTTGAGTGGGGAGAGGAGGAATAATAGTTTGGAAAGTGGGCCCATGGTCTAAGGTTTTATGTTGGGCCCACGGTCTAAGATTTTCTGGTGGGCCCCTGGCATCCCAGTCACCATTTATAGATCACTAAAAGTTGATGTTCCTTCTATGGGGTCTATAAACAATCTCCAACACCAGTATTGCCCAAAAGGTAGATCGTGATTTCTTAGTTGGCATTGAACTGGAGACCAGAAGACCAAGAACAAGTTGGGTGACTCTTAATTCATATCTGTTTACTAAATATATTGTTGGAATGTATCTCACCATTATATAGGTTTAATTAACTCTCGTTAAACCTACTTTTATACTTTTATATCATTCAAATAATCCCACATGTTCCCACAGTGAGTGAGAGATAGCAGGTAGGGCAGGATGAAGAAAGATGATACCTTGCCCCACAAACGACTGCTTTCTAAACAAAGTCTATTGGTCTTAAAGGAGAAGGAAAGCTACGGAGGCATTTTATTGCCAATAGATTAGCTGCAATAGTGCAAGCTAGAATGCTATATTTATTCTGTAGAATATTTTACCATACCTGAGTAAAAAGCTCTAGAAACTCTCTGTTTGTTTAGGATAGGAGCTGCAGTATTAACATGGTGTGACATCACTTCCTGCCTGAGTCTCTCCCTGCTCTGGGCTCAGATTACAGTAGAGAAGGGAGGGGGGGGAAGAGGAGCAAACTGAGCATGCTCTTGCCCAGGGCAATGAGGTTTAAGCTGAAGGCAGGAAGTCTGATACAGAAGCCCATGAGTACACCATAGAAGGAAAGAAATGCTGTGTTTCTTTTGACAGGGGACTCAGAGCAACATTACTTTGGGGGTTTACTGGTATATTTAGATGGACCTTTCTGATAAGGCTTACTTAGTTTTAACCTTTCCTTCTCCTTTAATGAAGTCATTTGCACATGGATAAGAAACTGGCTACAGGATCGGGTACAGAGGGTGGTTGTTAATGGGACATTCTCTACTTGGAGTAAGGTTCTTAGTGGGGTCCCTCAGTCCTCAGTATTGCGGCAACTTTTATTTAACTTGTTCATTAATGACTTAGGGGAGGGAATTGTAAGTAATGTATCAGTGCTTGCAGATGAGACAAAACTATCAGCCCAATTAATTCCATCCAGGATGTGACACTTGCAACAGGATCTTGACAAACTGGCAATCTGGGCAGCTAAGTGGCAAATGAGATTCAATGTTGATAAATGTAAAGTCCTGCACCTGGGATGTAACAATATCCACTTATACCCTTAATGGGACTGCACTAGGCAAATCCATAATGGAGACGGAGCTTGGAGTCCTTGTAGATAATAAACATGTCTGTAGCAAGCAATGCCAGTCAGCAGCATCAAGGTCTGGAAGAGGGGGTCATTCTTCCACTGTATAGAGGACATTATTGTATTAGAGAGGGGACAGAGAAGGGCAACTAAGCTGGTAAAGGGAAAATCTTAGCTATGAGGAAAGACTGGCCAAATTGGGGATGTTCACGCTGGAGAAGAGGGGCTTAAGGGGTGATATGATAACTATGTATAAATATATAAGGGGATCATATAATAATCTCTCTAATGATTTATTTACCAGTAGATCTTTCCAGCTGACACAAGGTCACCCATTCCGATTAGAAGAAAAGAGGTTCCAGCTAAATATTGGGAAGGGGTTTGTTACAGTGAGAGCTGTGAAGATGTGGAATTGTCTCCCTGAATCAGTGGTACAGGCTGATACATTAGATATGTACAAGGAAGGGTCGGATGCTTTATTCACCAGTAGCTCCTCCCAGCAGACAGGAGGGAGCCAATGATATTAGAGGAGGGAAAGGGGTGTTACAGGGAGAGCTGGGAAGTGAATCAGTGGTACAGGCTGATACATTAGATATGTACAAGGAAGGGTCGGATGCTTTATTCACCAGTAGCTCCTCCCAGCAGACAGGAGGGAGCCAATGATATTAGAGGAGGGAAAGGGGTGTTACAGGGAGAGCTGGGAAGTGAATCAGGGGTACAGGCTGATACATTAGATAGGTACAAGGAAGGGTCGGATGCTTTATTCACCAGTAGCTCCTCCCAGCAGACAGGAGGGAGCCAATGAGATTAGAGGAGGGAAAGGGGTGTTACAGGGAGAGCTGGGAAGTGAATCAGGGGTACAGACTGATACATTAGATAGGTACAAGGAAGGGTCGGATGCTTTATTCACCAGTAGCTCCTCCCAGCAGACAGGAGGGAGCCAATGAGATTAGAGGAGGGAAAGGGGTGTTACAGGGAGAGCTGGGAAGTGAATCAGGGGTACAGACTGATACATTAGATAGGTACAAGGAAGGGTCGGATGCTTTATTCACCAGTAGCTCCTCCCAGCAGACAGGAGGGAGCCAATGAGATTAGAGGAGGGAAAGGGGTGTTACAGGGAGAGCTGGGAAGTGAATCAGGGGTACAGGCTGATACATTAGATAGGTACAAGGAAGGGTCGGATGCTTTATTCACCAGTAGCTCCTCCCAGCAGACAGGAGGGAGCCAATGAGATTAGAGGAGGGAAAGGGGTGTTACAGGGAGAGCTGGGAAGTGAATCAGTGGTACAGGCTGATACATTAGATAGGTATAAGAAGGGGTTGGATGGTGTTTAGCAAGTGAGGGAATACAGGGATATGGGAGATAGCTCATAGTACAAGTTGATCCAGGGACTGGTCCTATTGCATCTTGGAGTCAGACGGAATTTTTCTCCCTCTGAAGCAAATTGGAGAGGCTTCAAACAGGATTTTTTGCCTTCCTCTGGATCAACTGGCAGTTAGGGAGGTCAAAAAAAAAAAGTTAAAAGGTTGAACTTGATGGACGTGTGTCTTTTTTCAATCTAACTTACTATGTTACTATGTTAAAGTTATGGATTACAGATACAATCTTAATTGTTTAGATATTTTTCAGTTAAAATCAATGGAACTTAACATATAGCAAGAATGGTTTCTTCCCCTGGGTACCATGTTCCTAGTGCCTGAAAATTTGTTTTCTTTATGCTTTTCAATTCATAGCTCACTCAGTGCTAGTGCAGGCTGTCACACGAGGCTTCCAAAACTCAGGGGGTGCTGTACTCATTTCCTATGGTATTCAGATGTCACCTGATCTTGTATAGAGGGTTGGATGGACTGAGGAAGACTGAGGAACCAAATGTCAACCACAAGTTGA
This sequence comes from Xenopus petersii, assembly GCA_038501925.1. Taxonomy (NCBI): domain Eukaryota; kingdom Metazoa; phylum Chordata; class Amphibia; order Anura; family Pipidae; genus Xenopus; species Xenopus petersii. Next base: position 236,990,475 of record CM076672.1, on the reverse strand, counting down.
GATATACCTGTACAAGTTTTTTAAAAGGTGCTGTGTGAGGCTAATTAGCAAAAACCAAAATAATATGGGCAAGGTAGACAAGCAGACAGTCATGATGGGGAAAATACCAGGAGATGGAAAAGGACAAAATTAGGAACAGAATCCCAAAATAAATTTCAGTATTGGCTTAGGTACCTACCTGCAGAGTACCCTCAAAGCATTCACATTTCAGACCTTATTTCCTTACTGCTAATAGCCTGACTGGGTCACCCGGATAAAGTGCTGATTATAACGTGGTCTTTGTCCTCCCGCTCAGTCTTGATGTAAGAAAACCTTTTTGTTAGTAACCTGGAGGATCTGCCTCCCAGAGTGAAGTCAATTCCAGTTTACTCTGTTCCTGAGTTTATTGATAAAAACTATAACAAAGTACAAATCAGAGCATATTATATTATACATTGCACTAAACACAGAATCATATCAATAACAAAACAGATGAAACCAAAGAGTCAAGTGACCTACTATATTATCACAGGGTTTATATTGCCTCTAATTAATTTCATTTACAATAATATACACACAGACATCTCCAGGCTCGGATTTGTGGAAAGGCCACCTAGGCCCGGGCCTAGGGTGGCAGGATTTTAGGGGGGCGGCCGGCTGCCCAACCCATCCACATTCAAAAACACTGGGGATGCGCAGGAGATACAATCATTTTTTAAATTTCCCATGTGCCAATCCTCATTGCTCAGGTCCAGATGATGAAAATTTGAATGAATAAAGGGGAGGGGACAGGGGCGACGAACGGCAGTGGGCCTAGGGGCACCCACTATGTAAATCCGGCCCTGGACCCCTCAGTCTAATGCAGACTCCCATTATACTTCCTTCACAGAGACTTGGCTGTCTTTTTCCTACACAAACAGAAGTGCAAAAATTAATCTGTTTGAGTGCAGTTCTCCTCTAAAGGTCTCAGAGATTTAGCCGATATTCCCACTTCTCCTGATCTTTCTCACTGAACCCCTTTTATTCCCGTGGATCCTTTACGCTCTTCCAGAAAGACACTCTCCTCCTTAACTAAAACTGCAGAAGTTCCCTCCAGCCACCGCTTCCCTTTCCTTTTCTTCCCATGATCCTCTTCCAGCCTTTTAGAGCCTCCTGATGTTTCCCAGAGATGCCTTGAGTGCCCTCAAAAGGCCCATCTCCCTTACTCTCTTTCCCAGAACACCCCACCTCTGTCTCTCTGCTTTCTTCTCTCTCCAGCCTTTGTAGCTCTTCCTCCTACTCCATCATCTCCCCCAACCTGCCCTGCTGAATAAAGTGAATCTACTGGAAATCTCTGCTTTCCCTTTGGAGATACGTCTACCTTTCTTCAGCCTTGGTTTTCTCACCTGCTACCACTCCATTGCTGCTCTGGTTGGTTCCACACTGGCCTCCTTCCTCTCGCCACCACCTTCCTCTCTCCTCTCTGCACTGCTCTCCTCTATTTCTGCGTTTAGCGGGTGGTGAATAAATTTGCAAAACTGCTGAGAAAATTAGCCAGTGAAAAATCCGCCATGGCAAAAACATTCGGGCTCTCCTCAGAATAGTCGCACACATAAAAATTGTCGCGCGTCAAAATTATTCGGACGCCCATTGACTTTAATGCATTTGGACAATATAGGCACGCGTATAAAAATAAAAAAATAAATACAAATTGTCACGGGCGATGATATTGATGCACGTCAAAGTTATTTTGATGCCCGTTGACTTCAATGCGTTTCGTAAATTTTGCGAATTTTGCTGGAAATTTGCGAATTTTTCAGTGAAGTAAATCGAAATTAATTCACACATCACTACTCTCCTCCCTATGGGGTTTTCACTCTCTCTGCCCTTCCTATACTTCCTCATATACCTCCTGTGCTTCCTCCTGTTCTCCCTGCACTTCCTCCTGAGCAGTGGGCACTTGCTGGCACTTACTGGCACTTGCTGGCACTTGCTGGCACTTACTGGCACTTGCTGGCACTTGCTGGCACTTGCTGCTGTGACTCCCCAGACTGAAGTCCCACCGTAGGACAAGCCTTGCCTGAGTTGGATGGGGTTGGGCACAGGGCTGTCTGTGGCAGGTGCAAGTAGGTGGACTGTGGTTGAGTTGCAGGTCAGTAGGACAGGGTCATGGTTTAACCATGGACCAGAACAGAATATGTGTAGGACTTGATATGACCATATGTTCCACCAACGTGCCCAGGAACTACAACAGATAGATTGGGGGTTAATGTCACAGCCATCACGTGACTACCTCGCTGGCACAACAGTTCTTGAGTTCAAACCCAAATAGAGACAAATGTTGGGAATGAGTATATTTTATTTAAAGACATTTTTAAATGTCTAAAAGATTAGGACTAATTTTATTGTATTCGATATTCTGCTGGTACTGGAATGTTAATTGGCAGCACAGCATAGAAAAGGGTAATGACATCTCAAGTCTCAGGCTGGGAACAGAAAGCCTTAAATAGAAGCTGAAGCTCAGCACCGGCATTTGGTTAATAAGAATAAGAAGTGATTTAAACCCTACAAATGTGGCTTATGGCCGCTCTGCCCAAGGATAACTCTATTTTACCTGCCTGCAGGAACGCACTAGAGTGAGAAGAGAAACATGTCACATATATCTATTTCCTCACACATTTTAACACGAACAGATGGTTTTTATTCCATAACAATGTTGTGTAGGATTTCATTAGCGGCTGATTTGCCCTCCCGTTGGAAGGACTGCGGCTGCTTAACATTTCATGCCTTATATACTTTATCCTTTTCCTCTGCCGCCCGTATCTCTAACCGGGTTTGAAGGTCTCATTTATTATCACCTAGCATTATTATTAAAGTCAAACTCATTTATCTATTCATAGAATTTGGGAGGCTGTGACCTTGCTCGCTCATCAAGGTCCCCCGGGTTGTTTTTAAGGGGACACATATTAAGGGGACATTGCTTCTCAGATTTCTGAGATGATTCCAGTGAATTCCGGGCGCCTTTTGTTCAACTTCTAAAATACCTGGTTCCTTTTTTTCTCTGGCACTTGTAGGCATGATTAATAATGGATGGGATTATTTATTCATACACTTACAAAATATTGTATCAGGGAAGATAAATGGCACGCGGCTCCCAAGTGAAGGAGAAGAACACGATTAGGAATTATATACATGTGTAACCTTTAGGGCACGGCGGAAAGGAGCAAATGAAAAATCGCTGCCCCTGACTGCCCACAAGGGCCACAAGTGCCAACCCTGCAATACAATTACTTTTCTTGATTATATCTAGAGGTGAATGAGTTCTCCCATGATCTCACGGAGCATGGGCTGAATTGGAAAATGTATCATTCTCTAGCACTGACAGACCAGGATCATCCTGGGAAGAACCTTGAGTGGGACAGGTTGAACAGTCAGACAATCTAGAAAGAATCCAGACTGGGCCAGTTGAACATTCTATAAGCAATCCTAGGTTGGAAGGTCAGGCAGTCTAGAAAGAATGCACACTGGAGCAGTTGGACATTCTATAAGCAATCGTAGTGGAAATAGTCTGGAATGGGGCCGTTGGCCAGTCTATAAACAATCATAGTGGAAAGAGCCTAGATTGGGGCAGTTGGGCAGTCTATAAGCAACTGTAGTGGAAAGAGTCTAGACTGGGCAGTTGGGCAGTCTATAAACAATCATAGTGGGAACAGTCTAGACTGGGGCAGTTGGGCAGTCTATATGCAATCGTAGTGGAAAGAGTCTAGACTGGGGCAGTTGGGCAGTCTGTAAGCAATTGTAGTAAAAAGAGTCTAGACTGGGGCAGTTGGGCAGTCTTTAAACAATTATAGTGGAAAGAGTCTAGACTGGGGCAGTTGGGGAGTCTATAAGCAATTGTAGTGGAAAGAGTCTAGACTGGGGCAGTTGGGCAGTCTACAAACAATCATAGTGGAGAGAGTCTAGACTGGAACAGTTGGGCAGTCTATAAGCAATCATAGTGGAAAGAGTCTAGACTGGGGCAGTTGGACAGTCTATAAACAATCATAGTGGAAAGAGTCTAGACTGGGGCAGTTGGGCAGTCTATAAGCAATCCTAGGTTTGGATGGTCAGGCAGTCTAGAAAGGATACAGACTAGGACAGTTCGTCAGTCTATAGATAATCATAGTGGAAAGAGTCTAGACTGGGGAATCTATAAGCAATCCTAGGTTGGATGGTCAGGCAGTCTAGATACAGGGGATACAGATTGGGGCACTTGGTCAGTCTATAAGCAATCCTAGGCTGGAAGGTCAGAAAATCTAGAAAGAATTCAGACTGGGGTCATTGTAAAGTCTATGAGCAGTTGTAGTGGAAAGAGTCTAGAATGGGGCAGTTGGGCAGTCTATTAGCAATCATAGGTTGGACAGTCAGACAATCTAGAAAGAGTCCAAGGCAGGTGCAGTCTGACAATGTAGGATCAATCCTGAGTGAAGCAGTCTGACAATCCTGATTGGGCTTGGGTTGGCTCTGGCCAAGAAGGGGAGCACCAGCTGTGGGTTAAGGAAGGCGCTGGGTCATACTTCAGTCAATACTGATCCCTCACTATGGTCCAGAAGGGAGTTTAGTTCTATAATGTAGAAGAGACCTTTGGGGTGGGTTGGGTGTAGGTAGGGAAGTAGTGGGTTGGGGCTGGGTTCATCCCTTACTAGGATGTTATTCTTTAGACACACAATGGACCTGCTATGGGCACAAGGTTTGCACTTACCAAAGTCAGTGTTAAGCACAGGCCCCAGTTCACCTCAATTTGCTTTCATCAAGTATCACTAGTGATGGGAATTCGTTGCAAATTTCCATGCTTTACTGAAAGCAAATTCACTTGCGAAACTGCGGTGAAAATTCGCCAATGAAAAATCTGCCTTGTCAAAAAAAAAACAAATTGTCACACCTCAGAATAGCAGTGCTTGTAAAAATTGTTGCGCATCAAAATTATTTTGACACCCATTGACTTCAATGAATTTCGCAAAATTTTCACCACTTCACAAATTTCAAGATGGGCACAGATTCGCCCATCACTAAGTATCACAAGAATAAGAGCTCAGGTGCCCCATGATGGGAGGGACAGTAGGTTTAAGTCCAGCAAAAAATACAATTTTAATGGGTGAGATTTTGTGCCCATTTACGTGCCTCGCTCACAAGCAAATGACCCCTTTAATCTAAAACAACAATATCCCAGTGAGGCCAGTGACAGATATGTCTGTGGTTGTGGCCTGACAGTTGTTATGAGTCCCCCGGGCTTTGAGCAGTGACACCCCCATTAGGCAGAGAGTCCCCTTCTCACCCCTCTCAGAAGTCCGTCAAGAGTTAAGTCCCAATCAGAGGCAAATAGTGACAGACTCTCCTCAGCCTCGGGCTTCAGTCTATTCCCTGACACATGATAAAGATTAGTAATTATGTGAGTGACAGAGATCTGCAGCTCGGTGTAACTAAGAGGAGGGTTACATACGTCTTTCCCTAAGCTCTCCCATCTGACTCACACTTTGAGCAAAAACAAACATTTGCTGTAATCGACCTGTCACAGGAAGATTTATGGACCACGAGCTTTTTATTGAGGAACAAATTCGTCTCACGTTTAGAATAAGAGCTTGACTCATATCTGCACTATACGTGTCTGCCTTGTCTGTATCATCCTCACAGCTAATTCACAGCCCTCCTTCTCTCCCCAAAAATAACTTACAGCCTAATAAGGTGAGAGCCGACCCCACAACATTAATTCGAAATTAGTATTTTCAGAACCAGAAACAGCAGTTCATTGTCCTGTACTTACACAGACCATTGAGGAACAAGAAAAAAAGTACAAAGAAGAGCAACTAAGCTGATAAAGGGAATGGAAGGGATCAGTTACGGGGAAAGGCAAGTTGGGATTGTTACACTGGAGAAGAGACAGTTAAGGGGGATATCATCACTATATATAAATATATAAGGGGGATATGATCACTATATATAAATATATAAGGGGGATATGATCACTATATATAAATATATAAGGGGATATGATTACTATATATAAATATATAAGGGGGATATGATCATTATATATAAATATATAAGGGGGATATGATCACAATATATAAATATATAAGGGGGATATGATGACTATATATAAATATATAAGGGGGATATGATCACTATATATAAATATATAAGGGGGATATGATCACTATATATAAATATATAAGGGAGATATGATCACTATATATAAATATATAAGGGGATATGATCACTATATATAAATATATAAGGGGATATGATCACTATATATAAATATATAATGGGATATGATCACTATATATAAATATATAAGGGGGATATGATCACTATATATAAATATATAAGGGGGATATGATCACTATATATAAATATATAAGGAGGATATGATCACTATATATAAATATATAAGGGGATATGATCACTGTATATAAATATATAAGGGGATATGATCACTATATATAAATATATAAGGGGGATATGATCACTATATATAAATATATAAGGGGGATATGATTACTATATATAAATATATAAGGGGGATATGATCATTATATATAAATATATAAGGGGATATGATCACTATATATAAATATATAATGGGATATGATCACTATATATAAATATATAAGGGAGATATGATCACTATATATAAATATATAAGGGGATATGATCACTATATATAAATATATAATGGGATATGATCACTATATATAAATATATAAGGGGATATGATCACTATATATAAATATATAAGGGGGATATGGTCACTATATATAAATATATAAGGGAGATATGATCACTATATATAAATATATAAGGGATATGATCACTATATATAAATATATAAGGGGATATGATCACTATATATAAATATATAATGGGATATGATCACTATATATAAATATATAAGGGGGATATGATCACTATATATAAATATATAAGGGGATATGATCACTATATATGAATATATAATGGGATATGATCACTATATATAGATATATAAGGGGGATTGAACACTATATATAAATATATAGGGGGGATATGATCACTATATATAAATATAAAACAGATGCTAAGAGAGGAATAGTGAAGATAAACTTGATTATTTCAGAAGAGAATTTTTAATTGATTGTATTTAGAAAGTTTCTTATTTCAGTATGCTGAAGCTTATATGAAATTTTAATTTTCTCGATAGTTCCCCTTTAATAAACAAACAGTATTTACAGGCAAATTCATATCTGATTGAAACCCTCGTTAAGAAGAAGGCCGAGCTGTGCTTCTAATCACTGACTTTTCCTGATTAATGGCTTTTTAAGCAAGTTATCGTTCTTTGTAACAAATGCTGGTGCTGCCTTTGATTTTATTCCGATTGGTCTCGCTCTAGCGAGTGATTGGTGATGTGACACTTCCAAATAAACTCGCTCTCTGCTGTCACTCGCATCACAGGGAGAAGGATTTCTTTCCTTTCATACAAACGCTTGTGGGTGAAGTTATGTAGTTCAGCAATGCTCCATACAGAAGGGCCCAGTTACTTACACCCTGTAGTACAGGTATTGGATCCGTTATCCAAAAACCCATTATCCAAACTCTGAATTATGGAAAGGCCGTCTCCCATATCATATAATCAAATAATCCAGATTTTTAAAAATGATTTTCTTTTCCTAAAACAGTAGCTTGTACTGGATCCCAACTAAGATATAATTAATCCTTATTGGAAGCAAAACCAGCCTATTGGCTTTATTTAATGTTTATATGATTTTCTAGTAGACAAGGTATGAAGATCCAAATTACAGAACGATCCATTATCCAGAAAACCCCAGTATTCTGTAAAACAGGTCTCGTACCTGTATAAATCAACCTCCCGGTACTGATGCTGAAAAAGGGTGCAATTCCAATGTCCTTCAATTTCTGCCCAGCAAATCAGTACAATTAGTTGGAATAAAGGTTCAGTGGAGTGGGAGTTAGATCTGTCTGGTTTTATAGGGATTGTCTGATTCAGAACTGCCTGTCTGGGGTGTCAGAGGTCCGAAACCACTGCCTCATTGGCTGAGAATTCAGCCGACCCCTTCCTGCCATGTCATAACCCTTTCTCCTACATAATGTACTCCACCTCTGATGTCACCAGCTCCACCCCCAGATCCAGCGTCAGATTGGTGTATTGGGGGCAACCGGGACTGCGACACCCCCTGCCCTCCTGACATCAACCCCCTGCGTGAGCTTTGTGTTGAACATCACGTTGCATCCAGCTTCCAGATAAGGTTTGACTGGGCCAGCGGGCTTCATGATAACCTGGTGTCCTGCCGGCCCAGATCATCTTTGTTTAAAAGATGGCAACCCTAGTGTCAGTACTTACTATAATTTCCCTTTTTTGGAACATTGACATGTAACCAATCATAGAACGTGAAAATTCCCATGGATAGAACTTGTATGGTGGTCCCCCTTTTCCAGAACCCCTCTGCAGCATTAACTTGCTGCCCACCAGCTCACTTGTTTACTCCCTACTACCCTGGGCAGTCTCCACCCTTTTAGGCCAATAAGATAGAGGCTCTGTTTTATCCTCCCAGTTCTTCTTCCCTCTATCAACCTGACATCTCCTTGACCAATCAGATTAGTCAATTATGACTATGGTTAGCGACTACTATGATAGGTAAGAGGGAATCCTCAGAACACAGTGCACAATTCCATTGCAGCCCCTTCCCAATTAAAAGATACATCTGTAGAGCCTGTTGGAGCATCTTACTGGGCACTGTATCTTCTGCTCTGATGGGGTCTCACATAGAGTGTAGGCTGGGGTGGTTGGGATTGGACTGGCCCACCGGGAGAAATCCAAGTGAGCCCTAGTAAGTCCCACTGCCCCAAGCTCATTAGATATGAATTTTACATGGTTTAGGCATTGGGCAGTGACATGTGACCCTTGGAATCAGGACTGGGGGGCCCAGGTACTCCGGGTCTGGTGCTGAAGATCCCTCATTTGATGCCAGTGTTACCCATAGAGCAGTGACCAGACAGAACCAGTATACTGTGGCCAAATCCATCCTGTGGAGTGAGGCTTAAAGGCAAAATATCCCCTTTCTGAACTATTTTTTGATTATTTGATCAAATGCCGGAGCTTTTTCTGCACGTTCCCTCTGATTCTCTGCACTTCAGCCGCCAGCGAGGGCCTTTCACACACCCAAATAGCTTATTACGGCAAAGCATCATCTTAATCATCTCAGATGAGCTTCCTTATTGACCCATGAAAAGATGTTGTTTACGCGCATGAAGTTGGACAGGTCTGCGTTGCCCTGGAAACCACAAATTGCATCTTCCTCAAAGTGGGTCTGTAATCAGAAGGGAACGAGGGGGAATCAGAGGGACTAGGAGACATGTGCACTGGTGATTAGTGATGAGAAGGGCTCGCTCTGCTCCCATCAAATGTCCTTAATTCTACATCATTACCCATAATCCCTTCTGCCAAAAGCTCTCCTGTAAAGGGAGGGGGTGATATCCTTATTGATGAGTGAGTGAGTGGACTGAGGAACAGTTGGTATTAAAGCAAAACTTCCATGATCATTTCCCAGCGATTTCTATTATCCCACTTTTAATATAAATTACTTTATTACACAGGGTGCCATTCCGATATTTTACAGGGAACTGAAAAGTTATAATTCCAGTTTGTGTTGAAATAGGATTATATTTCCAGGTACCAGTGTGTCTTTTCTGCCTTTTTCTACAATAAATATTACTTAGTAAGTAGGACCCTCCAAACCACTGGCCATCACCTGTCTCTGGCCCCTGGAAGGTAGACCTGCCTCCATTGAAAAAAGCCCAACTCAATTGCTACTCCCATAGTGGTGCCCATTATGGCCAAAACGCACTTGTGATCCACCAGAACCAGACTCATTCCCCATGCAGCCAGTGAATTGGACCTCTGAGTCTTTATGCTTTGGGGCTCCTCACTGGACTCTGCTTTCTCCCTGGTGGCACCCATGAGCTGAGGACCAGTAACACCACATAGTTTGGCATATCGTGCTTTCATGAGGTTCCCTCCATGCTTCAAGCACAAGGCATGGGTACAAGTGATACAGGTATGGGCCTTAGGGGCCTGTAGAGCTCCAGCGCTTGCACCTGTACCTGCGGTCAATGCACCCTGTTATCTTAGAGGATCTGGTTATTCCAGCAAAGTGGATGGGTCTTGGGGTTTTTTGGTGTATTTGGTGGGGTCATAGGCAGGGGTTTGGCATAATGAGGCATGGACGGGAGGAAAATGTATACATAAGACTTCTTGGGGCACCATCCTTCTTGCTGGCAGGACCAACCTCCCAGAGAATCCATGTTGCCAGGGGATAATAATTGAGGCCCCTTGTGGTGAGGGATAGGGTTTCCACCTTTTAAAATTAAATGTATCCTCTGTGGAGGGAGATGCAGGTGTTAGAAGGCAGGTTGGAGACATTGGTGGGTGGATTGATGAAGTTTGTGGACAGACTGATGACATCAGTAGGCAGATCGATGATGCATTTGGGCAGAACAGTGATGTAAGGGGCATGATAATAACAGATTCTTTATGGGAACTGATTAAATATTGGGATCAGGGATTAATTGGGTGGGCCAGAGACAGAACAAAGGATATTACAAATGTACCGGCAATATAGTACATGGCCTGTAAATCTGTTATACTGGTCCTAGCCTTGGAAGAAAAATACTGGTCCTGTGATAACCCTAGGGGAAACTGCTAATAATTAATGGCAGCCTCCTTGTCCTCACATAGGGGTCTACCAATATCCTCCCAGCGGGGACCTACTTACCCTCACAGAGATCACCGGCAGCTCTGCAGTGCCAATTTACCTCCTGAGCTTCTTGCACTTGTCAGGCAGCAGGTCAGGCTCACTGGTGCTCATTTATCAGCACTGGGCAGCATTTGGGCAGTAACCTACACTATCCAATCAGTCATTCATAGTCAACCATATGTAGAGCATAGTATATAAAACAATCAAAATAAAAAATGTGCCCAGGTTCAAATTTGCCTAGATTTCTATATTATAACATTTTGTTACGGGTCCTTTCTTCTCAAGCCCTCTCCCATCTGTCCGACTTTCATCCTGACATACAACTGCCCTGTTGCTCTGGTCAATGGAAATCAAAGGCTGATATTCTCCATGTCAATGTCATTAATCAGCATCATTAACTTTCCCTTTACAATTTCAAGTTACATGTAGGCGGCATTGAATCTTATGTCTTTGATCCACCTGAGTAGCTTGGGGGCTGATGAGCATTGTGGAGAGAAAAGGTCTTTGTTCTAATCAATACGGACATTCCCATTGGAAAGGCAAAGCTGTCATTCCCAATCTGAAAGGAAATCTATTTGCACCGTTTATGTTCTCTGGAGAGCCTGTTATGTTGGAAATGGCTTGATTTTTCCTTCTAAAGTCTTTAGTGACTGAAATAATTAATGAGACGTTTGTATTGTTCCCCCAAAGCAATATTGGGGTCTCTCCAATGCAACAAGCTGCACGTATGTGATGGTTAAATCAGTTATTGAACTTCTGTTTTCACTCGCTGTTTCTGGGAGATATTAAATTAAAGTAAAGGTTGGGTTCGTGCAGGACCGGCCGGTTCTGTGATTAGCAGAATGAGAATATAGACGAAATGCCTTCAGTTGACTTAGTAGAGAGACCAATGTCCGGCACAAGCAGCACAGGGTCAGACTTACAGACACATCAATGACCACAATTCTAATAGCTGCTACTTCTTGTTATTCACTCTCTTCCACTGGTTTCATCTTCTAATCTCTATTGAGACAAACACAGGGACCCAATTCCATAGAGAAAGTACAGAGAAGTGTGACTAAGCTATAGATCACAATATATAAATATATAAGGGGGATATGATCACTATATATAAATATATAAGGGGATATGATCACTATATATAAATATATAAGGGGATATGATCACTAGATATAAATATATAAGGAGGATATGATCCCTATATATAAATATATAAGGGGATATGATCACTATATATAAATATATAAGGGGGATATGATCCCTATATATAAATATATAAGGGGGATATGATCACTATATATACATATATAAGGGGGATATGATCACTATATATAAATATATAAGGGGGATATGATCACTATATATAAATATATAAGGGGGATATGTACACTATATATAAATATATAAGGGGGATATGATCACTATATATAAATATATAAGGGGGATATGTACACTATATATAAATATATAAGGGGGATATGATCACTATATATAAATATATAAGGGGGATATGATCACTATATATAAATATATAAGGGGGATATGATCACTATATATAAATATATAAGGGGGATATGTACACTATATATAAATATATAAGGAGATATGATCACTATATATAAATATATAAGGAGATATGATCACTATATATAAATATATAAGGGGGATATGATCACTATATATAAATATATAAGGGGATATGATCACTATATATAAATATATAAGGGGGATATGATCGCTATATATAAATATATAAGGGGGATATGATCACTATATATACATATATAAGGGGACCATACAATAAGCTCTCTGTTTCCTTATTGACCAACAGATCCTTTAAAAAAGTGTCAGGCCAAGGAGCTTTGGGACCCAAGGCAAGAGTAGATTTTTGCAACCATTGTCCCACCCCACAATTTCAACCAACCAGTTGGGTGAGGGAATCACCAGGGGGGCTGCGGGAGTGGGTGGGGGTGTTAAGTGGGGTGTAGGACCTATTACCATTGACTTTGGTGCCAACACTACTTGGTCAGAGCCAATAAGGGATATTGCCACTCCTTGTCCAATCAGGGCACAGATTCCAACAAAAATTTCTTATCTTCTTCTGGATGAGCTGGAAGTTAGCAAAGATTTACTTGAAGAAAACTTTGAATTTAATGAACTTTTTGAACCACATCTACTATATAAGTAAGTGATGGTGCAGCTCTCAGCTGGTTGCGCTCGGCAGCTGTTATATAGTTGTATAAATCATTGTGTGGATACAACAGCATTTCCCCTTTGACGGATTTGTTTTCTCGCATATTTATTTGTGCCCTAGGCCTCCTTTGCATTCCCCTCGCTGTCCTGCTTGCAGTCTATTCTCTGTATCCCGTGGACAGATACCTGCACCGGGGAAATAACTCACACCATACACAGCCATGAATCAATACCTGTTCTCAACGCTGCAAGCACGGCAGCATAAATCACACAAACTGAGAAATGACGCGGAGGGAAAACAGGCACAAAATAAACAGGGAATCTGAAAGACAAATTAAAATCAGAATTTCTATATGGATTTAGCTGCACAAAGAGCAGGGCAAAATGAATGTTAAAGTTTGTTATATGAGCAATGAAACTAAAGTGCTGTAACACACATACACATACACTGTACACACAAGCATTCTCATACCAAAGACAGATTAAGGCAGAATGGGTCTATAGGCAATATGTTGGTTTTGGGCCCTGTTCTACTAGTGATAAGGTCTAGAGGCACATACAGTACAGAGATACCATTAGAAGTTCAAGGGTTGGTGTTGGGCCTACAGCCATGCAAATAAAGTTCCAATAGAAAAATACCTGCATGTAGGAATTGTGGCATAATATATAACAGGGAAAGCAGGGGAAAGTTGGGCACAATAAAGGCATTGATGCTTTACACATGTGTTGCACTTTGGAGAGTGTAGGACAAGATGGAGACAGTAGAGCAAGATGAAGACAGTAGGACCATATGGAGACAGTAGAGAGAGATGAAGACAGTAGAGAGATATGGAAACAGTAGAGAAAGATGGAGACAGAAGAGAAAGATGGCGACAGTAGGACAAGACAGTGACAGTAGAGAAAGATGGAGACTGTAGGACAAGATGGAGACAGTAGGACAAGATGGAAAAAGTAGGACAAAATGGTGGCAGTAGAGAAAGATGGAGGCAGTAGGACAAGATTAATAGAGTAGAGAATTATGGTGATTGCATGGCCAGATGGAGAGAGTAGAGTAAGATGGAGACCATATTGAAAGATGAAGTCACCAGGGCAAGATGGACAATAGGAGAGTAGAGTAAGCTAAAGACAGAAGGCCCTAAATAAGTTATTAGAATAAGATAAAGACCATAAGTAAAGATGGAAACTGTAGAGTAAGAATGAGACAGTAGAATAAGGTGGAGACAACAGAGATAGATGGACACAGAACAGCAAGATGGTGGCAGTTGGGCAAAACTGAGACAGTAGAGAAAGATGGAGACAGCAGAGAAAGATGGAGAAAGTAGGACAAAATGGAGACAGTAGGACAAGATGGTGGCAGTTGAGACAGATGGAGAAAGTAGGACAAGATGAATAGAGTACAGCAGGGGTCCCCAACATTTTTTACCAGTGAGCAACATTCAGGTCTAAAAAGAGTTGGGGAGCAACACAAGCATAAAAAATGTATCTTGGTGGTGCAAAATAAGTGCTGGTGGGCCATTTGGTAGCCCCTACGTATGTAGACTGCTAGCCTACAGAAGGCTCTGTTTGGCAGTACATATGTTTTTTTATGCAGCCAAAATGTGTCTCTAAACCCGGAATTCAAAAATAAGAACCTGCTTTGAGGCCACTGGGAGCAACTTTCAAGGGGTTGGTGAGCAACATGTTTTGCAGATCACTGGAGTAGAAAATAATGGTGAATGCATGGCCAGATGGAGAGAGTAGAGCACGTTGGAGACCATATTGAAAGATGGAGTCACCAGGACAAGATGGACAGTAGGACGGTAGAGTAAGATGAAAACAGTAGGGCCTAAATAAGATATTAGAATAAGATACAGATGGAGACTGCAGAGTAAGAATGAGACAGTAGAAAAAGATGGAGACGACAGAGATAGATGGACACAGAAGAGCAAGGTGGTGGCAGTTGGGCAAAACTAAGACAGCAGGATGAAATGGAGACAAGATGGAGTCAGTAGGGCGAAATGGAGACAGTAGGATAAGATACAGTAGTAGGGAAAGACAGTAAGGCAGAATGGAGAAAGTAAAACAGCATGGATCGCAGTAAGGCAAAATAGAGACAGTATTATAAGGTACAGAGAGCAGAGAGAGTAAGTTGGTGACAGAAATAATGGATAATAAGATCATGTGACATTTACATCTCTATTTATACATTGCTACTTGTATACACAGCAGTGTATATTGTTACAGTTCCACAACATTACAGA
This sequence comes from Xenopus petersii, assembly GCA_038501925.1. Taxonomy (NCBI): domain Eukaryota; kingdom Metazoa; phylum Chordata; class Amphibia; order Anura; family Pipidae; genus Xenopus; species Xenopus petersii. Next base: position 236,975,294 of record CM076672.1, on the reverse strand, counting down.
CAGAGGGAAGAAACACTATAAGGAAATATCAATATACACAGTTACAAAGAGGCCGCGCCACAGGAGGAAAGATGCTGGTCCCTGCCCAAAGAGCTGACACTCTGGTCTGGAACTGACTGGGGAGGGATAACATTTGGTTATTATGTTAAAGATTCAAGTGAATAAAACATTTGTTCCTGACCTTTACTGGGCAATGTGATGCCTGCTTGGATCAGGAATGTTACACTTGTCCAAATGAATTAGTGGCTTATCAGAGAAATATATATATATATATATATATATATAATTCCTAGTGAGACTTTAATTGAATCTGCCAACACAGCCTTCCCACAGCAGAAACATTCATATTCCATATTCCTACATCTCCCACATTGAAATACTCTTAATCGTTAGTGAATATTTAGACATTTTTGCTCTAATCTTGAGATTTGACCTTTAATGTGAGTAAATGTTATGTTTATAGTTGCCATGAGGTGCATAGCTCTACTCCTTACTCTCCACAGAGAGTGCAGCCATAAACTCTTCCTTTTATTCCCTTTATTCATTGTGATGCTCATCACTGTACCTTCTCCTGTTAAATATATTATGGACATACCTACCTGATTATAACTGATTATGCTGAATTACAAAATGCTTTAATTCCATATATCAAGGGATATTGCAACTTCAAAGCCAACTCATCCATGTCCAGATACCAGGGGTTTAGTGATGTGTGGGTTGACCCCCAGATGGGCGGGCTTGGGCTGAAATTTGGGCAACCATTGTAATTCAGACTGGAGAAGTACAATCCTCCACTCCCAAAGATTCTCTGTTTTGGAGCCACAGGCGGGCACAAAAGTAGCGTGAAGACATGGGTATGGGTTGGGAATGGGTCCTACAATGGCAATATTTTGCAGGTTGGGTGTTTCCATCACTACAGGAGTTGTGTTGCCCCTCTTGTAAAGATCACATGCGTTTAAAGGGGTTGTTCTCCTTTAAATTTGCAATTGGTTTCATTTTTTTATTATTTGTAGTTTTAAGCTTTTTATTCCGCAACTCTCCAGTTTGTAATTTCAGCCATCTGGTTGCTAGGGTCCAAATTCCCCTAGCAACCATGCACTGATTTGAATTAGAGACTGGAATATGAATAGGAGAGGCCTGAATAGAAAGATGAGGAATATAAAGAAGAAGTAACAATAAATGTGTAGCCTTACAGCACTTTTGTTTTTTAGATGGAGTCAGTGACCCCCTTTTGAGAGCTGGAAAGGGTCAGAATAAGAAGGCAAATCATTCAAAAACGATTTGACCCGTTTCGCTTCACCAACAATTCACGAAAGACCTATTGAAAAGTTGCTTCGAATTAGCCATTCGATAACATACTAAAAGTTAACTTAGAGGCAAATCATTCCCGGTGACATTCAGACTGAACATTTTGAAGACTTCAAACCATAACATTTACATTTTTCATAATAACAAATAGACGGCATGATGAGAAATCTTCGGGAACTCCGCCGCCGTTCCATTGCACTTATCCGTTCCGTCATTAAACTGCCATTTTGCAGCGTTTATCATAAATTTGCCTGCTGACATTTGTGTCTGTTTACATACAAGTTTACATACATCTCTGGGCTCAGCATTATTTATGGGAGTTCATGTATGTTGCTCCTTCCTGCAGGTAATTTAGTGCCCCCAGATGCACCTCTCCGAGCCGGGCTCTTTTTTATGGAAATGAATTCAGAATCCCATGGCTTAATGCCTCCTCGAGCACTCCATTGGATAATCCGCTGTAAATCACTGGCAGCTCCTGAGCTCTGGGAAGACGCACAAGGAGATTGGCTTCTCGCTGGAAGAAGTCCCCTATGAATGGACATAAACACATCTTCCACCTGTCTGCCAGGGCATCTTGCTTCTCAAGTCCTAATAAATCTTAGATGAGCATTAACTGCTGCCTCTTGTTCAAGTGGAAAATGTGCTCCTGAAAGCTTTGAGGCTGCCGGTGGATTTTAAAGCATCTTCGAGCCCTGGCAGGAGAGCCAACCTGGGCACATACATGAGGCCCGGCAGGCAAAGGATTTATGTGGGGACGGTTTTTCAGTTTTGATAACGGAATTAATCGTGGGGACCTGTTCTCTTACAGGGATTTAATATCTTTGTCAGTAGCACCTAATTGAATACAGAATTTATATATCCTTAGCCGTGCCTCTTTATTCACACCTAAGTATCACCACAGAGACATGATAGACTTAGATGACTATTTGGCTGCCTTGTGGCCATAGAATTCTGACATAATATATTGTTCTGCTCAGTGTTGGACTGGGGTGTCGGTGGCCCACCAGGGATCCCACCTTAGAGCCCCTCCACCAAAGCCACAAGATCTTCCGCATGACAAACCCGATGCCACCCCCACCTGGGTACACAAGGGCAGCAAACTCAGAGGCCCCCCATCCAAGCCGCAAGGTCCTCCTCATGGCAACCCAACACCACCTTCCTTGCTTGTGGCCTGTACCTTTTGCCAAATTGGGGCCCACAGGAACATGGGACAGTAGGGACAATAGGGCCCACAGGTTTTTTTTCCCTGTGTCCTGCCATCCCAGTACAACCCGGGTTCTACTACAGTGCTACTCCTTTCTAAAGATGGCATTACCAAGGAGTAGTGGCATAAATGAGGGCTGGATTAAGATTCAATTGGTACCATCAAACTTCACCTATTCGAAGTGGACAAAATCCTAACTTTAGGGTACTAACACTCTTACACTCCCTACACCCAGTTTGATACATAGGGGCAGATTTACTACGGGATGAAGTGACTAACGCTGGTGACAATTTGCCAGTGTTACCGCTGTCAGGCACTTCACTGATTTATTAACGGGCACAGGCGTAACTTCGCTAGTGAAAGAGACAGACGCTAGCGGATTTTACTGAACTTTTCGCCAGACTTGCCTTCACCAGATCAGACCAGGTGAAGTGCATTGGGGTGCATAGATCTTCCTCAATCTTCTGTTACTTACATCATATTTTTAGTGGAAAAAGTTTCTAAGTCCCAAAAAACTCTGGCGTCTTTTCCTTTTTTCAGAGTTATAGCCTGCAAAAGTCCTTAAATTTTTTTGGGGTAACCGGGTTCCCCCCTACATTTTCTAACATATGGAACATAAACTATATAGTGGGCTCTATTTTCTTTATTAAGGTTCCCTGGACTTTCGTCTGGTGAAGTGTTGCGATGGCTGCAATGCCGTCGCTGGCAAATTTTCGACACTTACGGTAGTAAATTTACCCCTTAGATTAAGATGACATTGGTACCTAAGCTCATTGCTGGACTGAGGTGTCAAGGGCCCACCAGTCAAACTCACAACATTGGACAATTTATTTCTTTATTTACACACTTTATTTATTCTCCTAGTCTCTTCTCTTTACATATTATCATTATCCTTCCCTCTATGTCTTCTCTCTGTTCTCATATAGAAATGGAGAACAACCATGGTAAAATCACACAAGGTCATATAGTCAGTGGGCAGAGGGTCCACTGATTCCTGGGCCCACCAGGATTATTCCTGGTATTGTGCTGGGACAGTTTGACACTGCTTAAGATCAGCACATTGGGAGATACCTCCAGACTGAAGACAGGGAACCAGCTAGATTGTTTTGCCAGAGCTTGGGTAGTTGGAAAGTTTACATAGCTGAGGGTCAGAAGGCAGAGAATGGTCAAGATGGGCTTGAATCAACAATTGAGAAGAAAAAAAAGCAAAAGAACAGGAATGGGGACACTTAGAAATTTTGCTCTTTAGAAAATTGCTCTATGACTAGAGGAATACAGTTTTAAAGTGGGGGCACTGAATGGTTCATTTTATTTTGTAGCAAGTACTCAACTACCCCACCACAACTTTCTTTTCATGGATTTTTGCCTGCAGAGAATAATTATAATTCAATGTTCCTAACCCCTTTACATCCCCTAATCTGATGCTGTTTGGACAGTTGATATGAATGACCATCATTTTGTGGCACCTTGTCCTTTTAAAGAAAGATCTGTTTGGACTAAGTGGTAACATTTTTAAATCTATTCTCATTCTCAAAGAGTAGCGGTTAGGGGTCAATGACAGTCAATGAGAGTGAAAAGCCCTAACCAAACAACCAAGGGCAAAAACACCACTTTCTGAATTCAACGTGGCAGTCAGATATCACCCGGCATCAAAACACATGAACCGTAAAGGTACCCTATGTTTACATCAGTTTATTTTTTGGGTTTTGATCCCCTTTAAGGGTTTGAAGAGGAAAGAAGACAGAAGAAGTTGTTGGACATTTGTCAACTGTTCTTATATTACAGAAATGCAGCACCATCAGGACCTCAGTTGACCATGAATCCTACACCAGACATGTCAATTTACCCTAATTTTAAAGGAGTCGTCCTGATTTGCACTTTCTTTCCAAGATACACATAGTAAGAGCCCACTCACCCTTAATTATTCTTAACCTCATTAAAATGCACCTACAATTCTCTAGAAATCAGACATCAGATTTAAATACAACCAAGTTGTGCTGTAACATACTGCCTAAGATACCTATAAATGAACCAATAGGTGTCACTGCCCAATCAGATTAGACAATCAGGTTTAAGGCCAATGCTCTTTTGTTATAATTTGGCTTTTAATATCTGAGCATGGTCCATACACAATTAATAAATTGGCAGCTTATTGGACAGGTTACCAGATTAGACTACCCGAAGGGTCAACCGATGCCTGTACTCCATGTACGGCTTATTTATGAGATGGGTGCAAAGGTCTTTGAACCAGAACCAATACATTAGAGAATGGAATGAATAGAACAGAGATGGGACAGGTGAATCCATGCGAAGAAGGGGGCCCTTATCTAATATTTATTTCTAGAGAATTTGAGAGGCTTTCTTTTCTCTGCTGATTTTCCCTCTGTGAATAAAAGTAAAATGAAGAAATCGACTCCATGGGATATAATACTGCATGCAATTTAAAAAAAAATGAGAAAGGGGGGCTCCTGGTAATGAAAGGCAGGAGAGCTGGGCCTGTGAATGAAGCTAGATAGCACTTAATGGCACCTACTATTTATTCAGGCTTTGATGAAGCCATAACACAGGACCAGAAGCCACATAAAGGGCTGTTTACTTATATTTCGAAAAGAACATTTTGTGTTATTTGGGTTCAATACAGAGAGAAAAGAGAAATGGAAATGCAAAACAAGTTTGTTATTGTGAGAGATTAAAGCGACAGAACATAATAATTCCCTTTCCCGAAGCTTTGTGTTTGTACCAAGGAGATTGGTTAATAATAAAGTAAAGTTCAAGGTTTTTATATGTAAGAGCTGCATTGCTTGGCTAATGGATTCATTATTACTCGGTTTGTTGGGAGCTGGGATTTATTGAAATAACGCTGTGTATCCAGCTCCGATGCCTATTCAGAAGGGCTTTATTCTAGAGATGTTAAAGAACAACTGGAATTAGAGAATGCAAAAGTAACACTATAGTTATAGGAGACTTCCAGGTTCTCAGAGAAGAACATTCACCTCTATAGAACACTTAGAGAAGGATCAACCAATTTACTTAGAGTTCTCTTCTCCTGGTCCTGGAACTCTTCTTTGAGTAGGCCTTGAGAGGAACCCTAAGGCATACCTCCCAACTGTCCCATGGCCAAAAATAATTTGCTAGGCTAAGACCTGCAGATTTATTTTGTCCCTCTTTCCATTTTTCAAATGTTAGGACGAATGCCCTAAGGCCTACATGATAGATCTGTCTCTGGGCATAAATTCCACCGGTAACATAGTCTCTCTAATACTCCTTGGTGGTGTCCAAAACCGCTCAGCTAAAAGGGAGCCAAAGAAAAAGGCCAGAGGAGGAGAAACTTGGTTGGGAGCAAGAGAAGTAGAGAGGAAATGGGCACAAGAGGGAAAGACCGAGGGAGCAGGAAGTTGGGTGGAAGCAAGAGAAGTAGAGCAAATGGGCACAAAAAGAAGGGCAAGAGATAGGAAATAGATTAGGGCAGGAGGAAGGAAAGAAAGAAAAGGTAAGAGAGGCAAGTATGTGTTGAGAAGATCTCCTATAGAAAGCAACCCACTGAGTAATGTTAAATAGCCTCCTATGGAAACAAACCTATTCTTAGTATTCAAGGTAGGAACCTCTACTGAATTCCTTTGGGAGCAAACACAAAGTAGCTTGCCAAACAAAAAACTCCCCCTCCTCCTTTAGATCAGACAGGAAAGAAAAGAGAAAACGAATTGGGGGAAAAGATGACGGCAGATGATTAATAAAACATAATAGAGCTCCTGTTTCCCCATTGTTACTTCTAATTCAGTGATGCCCAACTCAGGGCCTCAAGCTAATGGATCCATTGTAAAGCCTTCAGCTGAGAAAAGCTTGAGTACTTGAACATTACGGGCCAGTCGTATCCACAACTGGAGACAAAGAAACTAGAGAAAGATTATTTTTTCATCTTAATGTAGACACCGAGCCTCATGCCCACACTGTATCAATACAGTTCTCTTCATCAAAGGAATTTGAGGCCCATTGTGATGTCGACTTTATCTGCGGCACTAATGTTTGTGAAATGCTAAACATGTAAAATGCAATGACATTGTTGGCCTCCACTGTGATGCCTCCTACATTAATATCCAACAGAGCAACTTTCATAATGTAGAGAATGAAGAGCAACTCTAACAATTGTCTGTCAATGTCACTCTAACCAAAAGTTCAAATAGCAGAAATTTCTCACACAATCAGACTGGAAAGGATACTGAACCACAACAGCCTTCACTGACACTCTAAATGCTCTAAATGCAAAAAAATACTCAAATAATAATCAAATAATGCAAAAGACCATCAAGCTGGAGGGGGGGAGGGATATCGTTGTAAATGTTTGAGTTATGGGTCTCATATATCCATTAGACCAAAGAGCTGACACTTCCTGAGACAAAGATCAGAAGCACAACAGGTATATAACAGTTATTTGTGAGAATCATATACCTGTTGCCTTTTGTTGTATGCTAGGTACATCTTTGGAATAGTAACAGATCTTCTTGGCGCATGCTTGGTGCATGCTGTTTACTCTCCGTGGGTGCCTGGTCTGAACATTATTAATTAAAGGGACAGTACACACCAAAAAACACATTTGCTAAAAATAAAGACTATAAATATAACAGTTGTTGAAATTACTTTCTGCCTATTGTTTTAATTTAAACCTTTTTTTGCCAGTATAAACCACTAATTGAAAAATCAGGCTTTGTTCATTGAACTTACTACCCCTTTTCTTTATATTCCTCCCTTATCTAAGCAGCTGCCTTTGAGCAAATCATTATCAAGGGCTTTCCAATAGACTGACAGTAAGTACTAGTGAAATTGGTTAATATTGTTGTTTAGCGCCAAAATAACAGAAACCATAGATTTGTTAATTAAAAATTAGGGAAAAAGTATATTTAGCACATGCCCTTTATGTTGAGCTGAATAGGGGTGTATACTCTTTTCTGAATTTTTTACACTTTAAACATGGCGACATCAAGGACAATTCAATGTTTTCTCTTCCATACACAACAGTGTGGATGAGTGAGGATTGTATGTGTATTTGTCTTTAAGAGCAAATGTAAATATTTAGAAAAGCGGCAAAATACTTTGACCTCCTACTAATAGTTTATGGCATAGGAGGTGATCAGAGAGGAAGGCAATCCTTCAAGGGAGAGGTACAGAGAAAGGTGATGCTCCAAAGGAGAGTATTTTGAACAAGTAGATATAAAGGTAACGTTGAAGAGTTTTTTGCATAAATAGAGAATAAGGTGATCCTTCAAAAAAAATTCTTGGCTGAGGTAAAGTGGAAAGTAATCATCTAAAGAAAAGTTCTTGGCAAAAGTAGAGATGAAGGTGTTCCTCTAATGGAGAGCTCTTGGAGTAGGTACAGAGGAAGATGATCTTCCAAAGAGAAGTTCTTGGCACTGGCAAAGAGTAAGGTGATCATCCTAGCAAGAGTTTTTGGAGGTGTCGGTGGGGAAGAGATAAGTGATCCTCCAAAGGAGAGTTATTGGTCTGGGCAGAGACAAGTGTGATGTTCCAAGGAAAGGTTTTTGGATTAGGTAGAGAGAAGCCAGTACTGGGATGGCAAAACTGTAAAGCAATGCTCTCCGAAGATGTAGAGCGAACAGAGATACTCCAAGAAGTCATTTAGGAAACCAAGCTCTTAGAGAAATGTGGTGGACTGTTGTTTGGGGAAATAATGATAAGTTCAACACCTAACCATAATATATCTGCTGTACCAGGCAACATGCTTTTTCCATAGTGTAACCTTACATTTTGAAAATACCTTGTCAGCAGGCTGTTTCCTTTTTAAAAAAAAAAAAAAAAAAAAAGTAAAAATCATGATTTGCTAGGAGCCATCTGTCTCCAGCCCCAGCTTAATATTCAGTGGTATGGTACACTGTGTCCCAAATCCAGATGAAGCCATTGAAATATCAGTTTATATAAAACACTTCACCATATTATTTTCAACAGAGAAAAAAAAAAGGAAAGATTTTTTGGTGACAGACTGTGAGGTACAATGAACGGAGCCAAGGTCTCCAGGTAATAATCTGAGTAACCATGAAACTCCTGGTGGAACGTGCTCCTGCATCACTAACTACACTACAATGCAGCCGAGCCGCTGAAAGAGAATAAAGAAAAATATCCATTCTGAAAGGTACCAATTATCCAAACTCCAGCTTAAACTGTCAGTCTCTGCGCTGCATCCGCTGAGTCATTTCACAGTTGGGGAACAGGGGTATTTAAGGAAAAGCTTTACTACAACGGGTAACCGGGAAAATAATGGATCAAATGTTTGCTGACAAGGTGCCGAGCTCCAGCAAGAGAAGTTATATTTACTGAACACTGACTCTCTGTAAGGGAAACTGTACAAAAGGAATATTATATAGCAGGAGAGTGGATATAATAATAGAAAGAGTTTAGAACTTTCACTAAGATAACCTAGTGTATATCCAGAAGTACTGGAAAGGACAGGTGGGTGGGGGGGTTCTATAAAGAGAACAGGTCCAGGAACAGAAAACTAAATTCAGCTGGCACTCTACTCTCTCCTGCCTTCAGCTGGGTACAGACAGCGGTCAATAAGCTGGGACCTGAACATACTGCGCACCTGAGTAGCAGATGTAGGGAGGGTGAATGGGGCATTGCAGGTAGTGAATTAAGATGAAACAGGACAAATATGGCAGCAGTTGAGCAAGATGGAGAGCACAGGTCAAGGTTTAAACCTTGGTCGGATGAGATGCCAACAGCATGGAAAGATGGCAGCAGAAGAGTATGATAGCAAAGGGCAAAGATGGCAGCAATTTGGGCAGATAGAGAGAAAATGTAATATGGCAAACGTAGAGCAAGATGGGGATAACAGGTCAAGGTGAAAAGCTAGCGAGATATGCCAATAACAAGGAAAGATGGCAGCAGTAGAGTAAGATACCAATGGGCAAGATGGCAGCAATATGGGTACATAGAAATATAAGTGAAGGATGGAAGCAGTAGAGTAATATGGGGATAAACAGGGCAAGGTTACATTAGTACAATGAGATGCCAACAGCATGGAAAAATGGCAGCAGTAGAGTAAGATACTAACAGGTAAAATGGCATTGATATGGGTAGGTAGAAATATAAGTGAAGGATGGAAGTAGTAGAGAAAGATGGGGTACCAGGGAAAGGTTAGAACAGTAGAATGAGATGCCAACAGCAAGGAAAGATGGCAGCAGTAGAGCAAGATGGAGGGTACAGGTCAAGGTTAAAATCATAGTGTGAAATGCCAATAACAAGTAAAGATAGCAGCAGTAAAACAATACAGAGATAGTAGTGCAAGATGGCAACAGTAAGGCACTGCATTAGTAGTAGCTGGACCTCTTCCAACCGTCTAACCTTGGAGACCCAACTTTGGTTTGAGCCCTCCTTTTTTCATAGCAAGTCTACAGATATAGGAAAACATTGCTCTATTAATAATTTGACTATAGTTCAAATTCTATCTGGAGTATCAGTTTCCATCCAAATATCACCCTAACTAAACTTTGAGTCCAGTAGTATCTATGGCCCCAAATAATCAGTCTCCCCTAATTAACAGTCAGGCTGAGCCCCACCCCCAGCCACTGCTCGAAATCCCCCCCATGGGACTATCCCCACAGTATTGGACCTACATCCAATCTATGGCCTATCAACCCTAACACCTACCAGCCATGCCTTGGACAGTCCTACTATATTATATAAATAATAAGGTCTCAGGACCCACTCAAAAGTCTAGAAACGTGTCAAAAATTAATTCTTCTCAAAGATTTTTATAACAGTGAAAAATACAGGAGTTTTTTTGCAGTTCAGTTTTTAATAATCGTTTAGTTATAAAGTCTGGCTGTGGATCATTCCGTCACCTCTCAGCCATATAGATACAGACTGTTCCGATGGTATCAGGACATCTCCCAGAACAGCTTTTCGTTTTATATACTTTCCTTTGCCACTTGGATGGATCCTAAAATACTCTCTTTATTAGCATGTGAAATAAAAGAGCTCTCAGCTATAAAGGCCTTAAATGCCTGGATTATGATTCTCTGCCAATAAATCTTGTCAGTGCGCTAATCAAGAGCTTATAGGTGGAAATATGTTCTTGAATAATCATTCATGATCTTCAGTAATTTCCTCCATTACTTTATTGCAAATGGAAAACCACTCAATCTTGTCATCCTCTTTGCAATACAGATGCACCCCAGAGAGTCGTCCGACTGCTAAATAGTTCAAGGATAACTTAAAACTGTGCAAAGGGGCCCTGTTTCACCAATGTATAATATATATCTCTATAGTCTCTGGGAAGGGAGTGTGACTGTGGGATAGCAGGTATAGTAGGGAGAGATGGTGTCTATAGTAACAGTGGATAATAGTCTCTGGGAAGGGAGTGTGACTGTGGGATAGCAGGTATAGTAGGGAGAGATGGTGTCTATAGTAACAGTGGGATAATAGTCTCTGGGAAGGGAGTGTGACTGTGGGATAGCAGGTATAGTAGGGAGAGATGGTGTCTATAGTAACAGTGGGATAATAGTCTCTGGGAAGGGAGTGTGACTGTGGGATAGCAGGTATAGTAGGGAGAGATGTGTCTATAGTAACAGTGGATAATAGTCTCTGGGAAGGGAGTGTGACTGTGGGATAGCAGGTATAGTAGGGAGAGATGGTGTCTATAGTAACAGTGGGATAATAGTCTCTGGGAAGGGAGTGTGACTGTGGGATAGCAGGTATAGTAGGGAGAGATGGTGTCTATAGTAACAGTGGATAATAGTCTCTGGGAAGGGAGTGTGACTGTGGGATAGCAGGTATAGTAAGGAGAGATGGTGCCTATAGTAACAGTGGATAATAGTCTCTGGGAAGGGAGTGTGACTGTGGGATAGCAGGTATAGTAGGGAGAGATGGTGTCTATAGTAACAGTGGATAATAGTCTCTGGGAAGGGAGTGTGACTGTGGGATAGCAGGTATAGTAGGGAGAGATGGTGTCTATAGTAACAGTGGGATAATAGTCTCTGGGAAGGGAGTGTGACTGTGGGATAGCAGGTATAGTAGGGAGAGATGGTGCCTATAGTAACAGTGGGATAATAGTCTCTGGGAAGGGAGTGTGACTGTGGGATAGCAGGTATAGTAGGGAGAGATGGTGCCTATAGTAACAGTGGATAATAGTCTCTGGGAAGGGAGTGTGACTGTGGGATAGCAGGTATAGTAGGGAGAGATGATGCCTATAGTAGTAGTAGTGGGGATAATAATTCTGCTACAGTAAGTTGTGGTTTCTCATGGCTCTGGGTACTGGAGAACACTAATTGCTGCCACTAAGCACCTAGTATGGCCATGCATGGGTTAATGAGTAGTTTGAGCCAGTAAGAACATCAGGTATGCAGGGTGTGTTGGTTCCAAGGAAATGATAAAAATAATGAATATTTGATCTTTTTTCACAAGGAAAGTAGGAAAAAGCAATGAAAGTGAATATGAGGAATAAAGTTATCTGGCAAGAAAGATTATCAGGAGCAGAATCCTTTTTACTTCCTAATGCATTTAAATTGGGTTTTAACGCCCCCTGCTCTGACTGCACTTGGGCACCTATGGGAGACTTTGCAGCTGCTTCTCCCAGACACTAATGAAGCCGCTGTCCTGAGTGAGGTGGTGGCACTGAGAGAGGAGAGGGCACCTTGGTGAATGGATTTCTCTTTCTCCGGAGAACCAGGAACAGAGAATAAACACATTTCAATTCCATTGCACGTCCCACCTCAGAACAGAAACAAATCAAATATACTTTATAAAACAAGGAAAACCTATTTTCTGAATATTTTTTGCATTCACACCCCAGTTCCTTGTTTGTACAAGTGGAAGGTGCATGTTCTCTGAATATAAGGAACCTCTAGGAAACTTGAAACTCCTTTTAAATTTTCTTTCTGGCCCATAAAATGTAACAAAGTCACTTCTTGTAAAAAAGACTCCAGGAAGGAACCTGGAAAAGCTTTTTATGGTACAACTGGAGCACAGGACATATGGAGAGGTGGATAAACGGAAAAATAAATGGACCAATACCATTTTGCTGAGAGACACAGGCCCCTAGTACTGGTACTCTTGGCCCCTTTTTGTTTTTTTTTTTTACATCAGGGCATGAATATCAGGTGTGTAAGTATTTGCCTCTTTATTCAGCTTATCAAGGTCCAAAACCTGTTTGTCCATTGTGCTGTTTTTGGATGTGGCGCTGACTGGAGCTTATCAGACTTTTTTGGACCACATGCCCTTCTGTCTCCATCTTGTCCTACTGTCTCCATCATGTAATATTATCTCTCTCTTGTTCTACTGTCTCCATCTTGTCCTACTGTCTCCACCATGTCTACTTTTTTCATCTTATCCCACTGTCTCCATCTTGTCCTACAGTTACCATCATGTCCTACTGTCTCCATCATGTCCTACTGTCTCCAACATACCCTTTGTCACCACCTTGACCTCCTATATCAATATGACTCTTCTGTCTCCATCTTACCCTTCTGTCTCCATCTTACTCTACTGTCTCCATCTTACTTTACTGCCTCCATCTTGGCCTTTTGTATTCATATTACTCTTTTTTCTTCATATTACTCTTCTGTCTTCTCCTTGCTCTACTTTCTCCATCTTACCCTACTGTCTCCATGTTACTCTTGAGTCTTGTCTTGGCCTCTTGTCTTCGTATTACTCTTCTGTCTCCATCTTACCCTTCTGTCTCCATCTTACTCTACTGTCTCCATCTTGGCCTCTTGTCATATTGCACTTCTGTTTCCATCTTACCTTCTTGTCTCCATCTGACCGGCCTGTTTTCAACTTGCCCTACTGTCTTCATTTTATGCTATTATATCCATTTTACCATTCTGTCTCCACCTTACCCTTTTGTCTCTATCTTGCTCTACTGTCTTTATCTTATCATACTATCTTCATCTCATCTATGTACCTTGCCCAATGCTCTCAATTTTTCCCTACTGTCTCAACTTCATTGTACCTTCCTCTGCCTCTGTCTTGCTCTATTGTCTCCATCTTGGCCTTGTCAATCTTGCCCTACTGTCTCCATGTTATATGTACTATCAACCTCACTACCTACTACAAACTTGTGCTCTACAGACCCTACATGTGCAGGTCCAGAGCTGTTACCCCTATGCTCCTTGCCAAAGACAGTTATGTGTGTACTATAAAGCATTAAATACAAGATAAAAAATATAAATTCTATAAAGTTTATATACAAAGTTTGCTTAGGTTAGACCTTTATACCTGAGTAGAGCATGTAATCTGTTTCTGGTCACATGGTGTGAAGTGTTAATGAACTCTATGAAGAAGGCAACATGGCAGCTTCTCGTTACACGTATAAATACAGCAATGCAGGGAAATAAGGGAAAGTTGTGCGCACATAGTACTTTAATTTCTATTTAAGGGGAGATCAGTTGAACATAAAGTAAGTTCTAAATCAGCTACATTTTGGCATTTTAATCAGGAGGGGTTGGGATTATTTAAATCCTACACCGTATGAGAGACAATAGACAAAAGGTCATTGAGATCAGTTAAAACAGAAGATTATAAAAGCAAAAGTAAGAACATAAATCCTAAATGAAGGGATAACATGGAAGGAGTGTGCTGGGGCTTCCAGCCGAGAGAAGAATAAGCTGATTACATCTCAGAAGAAGAGAAGCGCTGAGTGGTTTTACTTAACATCCTCGAAGGGAGCCCGAGAGCTAGAATTAGGCAAATGAAAATGACCACATTATTTCCATCGGCTCCTTGGGTGAAAAGAAGGGAAGATTAGAGGAATTGGTTATAAAGTGAATAAATTACCTCTTCTGCTGCCCATGAGCCTCAGGCACTCCATCAGAATTACCATTACTGAATACTGTACGTCTGAGAATGCCAAGGAATGGACACCTTTATATAAGGTATATAATTTGTATATACCGTAATATGTATTAGGAAAGCAGAGAACCACAATGTCCATAAGGGGGATCTCCCCTTACAGACATTGTTAGTCCCCTGTATAGGAGCAGTGTAGCCAATACACAACAGGAACACAATAAATAGGACTTGTGTTGAAAATATGCCAATAGCAAATACGAATAATCCCTGTACAAACAAACCCCTCCTTCAACAAGCCACAACCTGTTCAGGCTTTTGATAAGGAAGGAGTTTAAAATATCTGTGGACTGGAAATTTGACTAGACACTTTCTCATCCTCCCATAGTTGCTTGCCCCACTGACACCCCCACCCTTCAGTCTGCCCTCTGCTTGCTCCACCCTGCTGAGAGGAGGTGTCTCAGTATAATCAATAAAATGTCAGTACGCTCCTTTACAATAACCTACAATCTACAGTTTTGCTTCCAACAACAGCCACCCCTCCTGTGAATTTCTGAGGTTCTCCTCTACCTTCAACACTTGGTCTCCAATCTCAGAATTGGTCACCTTGGGTTCTAACCTCAATCACAGATCTTGGTGAAGCCATTAGATTTTCAAAAATTGCCCTGGAGCAAAAAAACCCCAATCTACTTAGTTTATAGGGATTATTTATGATTGAATTGCTTCAAAAATCACATTCAATAAAAGGCAATATTTGCACTTCCATACAGTTGTGCTGGTTGCGCTGGATGCAGAGGAACCCAGGAACATCCACCATCTCTGAACCAAGCACTGGCTCCAGAGTTCCCACAGTGTCCTGCATCAATCACTGCAATGCAGTTGCACCAAAGTAATGGGGAGCACCCATGTCTCTCATACACTGGAAAAAACACCAACTAGACTAAGAACATTTCCAGCACAATTGCTTGGATGTGTGAGCCAGACACAACCTCTCCTGGTGACCTCAACAACGCTGGAAATCTAACAAACATTGTTGGCAAAAAAAAGCATTTAATTGTGCGTAAATATTGCACTTTGTTTACTGCACTTGTGGTGGTAAATGACCCTCAGAAGTCCATGTCCCCTTATTGAGGTCTTATAGAGGTCTCATCTGAACTAGATCTTTCCTCTTTGATGACGATTCCAGAAGAAAGAACTGCTGCCCACACTCTTCATTATATATACACCATAAGGGTCAACAAACAATAGCAAGGCCAGATGACCCATTGCCTACGGACCACCTGGTGCATTTGGGAGCAGCAAAAGAATGTATCACCTGCACCCAAGCCCTGAGACCTCATCAGTTATGCATCTCATTGAATGTGCTCCCCTTTGCCACATGTACCAAAGTATGGTGTGGTGTGATACCCTGCAAACTGTCCAATTCCAGTGAGTGAGGAGGTATATGTAGTAGAGGGTGCACATTCAGAAAGTTTCGCTATCCACAGATGAGGTAGATGCTGGACCAGACCTTCTATTTCAAAGATCCCTCCAACTATACCAAGTACTGAATGACTTTTAGGGTCTCAGAGCTTGGGTTGCAGGTGAATATTGTGCATCAGGGGTGGCTTGGTGACATAGAGGACTTTGCGGCTGAGGCTGCCGGCCCGGTGAGCTCTGGGCCCCCCAGTCCGATGCTGTGCAGCTATCAGGGGTAGGAAAGACTATGGTGGCACTCCTTGCATCTTTCAGAGCTTTTCCCAACTTTGTCCTGGCATGTGCACTGGGATTCCTTGGAGGGCTTGAACTTGATTTTGACTTTGGTCTTTTTTCAACCCAACCTAACCTTGGGCAAACACTTGACAGCTTCCATCCCATACTCCATGGGGCACATATATGCTAAATATCTGGGTATCTGCTTCACTCCTACACTGTAACCCTGATTGATATGTTTTACAGGCAAAGCTATTTACATTGTTGGGATGAGAGTTTGTATGTGTGATCATCGCATTCCCAGCTGCACTTGACACCACGATGAGCCGCATTGTCTGACAGTAATGCATCCACTCAAAGACAATAGTCTGTAATGGAGCTCAGAACAAGATGTTGCTACAGAACCCTGTGATGGACTATGATAAAAGCACATTTATTATTTGTCATTCTGAGCAGGAAACGGAGCCCTTTAATCTTGAAACCAAACACAAGTGTAAAGCACCATCCACATCTGACAGGGTCGGAGAAATACGGCATTTAAAGGGGTATTGGCAGAAGATAAAATAATATATATATATGTTTTACTTGAAATGTATATGTTTAGTGAAAATATACTTTACTTTCTGTGTATCTCTTTTTTCCTAGGTCTATCTATTTTTTCTCTGTCATGTGACTAAATTCACCCTGAAAAAACTCCAGTGACCTGATTTTCCTTTCCTTTCTCATTATTCTCATATACACATATATACAGCTATGAGATCCATTATCCGGAAACCTGTCCAGAAAGCCAAGAATTACAGGAAGGCAATCTTTCATACACTCCATTTTAATAAAATAATTCACATTTTTAACAATCATTTCTTTTTTCTGTGTTATAATAAAACAGTAGCTTGTACTTCCAACTAAAATATAATTATCCAATTGGGTTTAATCAATGCTTAAATTAATTTTAGCAGACTTAAGGCCTAGTGTTCCAAATTACGGAAAGACCCTGTTATCCAGAAAACTCCAGGTCCCAAGCATTCTGGATAACCTGTCCCATACCTGTATCAGCCCTGCAGCCTGGCTGTTGTGGAGGGGAGACAAGAAGAAGAAGGAATAAAAACAAGGGGCTTCATTTATAAATGGTGGGGAATGGAGGGCATGGAGCAATCACCAATGATTTTTTTGCACCCAGAATGGAGTGTACTTTCCATATGAATACAATGCTGTCTACATTCGGCACTCATAGCTGAACCGAAATCTACACTTCGCTACTTTACTCTGTATGTAGATTTAAATTAGAAATAGAGGGGTTTATTGCATAAAAGTAAACAGATTGCCCCAACCTGAAGAACTGTAAAGCAATAAGGCCGTAGGTACTACCACAAGCAGGATACAGTACATGGCACTTTTTGTCTCCTTGCACTTTGCACCATCCCCACACATTAGAAACAAGCCTTTGTGCTTATTTATTACAAAACATGAATAATTGTCTTGTTGCCCCTTTAAGTCTCATTGCACAAACCACGAGGCAGCTGTACTGAGCCCTTTGGGGCCCTTGATACTCCTAATTCTCTCCCCCCAACATTCCCCCAACTTCTCATGCTGCGGAGCTGATTAGCACTCACTTCTCATACTGCGGAGCTGATTAGCACTCACTTTCCATGCTGCGGAGCTGATTAACACTCACTTCTCATGCTGCAATGTTCATTAGTAACCTGCTCCCATACGGACTGGCTCTATAGAAAGCAGCTGGCTCTGTGCCCGGCAATCAGGTATATTGGAACAGGAGCGTTACTTATACTTTGGTTCAGCTCTTCAATGGGGTTATGTAATAAAAGGCAGTAAGTTTGCCAAGGAACAGTAACCTACAGTAACCAGTTAGTAGGTAGCATTTATTGTTCACCTGTCTAAATGCAAACTTATTGGCTGTGATGGATTACTTCTTGTGGGCAAACTTACTGCCTTATATTATATATGGGGATTAGAGCTTAAAAAGTAATAAGGGGCCCTGGGGCTATGTGTGGGGTGGTAGTGGGGCCCAGAAATATATGCTTTGCTGGGGATCCAGGGATGCAACATGCATCCCTGTCTTATCCTTTTATGCATTTTCCTCTGTTTGGCAACGGTTTGGGTTCTAGAATTTGCCCCAAACTGCCACCTAACCCTAAAGCCCCCCCCCAACAACACCACCACATACCCAGGCACTTTTTATTTTGCTGTTACCAAACCAGCAGGCAAGTTATAAGGGGAACCAATTGCTGTGTCTGGCTCATTGCAGTTTAGCGATCATCCCAGAAGGTCTTCATGCAGACCTTAGGGGTTTTTCCATTGGCTCAATCAGGATTGATAAACAAGACCTTGTAAGTGATTTGGGGGGAAACGGGGAGCAATACAATGTTATACCAAGGTGCTCTACTTCTACAGCTCTGAGTGCCATAACCAAACGCTGGTACCATGATGGAGAAATGTACCACTTGCTCCAGTGACTGGGGGCATCAGAGTGAAGGTGCAGGGAAAGCACTGGGGATTAAGGACAGTCTTCTCCAAGACATAATTATGAATGAGGCCAGAGAATGAGGTTTTTATAGCATGAGGCTTCTGATCATGGCAATATCTGATTTATGTTTAATTTTGTAATACATGACTGGAATGAGGCATAAAATGATTTTCATCAATGGTTCATATGGTCAGAGACCTGCTGTATATCCGGGAGATTGGAGCCCCATCTGGTTCCTCTTGCCTACAGTTCTCTCTGCCTTTAAATGCCAAGGATGGCACTGCCAGAAGTCAGTACTTGCAGTATTCTGCGTGTCTCCTTTGGGACCACTGCATCCTAACCTCTCTCTCTAATTCCTTTATTGGGTTGCTCTCCTCTGACCCCTCAGAAGCCATGTCACAATATGTTCCTCTGATGGGATCTCATGAGTGAATCGGACTTGAACATTTAGATCACAGTTTGACTTCCCAAGTGGTTTATGAAATGAAATTCTCCATGTCAGAGCCAAAGAAGGTATGCCCTGTACAGCTGTGCACCCCATGTACCACATTGAGGTGGCTGTACTGCTTGCTTTGATAGATATATTGTGGTACTTCTTTAATGGAAAATTAAATCTAATAATGAAACCCTTGGCCCATTAGCCATTCATTTATCCATATCCCCATTCATTTACTGAATTTCATCCTGTGATAGCCATGCCACAGCTCCAGGCACTCGTCAGTTCTTTCATCTACAATGAAAACACATGGCTTTGAAGAAGAAGGACCTCGAATATCCCCTTTATTGTGAAAATGCAGAAACCTTTATTCCCTCACTTGCTAAACACCATCCAACCCCTTCTTATACCTATCTAATGTATCAGCCTGTACCCCTGATTCACTTCCCAGCTCTCCCTGTAACACCCCTTTCCCTCCTCTCATTGGCTCCCTCCTGTCTGCTGGGAGGAGCTACTGGTGAATAAAGCATCCAACCTTTCCTTGTACCTATCTAATGTATCAGCCTGTACCCCTGATTCAGGGAGACAATTCCACATCTTCACTCACTGTAACAAAGCCCTTCCCAATATTTAGCCGGAACCTCTTTTCTTCTAATTGGAATGGGTGACCTTGTGTCAGCTGGAAAGACCTACTGGTAAATAAATCATTAGAGAGATTATTATATGATCCCCTTATATATTTATACATAGTTATCATATCACCCTTAAGCGCCTCTTCTCCAGAGTGAACATCCCCAATTTGGCCAGTCTTTCCTCATAGCTAAGATTTTCCCTTTACCAGCTTAGTTGCCCTTCTCTGTCCCCTCTCTAATACAATAATGTCCTGTTTGAGTGATGGAGACCAAAACTGTACGGCATATTCTAGATGGGGCCTTACCAGTGCTCTATACAGTGGGACCCCCTCCTCCCGTGACTCTCTGCCCCATTTAATACAACTCAAGACCTTATTTGCCCTTGATGCTGCTGACTGGCATTACTTGCTACAGACAAGTTTATTATCTACAAGGACTCCCAGTTCTGTCTCCATTATGGATTTGCCTAGTGCAGTCCTATTAACATCCCAGGTGAATGACTTTACATTTATCGACATTTAATCTCATTTACCATCATTCAAGATGGAGACAGTAGAGCAAGATGGAGATGGTAGGGCAAAACAAGATAATAACCAATACTGCTTTCACAAATCTTGGGGCTCCATATGCATAACTAGTCATGACTGTTACAACCAAACATCCCCCGACCTGCCCCAAAGCCTGTGCATGTTTCACCAAACCCTGACCTTCATGGCAGGACTCTTGCTTTTTCTCCCTCATGGTGACTTTGATGTTGACAGTAGCTCAAGACAGAAACAATAGGGCAACACCTTAAGAAAGTGGTGACAACAATAGGCCAGGAAGTCAACAATCCTGCAAGATGGCGACAGTAGAGCAAAGTGGCAAAATGAATTGCTTTTACTAACTTTTCCCATATTGTGGGATTGTCATTGTTCTGGTCCGGTTCAAGTACCAAAGAATACCTGAAGGCTGTCAGGTGATGCCAGAATATGTAGGGGAATAGCTAAAGCTCCCAGGCTCTCTGTACCATTGAAATCCTTCTGCCCATCTCTGGCAATTGCCCATAGCTAGATTACAGCATTGAATTGAATGTTTCTTGTAGACTGGTCAATATCCCCAGCAACAGTAATTGCATACACAAACCCAGTAAATCAGGCAGCCAAGCTGTGCCAATAAGCCATGGGTCTTATTAAACCATTTTTCTTTCCTTGTAGCCTGCTAGAGATCAGTGTTGTGCCGGACTTTTACAGAATCCATTAACTGTAGCATTAGATAGATTTCCATGGCGCAAAGCACCTGCTGGAGCTCATTCTCTCCATCACCTTTGGGTGTCTCTCATTACAGGAGGCTGAGAGCTTTCACGGTTCCAGATCAATCAGACGTTGGGGAGCAGTTTATTAGAAGACATATTTCATTGATTTTTCTGTAGCAATTTTTCCCAGAATGCCATTGGAAATCAATATTTCTGATAGTGGTGATCAACGGCTTGTTTGCGTTAACATGCAAGGATAGGGGATAAAAGAGTCCTCTGAAGACTAACATCATAAACAGCCTGTAGAAACCACAGGTTTTTGTTGTGTCTTTTACCAAAGAATGGTATGGTTTTGGAGAGAAATATTAATATCTACCAATTAAATATACATTCTCAGCTAAATACATATACACTATAATTTGGATGCCTGTGGAGCTTCAGCTTTAAGGCTGTGCTTTATCATAGGCCTCAGACTGTCCAAAGTCCTACACTGCAGGACATCATCATTTTAATACAACTTGATCTCCAAATATACATCTGACATCTCGTCTACTACAATGGGCATTTGATTGGCAGGATCTCACCTGGCCAAATTTGCAGTGAATTTGCTTGTTGGCCGATGGGACAAATCTGGACCTGGACAATCTGGATTTTGTGACCGTCGCATTATATACTGCATTGAGCATTTCTACACAATGATTTTGGAGTCAAATTCTGTATCTGAAGGATTCTGTTTAAAGGTCAAGTCTGTGAAACGATTAATTTTCCTTCCAAAGAGTCCGACAGGACTGGCGCTTGTAATTACTGATGGAGCTGCACCACCCCGCGCCCGCATCCCAGCAGGAGATTAAACGTTATTACACTAAAAGGAACCGTTATTTATTTCGCTGGCTCAGCACCTTGAATAACAGTGTTAAACTCTGAGAATCTTAATTGATCCAATTAGCTCTGTCCTTAATTATTCTCACATCAGCTGTGGGTGTTCTTAATAGAACCGCATGCAAGGAACCCAAGCAATTACCATACCTCCCTGTTACTAAAGACATAGAAATACTAAATATCAGCCTGGAACTGATTTAGTGATGTGTGGGCCAGGAAAAGCCTTAACCAGCCCATAACCGACAAAATGTCACCATTGTAGGACCCGCACCCAACCTGTATCTGGGTTTTCTCATTCTGTACGTTACTGTGTGTGCCTCTGGTTCTTAGACTGTGAATCCTCAGGAGAGGGGAGGAGTGTACTTCCTAATCTGACCTTCACCCATCCAGAACCAGTTAGCCAAATTTCAATGCAAACCCACCCAACCTAATCAACCCAATCAGCCAGCACATCACTAGAACTAGTCACACACTGGAGCAACAACTGGAACCAAAATAATCCAAATCTGCAAGCAACAGAAAATTTCCCAGGGTGTTACTGCCACCCACTAGTGATTGTAATCCTCTGTAGGATGGTGGGTGGTGGTCATTAATCAACTGCATAGCACAACCTCCATCCCCCATGATCCTTCTGTTAATTCTTTGGGTTTAGTGCAGAGAATATTCTTTGGGCCTCAACCTTTATTTTTTTTATATATGTGAGTGTATAGATAGGTCAGTATATGTATGTGAATATATGTGCACTGGGGTTTGAAGAGGTTGAAGGATGAACTTTTTTCAACCCAACGTAACTATTTAACCATGTAATCAGTAGAACAGCCTGGGAAGAGCAGAAGAAAAGCTGTTGGTTTCTCAGGAGGTCAACCCGTCCCTTCCCCAAGCTTAAGTTTGAGTACAAATGGCCGGTCTGACCAAAATAATTCTCAAATTTGGCCCAATAAATTCTCCTAATGCCATTAATGCTTCCACCTGTTCCTTACAGACAAAGACAAGAGATCCTCTACAATGAATGCATATATTTTGTGGTCACAGCCTCATTGTACCCCATCTAATGAAATAATATTTAGTGATAAGCACAACTTTCCCTTTTTCTCTGCAATCACATAACCCCATTATGTCCTCTCCTCCAAAGGAAACAGATTGGCCCTGTTTCCCACTGATGTCCCAGATCTCCATCTCTCGCAGTTTCAGCAGCTCCGGCGCCGTATTTATTTTGGACAATTTTAAACATTGAAATTATATAATTATCCCAGTTAATTACGTAGCTTTCTGGAGATTAAGAAATTCCTCAGCTAAATTAAACTTTGGCTTCTGCTTAAACACTTCTCTGAAACACATTGCGTGAGTTCCATGAGCAAGTTTGTCTCTGCAGCATGTTTCCTTTTCTCCACATTATCTCCCCATATTCTCTTATTAACCAGTCCCTGGCACCATATGCAACACAGCAGATTCCACTTATTGCCCTTTTTTAACCCAACAGGAGTCCTTGCACCTCCTCCCTGGCACCCACCGTCTCCTGGAAACATGTGTTGTGTTAAACAAAATGCTCATTTTTCTACCCATTACCCCAAGGTGTAGAAGGGATGGGGCCCGTTCTGCTCGGCTAATCATTCCTTTGAAGTTCCCGGTTCCCTGCTTCCCGGCGCTAATGGATTTGAACCCCGCAGAGACTCCAGAACCGCATCCCTTCTAAAGAGATTATAGATTTTTTTGCAACATAAGAGCCAGGGATTTCAGCCTCATGCCTGGTTCTGATCTGACTGATGAGAGAGGTTTCCAGCGAGTATCAGATGTGTTTCTATTACAGTCCATTGGCCAGGTCAAAGGGAAAGTAAGATTCTTTTATCTTCCTGGTGCAAATAAATACAAACTTGTCCGTTTATATTAAGTCAACCTATCATGGAAACAATCAGTGCACAACCAAGAAGGATAATGTCTGGGACAATTACAGGGAATGAGACTGGCGTGAGAGCTGATCTGTTACTGAATATTATTATTATGGACCTTGGGCTGGTTAAACTGTCCATCTTATGGTGTTTTCCTTTATAGGTTAATAAATCAGGCTCACAGACAGGGTCACTACATGGGCTTAGTTGACACTGCCATGGCATTATTTGCCAAGTAGTGAAACTTATTAAATCTATTTGTCCTTTTTAATTTTGTTTTTGGTGCATGGGTCTGACTTTCCCTTTAATCCCAGATCCCTGGAGCAGTTGTGAATAATGCCTGACTATATGTTTTTTTGGGAGATATGAGAAATGGAGTTGGCTGTGCAGGTGACAAGGCCTCTCACAGAGGATTAATGCACTAATTCTAATTGCTCTTAATGATCCTGCTGCATTAAGGGCTCACAGGCTGACCGGATTAGCTGCACTTCTGAGCCGTTTATTTACTGTCCTTCGACAGACGCACGCTCTGCCCCATAGGAAATCAATATGGCTTCTGTCCTCTGGGTCAGACGTCCAATCAAGTTCTTTACTGGGCAGTTCTGTCTCTGCTTGACTTACTGACTCTTTTCTGTAGTTCCATCCAGTAAAAGTCTTGCATCTTTATCCATGATGGGATTCAACACCACCCAATACCATAGAGCTTTACCATCCACATAACTAACACCAGGTACAGTATTGTCTATCAGACAAGGCACAACAACCTAATTTAGCTTGGGCCTATGATGGATGAGGCACATTTGGGTTGGACATGTGGGTCAGCCTCATAGTCAAATGAGCCAAGCATGGCCAGAGGATGTGTGTGATGGAGCTGGGAAAGGAGAATTGTCCTTCAATTGTCTGTTGTCCATAACAAAGACAATATTGTATATAAATGTGCCCTCCTGCTGCGTTGACTCCATGCTCTCCTGAAGAGTAGAAGACTTTGGTTTTGGACTGCTAATGGCCTCCTCCAGCTTTGTGTGTAATATATGAATTTGCACTACATGTCTACAAAGCTCTCTCTATATTTATTCATTATACTGTATATATCTGTTATACTTTATCCAGGAGCCATTGTCAGCTTCATGTTCAGCTCCCACCCTTTCCAACTTTAATCAGGTGATCCCACTGGTGGCCAATAAAAGGGCAGCCAAGTTTGGGAGTTTTAACCTTGAAAGCAGCAAGTAAAATGCAGGTAAAACTTAGTCCCTTTATAAAACTTATAATGAAGCAATAGAATCAGATGAAAGTTAAGTGTAGTAGGACTGGGCTGATTGCAGAGGACCTCTTGTACTTCTATGTCTATCTATCTATCTATCTATCTATCTATCTATCTATCTATCTATCTATCTATCTATCTATCTATCTATCTATCTATCTATCTATACTGTATATTATAGGACCTAGTCATTATGACCTAGAATGTTATTGGGAAGGAGGATGAGTATATGGGTGGGTTATTGACCCCAGCATGGACCAAGGTGCTCTTTATACTGTAGGTATCTTCTTCAGGTTGTCACTTCCAGCTGTAATCTTGTTGTAATCATATGACAATGAGTTTTGGTGTGAAGCCAATAGAATGATATGCAATGAGGTGTTTGTGCATAAACACATCTGTATGAGTAGCACCCCATATTCATTGGATCCTGCACAACTATGAATGTATTTACCCCCCATGCTGGAGTCACAACTCAGCCAAATGCCCATGCCCTCAATATCATTTCTAATCATAATTTACTAAATCAGCACATAAGTTGGCAATCATTTAAATGAACCTGTCAATAAACAACTACACAGGTAATACAAGGCTTTGGGCAGAGCTACTAATCAAAGAGGCACAAAACCTTTTATACTATGACCAGAGGTAAACAAGTTAGGGACCGTCATGTGGGGTTTACCTTGATGTGGTATGGTGACTTATCAACTTAAGATCATAACTTTGTGACTAAAATCCCCTGTCTTTGTGAACACATGCACTTGCATAAATATATACTGAATTACTGATGAGACAGGGGACCAAGGGAATGTGCACTGATTAAAGTGGACCCGTCACCCAGACCCAATCTGTATAATAAAAGTAATTTTCAAATTAAACATGAAATCCAATTTCTATTTTTTATTTAAGCATTCATAGCTGTTGTAAGCTTATTTAAACATCTCAGCTGTCAATCAAATATTGTCTGCCCCTCCTCTATGCCTTGGGTATAGAGGCGGGGCAGACAATTACTTTCACTTTCCATTCAGCACTTCCTACATGTCACTGCTCTCCCCACATTCCCCCCAATCTCTTCATCGTTTAATTGTGTAGCCAGGACATGGGGATGGACATCAGGTCCCCCATTCTGGTGCACAAACAAGATTCTGAGATGATACAAGGCTTGTCTTAATAACAGTGTCCACAAAATGGCTGCTGCCTGCTTGTTATAATTATGACTTCCCAGAATGAAGGAAACGAGATTCAGATACTTTATATAGTGTAATTAAAGTTCATTTTGCTGGACTGATGTGATAAAATAGGATTATGAATATTTTTTTTGGGTGACGGGTCCCCTTTAATTGGCCAAGTCAGTAGCACTTCCATTGTACTTTAATACATTTTTACTTTGCCTTAGGAGTGTTCCCACAACCCCCCTTTTTATATTTGGGCAGAGTTAGCCAAAGGACTAGGAGGTGGGTAGTTTTATAATGACAGAGAGCTCTCTGTCTGTCTGTCTGTCTCAAACCCAGTGGCGTAACTAGTTGTTGCTGCGCCCCACAGCAAATTAATTTTAGGGCCCCCAACATATCCAGTGTTTGTCCTGTTTTACCAATATATGTTCAAATTGCTCATCAATGAGAACCTCATGGGGCCCCCTGTACCTCCTGGGCCCCCCTGCAGCCGCAGGGTCTGCTTCCTCTGTAGTTACGCCCCTGCTCAAACCACATATTTGTAACAGTCCCTAAAACGAGGAGCTTCCCTTGTCTGAGAGCAACTTATTGTTGTCTTGGTTGGGTGAAGCAAAACTGTATTATTGGTCTCACCTATCACCAGAGTTGGCAGTTAAGGTAATGGTGGCATTGTCTGTGCCCCATCCCTGGTCCTGCCACAGAATTACCCTTGTCAGGCACAGACCAACCTACATGGGGGTGACAAGGGGTTGTTATTAATAGTTCATGCCAATAAATCAACCATTTCCCAAATTGATTCTATTTCCAGTTCTGCATGTCCGATGATCTCAGGCTGTTCTGTGGGCCGGGCAGAAACACCCACACTTAATAGATATAGACAAGAGCATATGAAACCAATTTTACTGGGGGCAATTGCCTGGAGGAGATTGTTTGCTCCCCCTACACTTCTATCCTACACTCAACCTGTCTGATATTGTTTTGTATATCTGGCAACGTATTGATTGATGATAAAGAATCCCGGGGCGGAGGGAGACGAAGGCAGAAACACACATCGTGGACGGATTCTGATTACATATGAATAAATCAGACTCATCTTTATCCTGAGAAGGAGAGGTTATTAAATATGAATCTGGAGAAATTCCCCAATTCCTCTCCTACAGTAACTCAATTCCTTGCAGTTAGTCTCACAGGTAGGTACCGCAGGCTCATAAATATAGATTCCCTCTGGCGGATAGCAATCCATACATCATTATAGCTATAAGAAAAACAAATCCCTTCTCTCCGCAGCCGGGGCACTATCAGCATCTGTAATCAGATTTATATTTTTATTTATCTTTCCAATTCAGCGAGTACTGGGAATGGCCTGTTTGTTTGGAGATTGCCTTCCTACCCCCCTCATTATCTTTGTATGAGAAGCAACAACCCCGGGAATAAATGCACATAATGGTAACTTCGGGATCTGGGCTCTTATTAATTGAAATCCCACAGCCGACATACAGGAGTGTTGATCATGAGGATCCAATGTCTCAGTGTTCAAAGAATCCTTCTCCATCTCCCACGACAAATAACCAGCCATATATAATTATTATAAATAAATCAGTAGTCCATGTACCCCCCCAACGGTGGTGCCACTGGGTGCTGCATTTCTTGAAACCCTCCAAATTTAATACCCGTCTGACCATTATTGGAAACCCAATATATTCTCACTATTGGCTTGATAAAGGGCCCAGAGGGGTCCGAAACGTTGCCTTGTTTGTGAAATACTTATGGGCTAAATAAATCACTTATTTTCACGCAGCAACTATTTTTGATGTGCATCTATATTGGCCTTATTTAGTGATGGGTGAATAAATTCACTAGGAATGGATTTGCGGTGAATTTACGCGTTTCGTCGCCTGTGAAAATTCCGTCGGCGGAAGTCCGCACCTGAAAATTGTCGCTCGTCAAAATTATTCGGACGTCAATTGACTTTAATGCATTTTGACAAAATAGTCGAGCGTAGAAAAATTGTTGATTGCATCAAAATTGACGCGGATCAAATTTATTTTGACACCTATCAACTTCAACGTGTTTCGTGAATTATTCTGCGAAGTGGAATGGGACAGATTCACCCGTCACTACCCTAAGCGGCAGATTTATCAAGGGTTGAATTTCAAAAAAACTCCCATCACCTCGAAATTCGAATAAAAAAAGACCAACCGAAATGTATTAAAAAAAACATCAAATGTTTTAACTTCAGGTGAATAGGCTGTATTCGATCGTTCAATTCGAATTCGGATCGTATTCGATTGAATTTGAAACGAAGTATTTTCCAAAGTCCAACAAATGACTCCAAATAAGTTCTAGGAGGTCCCCCATAGGCTAAAACAGCAATTCGGCAGGTTTTAGATGGCGAATAATCGAAGTCGAATCTTTAAAGAGACAGAACATGATAAATATAGATACTTGAAGTTTTCACATTTTTTTCAAATTCGATTAGAATTTGTACTGTTTCCTAATCGAAGTACACTAAAATTAGCTCGAAATTCGAATTTAAAAATTAAAATTTTAATTTCGACCCTTGATAAATGTGCCACTTATTGTGTTCTGGAGAATCCCCCCCTTAAATTCCAGTGCAATTGTATCCATCTCAAATTGCCCAGGGTGCACCAATACAGATGCAAAAGTAATCGCTGCAAGTTGTGATGGTGACAATTTTCTCCGTATTTGTTCTAGAATGTCGTCACATTCAGTGTGTGGTTTAAAGGGGTGGTTCACCTTTAAATTAACTTTTAATATGTTATATAATAGCCAATACTAAGCAACTTTTCAGTTGATCTTATTTATTTTTTATAGTTTTTAAATTATTTGCCTTCTTCTTCTGACTCTTTCCAGCGCACCAGTGGGGGTCACCAACCCCGTCTAAAAGAAAAATGCACGGTAAGGCCAGGGTGGGATTGGGCTGGAGGAACACCAGGAAAAAAACAAACAAGAGTACTTGCATATACTAGGGGCATGTATGTGGCCCGTACATTTTTGCCCTCCCTTAAATTTGGATTATACTTTATTTGGGATACAGTAATAAGTAGGTTGGGATTTTCTTGACCCACAAACAGTGTTAAGACTGGGGGGGGGTGTGGGTCCACTGGGGCTGCAACATCTAGGACCCCACCCCCGACATCCCATGGACCCCCGCCACAAATCCACCTCTGTCCCCCCTTCCTCCCCCCTCCAACGCTTACCTTTTTTTTAGCCCGTTAGTTTTTCACGTGATGAAGGGGGGGAGGTCAGGAAGGAGGAAGGCTCGTCCAGGTACATTGAGCGGTTCTGGGCCGGTGGGGGGTCCACTAGGGCTTAGGGCCCATCTGGATTTTTCCTGGTGTCCCGATTTCCCAGTCTGACCCTGCCCACAACCACCCTAACTTGCCCCATTCAAACACTGGACAAGGTTGGGGGAGACTTGACAACCTGAGCCCGTCCTTCCCAAAAGTATCTCACCAGTTATAGGGATGGGGGGTATTGAGGTGCCCCATAAGGATATTCTCCCTTTGCAACTGGTCTGGAAAGAAGTCCATCAGACTACAAAATGTCAACGATATCCCTATTGGTTTCATGAAATCAAGAGAAGTTTGCGACTTTGCTAAACTATAACTGATTTGACTGAAGGAGAAAGCGATACTTTTTTTTAGGGCCCATTATCGTTCCCTTTCCACTCGCACTTTATGAAACATTGGCGAGGGCCTGTTTAACGGGTGTTGTTAAGTGAGGAGTACGGCCACGAGCGACTGCCTTTCCCCGAGCCCAGTTCCCTTTGTTATGAGCCGGTTAAGAGGCTGCATTATCTGGAAATGCCGCAGTAATTCTTACCCGGTGATGGGAGCCATAAAGATGACAATAAGGACTTTATTTAATCTCTCCGATGACAAAGTGCCCTGCGCCTTGGCACGTCTCCGTATAATGACTGGCAACAAAACGACAAGGAAATGGAATTTGTAAGATAAAAGTTTGTCTTAATCCTTCCAAGTCCAAGTCGCGAACTTTAGCTGCCGAAATATTTGCACTTTCCAATTAATTTGGTCTCTCTGACCCGATATTAATGTCGCTCTTTATGTCTCGAGGCTGACGCATCCCTATTGGGATAAAATAATGTGGTTCTGGGTCTCTCTCTCCCTCTGACATTTCTTGTTTGTTTAATTCATCATTTCAAAGTATTTTTCCATTTCTAAGCGCGGCACGAGAGTGGCATTATCTCCCGCAATCCTGAAACGGGTGCTGGCGTTTAATCAGCATCTCCCTGGCAGAGACCCAGCGCTCCGTCACACTGATGAGATGGATTTTATCTCCGACTCCAGTCACCTTTCTGCCAAATATATAATTTTAGGACTTATCATTCCATGTTATAAGGCTCTATATAATCCCGGGCGCTTGAAACAAAAGCCTTTTTATTATTTAGACATACACTCCCTACGAACATTTATTTCTATGGGAAAAAGAATGAAATAAAATACAATGAATCGACTTAGTTCAACTGAAATTCTAACATTCTGCAATATAAATATATATTATTAGTTTATAGTGATAATGGGTTACTGTCTGCTCTCTCATTTCCCTACAGAAATAGGGATTGGTAACACTAGATAGGTACCTAATATATAGAGACA
The DNA here is from genome assembly GCA_038501925.1 of Xenopus petersii. Taxonomy (NCBI): domain Eukaryota; kingdom Metazoa; phylum Chordata; class Amphibia; order Anura; family Pipidae; genus Xenopus; species Xenopus petersii. The sequence continues at coordinate 236,944,675 of CM076672.1, read as the reverse complement.
AGAGGAAAGTGTTGGAAGGGTTACTGTCTGCTCTCTCTCATTTCCCTACAGAAATAGGGATTGGTAACACTAGATAGGTACCTAATATATAGAGACAAGAGGAAAGTGTTGGAAGGGTTACTGTCTGCTCTCTCTCATTTCCCTACAGAAATAGGGATTGGTAACACTAGATAGGTACCTAATCTATAGAGACAAGAGGAAAGTGTTGGAAGGGTTACTGTCTGCTCTCTCTCATTTCCCTACAGAAATAGGGATTGGTAACACTAGATAGGTACCTAATATATAGAGACAAGAGGAAAGTGTTGGAAGGGTTACTGTCTGCTCTCTCTCATTTCCCTACAGAAAAAGGGATTGGTAACACTAGATAGGTACCTAATATATAGAGACAAGAGGAAAGTGTTGGAAGGGTTACTGTCTGCTCTCTCTCATTTCCCTACAGAAATAGGGATTAGTAACACTAGATAGGTACCTAATATATAGAGACAAGAGGAAAGTGTTGGAAGGGTTACTGTCTGCTCTCTCTCATTTCCCTACAGAAATAGGGATTAGTAGCACTAGATAGGAACCTAATATATAGAAATTTTTTTATTTAAAAGATCACGTTACATTAAATAATCAATTCAATTAATTCATAAGCAGTTCACAAATCATACAACAAAATAAAAATAACAAAAAATCCCACAAACCCACCCATACACCCTCCAGCCCGCAGAGTAGTGATGAGCGAATTTGCGCCGTTTCGCTTCACCAAAAAATTAGTGAATTTTGCGCGAAATTAGCAAAACAGCAAAAAATTCGCAAATTTTTTCGGGCAAATTTTTGCGAATTTATTCGCTGGCGGCGAATCGCGGAAATTCGCCGTGAATTCGTGCCTGGCGAATAAATTCACCCATCACTACCGCAGAGTCCATTGCCAACTTTTCCATCAAACACACCAAAAGGCCAGTTTGCAAAGTCTTGAATTGTCCATACGGCCTTCCTTCCCCCACCACCAACCTAAATGAGCAAACTTCTCCTGTTTTCATCACCCAACAACAAAAAAAACATCATACTTTCATATTCACATCCGAATAGATTCTTCCAGGCTACAGAAAGCGGCACCTCCAGCCTATAGAAAAAGAGAGGAGCAGTATCAGTGCCCAGGGAGCCATATACATACAATAAGTACATACCTTGAGATGAGGGCATGTTCATGAAGATGAAACCCCTCGCCATACGTTCTGATTTGATGTTGACCTCTTTATCTCAATTCCCTTCAGAAAACTCAACTGAGCCAGAGCTGCCTTCACTATATTATCTGGGGTAGCGCCCAACTGGCCAAAACATCTCCTGCACCTATGCTGCCAGATCTGGTACCGCGTGCATGCAAGTTTGATATAAATTGTCTCAGGGTCCAGTGGATGGTGTATTGTGGGAACCCCATAGGCTGAGTCTGCATAGTTCAGACTGTTCAGGAGTGGGATATTAAGAGCTGCTGCCATCTGACTATAGACATCTCTAGTCACTGGGCAACTGACAAGAAAGTGCTCTTGGGTCTCCACCTCTCCACACCCCCAGGGACAAGCTTTGCTGCCAATGGTAAGATAAGTCAGGTTGCCTCGGACATAGAGTTTCTCTTGGAGTTAAAGCCAGCAGTTGTCAAATAACTTAGGGGGGAGTCTCTTGCCATTAAGAAAGCAAAGGCTTTTCTGAAGGATGTTCCCTACACAGTCTCTCAGAGCAAGAGGAGCAGCAAAATAGTCTCTAATCACCCTATGATACAACTGCCTTCGGGAAGATGTGACCAGCTCACCCACCCTGACATCCCACCTCTTCAGAATCCTCGGAGCGAGAACTAGGTATGATGGGAGGGATCCCTGTACTATCCGAAATCTCTTCATTCTACCGCCTTGAGACCATGTCCCTACAAAAGGCGATACCCAATTCCTGATACAGACTTCCCACAGGGAATCATTACCTTGGGCCAAGCCCCCAAAGTTAAACTTCAGGAAAAGTGACCCAAAGAAAGCCACTGGGCACAACATGCCCAAACCACCCTCCTTCCGCTGCAGGTACATTATCCCCCTTTTGACTGGATTCAGCCTGTGTCCCCAGAGCACCTGGAAAAACAGACTGTGGACCCTGGTGTAAAGAGATTCTGGCAATGGATACACGTACGCTACAAACAAAAACAGAGGGACCAGGTAGGCCTTGATGAGCTTCACCCTTTCCCTGTAGGCCAGTCTCCATCCCTTCCATCGCTGGACCTTTGTAGCAGCCCTTGCTCTGAGCTTTGCACACTTCTAAGGTCACCCTGATAGTAAGAAGAGCCCCAAAGATGCTCCACCCTTTCACCGTGCCGAATTGAAAGCCTGATAATAACGTGCCTGAGAACTGAATAAGTCTGTCAAAAAGTACCCTTGCGAGAATCTTCCTATTGTTAATGAGAAGGGCAATAGGCCTCCAGTTCCCAATATGCTCTGGGTCCTTACCCTTTGAAAGCAGGATCAAAGAAGAAACCCTCATGGAGGGGGGCAAGATGCCCTCCACTAGACTGTCTCTAAAGACCTCCACGAGGACCGCGGCCAACTCCTCTTTGAAAATCTTATAAAACTCGGCTGTTAAGCCGTCTGGGCCTGGAGCCTTCTTTTTATGAAGGCTGTCAATAGCTGCTCTTACCTCGGCCTCTGTTATTTCTGCTTCCAAAGGGGAAAAGTCCAAATTAGACGTATCAGGCCCTGGGGTCGCCTCCAAGTAGTCAGTCAGGCAGTCCCCATCCAAAGCCTTGTTCCGGAAAAGGTCGGCATAGTAAGACCTCACAACACCCAGGATGCCCTCCCTAGTAGTCTGCAACTTACTCTGGGTGTCCTTGAGGCCTGTTACCAACTTCCTGGCCACAGATTCTCGGTAATTCTGAAAAGGGTCCGGTGAGTGAAAACTCCCATAATCCCTCTCCAGAACCAAAGATCTGTACCGGCTGTACTGATGCCGCCTGATCTCGGCCTTCAGCTGGTTCAGCTTTGGCCCGTCCACCCCGTCCAAAAAACAGGCCTCCAACTTCTTCCGTAGGGACAGGTATCTTTTGTATTTCTCTCCCTCCCTACGTACAGATAGCTTTCTGAAGAGATTTCGGAACGACTCCTTGGCATCCTCCCACCACAATGACACAGAGTCATAAACGTCAACCCTGTAAGCATCTCTTCTGGCAGCCAAATAAGTCAGACTGGGGGTGATGAATATGTGGTGCCAGAAACACCCCTTGAAGACTGTGCTGCAGGGAAAAGTCCAGCTGGAAAGGGAAAAGCTGCTATTTTGTCCCAAACTGTCAGATCTGGGGCTGCTGCTGAGGTTTCACAGGCCGGTGAATCCAATGCTCAGGATCCTGCAGGTAACGAGACACCTAAACCCAACTCTCAGCTTAACCCTTTACCTGCCCAACTGACTGCAGCCACTAGAGGGAATCAGGGAAGTTCAGCTGTTGCTGTTGGGAATGTGATGCCTGATACAGACAATGAGGCTGAGGATTCAGAGGGGGAGCAGAAATCCCAGGACTCCAGTGATTTAAGTGCAACATATGAACCAACTGCACAAAGGAGAATGGGTGCACCCACTGATGTAAACCCCCAGCTACCCAGTCATAAGGATATTGCTCCTATCCTGCAGCAGCTGTCTGAGGCCTATAAGCAGAAAGGAAAAAAAGAGGCAGAAATTGTTGCACAGCAGAAGCTGATCAGAGCTGCTTATAAGAGAAATAAAGACAGACTGGAACTGGACCTCATTACACTTAAAGGGGAAATCTTTGAAACCGAGGTCTCCATAGAGAAACTGTTGAGCAAAGCAGGGCCCTGGAGAGAGACTTTTGAAAACAGGGAGCAGTTTGAGAAGCTGCAGAAATCTCTCAGGGAGGAGGTGCCATACCGCAGCCGTAAACTCAGCACCAGCAGCTACTCTGCCTCTTCTGATACAGAGGGGGATTTCAAGAAGCCACAGGCTCCAGCCAAGAAAGCACCAACAAAGAGCAAGAAGAAGGACGGGATCCACTGGCAGGAACTGGCATTTGATGTGCAGGAGGTGACAGAACAAGAGAAGAAGAAACAGTAAAGGGAAGACTTTAACATCATTCGGGAAGATTTCCCTCCTTTGTCACCTGCCGCCCAACCAACCAAGTCACCTCGAGCCCAAGCCCAGGTGTTGCAGGAAGATCCAGTTGCCCCAATGGAAGTATCGTCCAACCCAAAGCTATCTGTAAGTGATGGAGGGAGAGATGGTAGGGCCCAGGCAGAGAGACAAAGACAACAGGGACAGAATGGTAGGGCTCAGCAACCTGGTGAACAGGCCTCAACTTCTGGGGCAGATGCCGGCACATCGGGCAATTTCTGGGAGCGCAGGCGGTTTTTCCCTGCAAGTACAGGTCCTTCTTTTGGGGGTCAGGCTTTCGTAGGCAAAACTGTGTTAAACTGGTGTGGGAAGGGAAGAAAGAGGAGGCTCCTAGTAGAACCTACATTATTAAGACACTGCTGGAAAGGTCTGCCAAGTTTAAGGCCCGTGAAATGGAGGCCTGTATTGTCCAGTCCCCTACAGAATGGGATGTCAGCTTTAAAATACCACAGGGACTGGATGCATTTTGGCGCCTTTTTGACACCCTTAAAAATCAGCCAGAATGGAAAAATGTTGATGCCATTCCAGTCTCCAGACCTGAGACAAAAACCGTCACCATCATTGTCAAAAATGAAGGGTTTGCCAGTTAATGACGTGGTGTTATAGCTGCAGCACCAGTGCACTGTCCTTCCCCCACTGGCCCGTATATATGAAGATGATGTGTGGACAGGGGGGTGGAAAACAGAGGTAAAACTTAAGATAGTTCATAACATCCCCCAACATCTGCCCACAAAGAAAGAAAAGTGCGTTTGTTTCTATTTTGGCCAATCAAGAAAGTGCTTCATATGTGGTTCCCTGAATCCTCTTGCTAGCTCCTGTCTGGTGGAGAGGTGTAGTTACTGTGGGAAGATAGGCCACACAAAAAAGGTGTGTAAAATCATTATGTGCAACCTCTGTGGTAATATAGGTCATGCCCACCGCCTGTGCCCTAAAGCCTGGCACAATAACAACACCCAGAGGGAAGATGTGTTGGAGCAGGAGGAAGATCAGCTACTGATTGTTGCAGTTCAGGAGATAGAGCAGCAGGACAGGGTGGAGATAAACCACAGACAGGAGGCTGCAAAGGCCAATCAGGCCCAGCAGAGAGACCCCGGGAAAGATCAGAGCAGTAAGGGCAAGAAGGCACAAAGTCAGGAAGGGAGCTCTAATGATCCAGGACTTGATGTTCAGTGACCACAGGCAAGCCCATCATTGGCTAAAACAGGCCCGTCAAAGGTTGTAATCCCCCCAAAAGCCCCTGATCCCAAACAGCAACCAGCTACTTCAAGGGCAGTAACACCCCTGCACCCACCTTGCAGGAACATTCACCCAAAAAAAAAGAAGAAGAAAAAAAAAGGGTAAATCAGACAGTGAGCAGAGAGACACCCATAGCCCTGAGGAAGGGGGCTGGCAGTTTGTTAAGACCTCAGGTAAAGGAAAGAAGTCCCCTGGAATCATGTCATTCAGCCCACAAGCATCCAATCGATATGCCCAGCTGTAAAGCGAAGGCAATGATTTGGATGATGATGATTCTTGGGGGTCTAAAATGGAGGCCGAGTTTCAGAGAATAGATAAAGAACTTTCTCTACAACAGTCAGTGCAACATTCATCTCCCATTAGTCAGTCAACACCTATGGGTGGTGGGACCATATCAGATGATGTGGTGTGTAGTGAAGCCTTGTCAGAAGTGGTTGGACCCACTATGGCCTCGTTAGAAGAGGTTCAACATGTCCTGGCATCACCGCATATGGTTATCTCTCAGCCTGAGATGGATCCAACCACAGAGGATGAGATGGTCCCTCTTGGGGATGAGGACCCTATACCAGCAGGGGTCCAGATCAAGAGGTTTGGAGAGGGGGTATGTGAAGATGAAAGAGAAGGAAAAAAAGCCAAATTAAAAAACCAACATGGCTACGGTACCAGTTAGGATTTACACCTCTAATGTCTGTAGCATCCGCTCGCCCATCGCTCGATTTCTGGCCTTCATTAGTCTCTCATCATCAGATGGGGACATTTTTTTCCTTCAGGAGACTCGATTGACCACCAGGGCTGACATTCGGAAGGCGACTTCTGAATGGTGTCATGGGCCTTCTGTCTGGTCAATAGCGGCTGAGCCATGCGGTGGAGTAGGGGTGCTGTTCAGAGCTGCATTAAATGTTGTCATTCTCCGTCTTATTGAGATCCAGGTAGGCAGGTGTCTGCTCCTTGATGTCACAGCTGGGGGCACAGCTGGGGGTAGGAGGATGCGCCTCATTAATATCTACTGTATGGGCCACACAATGCACGGGAAAGGAATACACTGCTGTCTGACATGAGGCAGTACCTCCACACTTCTCTCCCAGTGGTTCTTGCTGGCGATTTTAACCAGGTTTTAAGGCCACAAGATAGGACAAGTGCTAGAGTCAACAAGGCAGAAGGATATTTCCTTAATAATATTATCCAGCAGGCAGGCCTGGTTGATGTTGCTACCAAGGGTGGCTGTATCGGTCGGCATACTTACCACAGTGCAGGGCGATCTAGTCGTCTAGACATGGCCTTTGTTAGGGGAGGGGAGACCTTTACCGATGTACGTGAGCAGGCTGTTGAATATTCTGACCACTTTACAGTCTCTTTCTTATGGGGAGCTTCTTCTATCCCAGCAAGAGGTAGAGGCCTTTGGAGGCTTAATGCAGATTCCCTGGCAGGGCAGTCAGCTTAGCGTTCCTTCAGAATGCGTCTTCAGAGTGAGATTGATAGGGATGATGGGAGTTGTAGTTCATGCACAGACACGCCTCCACCCTGTGGTTCCCCATGACATGTGCCTTTAGCATCCAGTTTGGCTTCAGCCTTCACTGTAACATCAGAAGGTGAAGCCCCCAGAGATGTAGAGCTCTGGTGTTTTCTGCTTTTGTGAAGAGGAGATTTAGTAGTCACCGCACCAGAACGCAAGGTACGTGTTTCTTCCTCAGCTGCTCCCGGGGGAAGTTCAGCCACTTTCTTTTGCCTCTGGGTGTTTCTTCCACTCCTTCTGGTTTCTGATGGCTCAGACTTTCTGCCTCCAGCAGTCTTTTTGTCTGCAGTTTGTTTGGCAGGGGCCTGGGCCTCCATCTCACCTGCCTCCACTTCCACTGCAACACAATGGCCTCCACCTGTGCAGGTTTCCCCACACCTTCTCCAACTGATCCAAACTCCAATTTCTTGGAGTCAGAATCACAATCCAAACTTTCCTCCAGGATGGGCCCAAAAGCCTGAGCCTGGAGTACTGAAGCTGGCTCCACAGAGCCTCCTGGTCTTGGGCTAGTGCTGGTCATGCAGAGAGATCAAATTACAGACCTGCTCTCTCTCATTTCCCTACAGAAATAGGGATTGGTAGCACTAGATAGGTACCTAATATATAGAGACAAGAGGAAAGTGTTGGAAGGGTTACTGTCTGCTCTCTCTCATTTCCCTACAGAAATAGGGATTGGTAGCACTAGATAGGTACCTAATATATAGAGACAAGAGGAAAGTGTTGGAAGGGTTACTGTCTGCTCTCTCTCATTTCCCTACAGAAATAGGGATTGGTAGCACTAGATAGGTACCTAATATATAGACAGATACAAGAGGAAAGTGTTGGAAGGGTTACTGTCTGCTCTCTCTCATTTCCCTACAGAAATAGGGATTGGTAACACTAGATAGGTACCTAATATATAGAGACAAGAGGAAAGTGTTGGAAGGGTTACTGTCTGCTCTCTCTCATTTCCCTACAGAAATAGGGATTGGTAACACTAGATAGGTACCTAATATATAGAGACAAGAGGAAAGTGTTGGAAGGGTTACTGTCTGCTCTCTCTCATTTCCCTACAGAAATAGGGATTGGTAACACTAGATAGGTACCTAATATATAGAGACAAGAGGAAAGTGTTGGAAGGGTTACTGTCTGCTCTCTCTCATTTCCCTACAGAAATAGGGATTGGTAGCACTAGATAGGTACCTAATATATAGAGACAAGAGGAAAGTGTTGGAAGGGTTACTGTCTGCTCTCTCTCATTTCCCTACAGAAATAGGGATTGGTAACACTAGATAGGTACCTAATATATAGAGACAAGAGGAAAGTGTTGGAAGGGTTACTGTCTGCTCTCTCTCATTTCCCTACAGAAATAGGGATTGGTAACACTAGATAGGTACCTAATATATAGAGACAAGAGGAAAGTGTTGGAAGGGTTACTGTCTGCTCTCTCTCATTTCCCTACAGAAATAGGGATTGGTAACACTAGATAGGTACCTAATATATAGAGACAAGAGGAAAGTGTTGGAAGGGTTACTGTCTGCTCTCTCTCATTTCCCTACAGAAATAGGGATTGGTAACACTAGATAGGTACCTAATATATAGAGACAAGAGGAAAGTGTTGGAAGGGTTACTCTCTGCTCTCTCTCATTTCCCTACAGAAATAGGGATTGGTAGCACTAGATAGGTACCTAATATATAGAGACAAGAGGAAAGTGTTGGAAGGGTTACTGTCTGCTCTCTCTCATTTCCCTACAGAAATAGGGATTGGTAACACTAGATAGGTACCTAATATATAGAGACAAGAGGAAAGTGTTGGAAGGGTTACTGTCTGCTCTCTCTCATTTCCCTACAGAAATAGGGATTGGTAACACTAGATAGGTACCTAATATATAGAGACAAGAGGAAAGTGTTGGAAGGGTTACTGTCTGCTCTCTCTCATTTCCCTACAGAAATAGGGATTGGTAACACTAGATAGGTACCTAATATATAGAGATTTTTATTATAAAAATACACTTACATTAAATACACTTACATTAATTCAAACATAACTTAATATCAATAAATCAACAATGCAACAAAAGCCACCCATACACCATCCCTCTGTCCATAGGCAACAGTCCAAACCCACCAAACCACCAATTCACAAGTCAAACTTGCAAAGTCTTGTTTTTGTCCATTTGGCCTTTATACAACCCCAACACAAAAGCAATATCCTTTCTTCTTTCAGAAATGCATGAGTAACAAAAGAAATCATTTGCAGGACATATCTCTTCTTGTACTCTGTGCTGAGCAGTGTCTCTGCCATCACTCTGAGGATAAAAGGAGTAGGGATGTCGCGGACTGTTCGCCGGCGAACTTGTTCGCGCGAACATCGGCTGTTCGCGTCCGCTGCAAGTTCGCGAACGTCGCGCGACGTTCGCCAATAGGCGTTCGCGTCAAAATCGTTCGACCATTCGAGCGCTAAAATTGAAGGATTTTCGTTCGAATCGAACGATCGAAGCATTGGATCGAATGAAATCATTCGATCCAATGGCTTCGATCGTTCGACTCGAACGAAAATCGTTCGATCGAACGATTACAATCCTTCGATCGTTCGAATCGAACGATTTTCGGATGATCGAAGTTCTCGAACAGTTCGCGAACTGTTCGCAAATTTTGCCGGTGTTCGCGAACGGCGTTCGCGAACACATCGGCGGCGGTTCGCTACATCCCTAAAAAGGAGAGCAGTATCAGAGTGTGGGAGACAATATATATATATATATATAACAATACAACAGTTTCCATACAGTGTATAACAAGATGGCAAGTTTATGAAGGAGGAAGGTGCACCCATCGCCATCGATTTCCATTAGCCACAGACCTTCTTATCTCATTTTACTTCAGGAACTTCAACTGAGCCAGAGTTGTCCTAACAATGTTATCAGGAGAAGCACCAGAATAGCCAAAAGGATCTCCAGCACCTATACTGTCAGATCTGGTACCATGTGCAGTCAATGATAATGTAAAGGGTCTCACGGTCCAGTAGATGTTGCCTGGCAGAAACCCCATTGGCTGACTCTGTATAGGACAAGTTGTTTGATATGGGAACTTTAAGATCTGCTGCCAACTGACCATACACATCTCTAGTCACAGGGCAACTGACCAGAAAGTGATCCTGGATCACTGAGCACTCGCTTCTTCAAGCACCGCTACAGACACGCCATCATTCATACCGGACTCATCTCCATGTACCACCCCAGACACACCACTCGCAGCTGACTGATTGGACAATATTTCTATTGCTGGAATAACATCATCTTGTGGCCACTGGCTTTGTGATGGTTCTTGCTGTTTGGCTACTGGTGACAATGGAGGAAATTCTTCCGGAGTTAGGCTGAAGCTCTTTAGGGCTACAGTTTTTTTAAATTCCCCTTCTGTATCAGATGAGGCAGAACAGCTGGTAGTGCTGGGCTTCCGGGAGCGATAGGGAACCTGCTGCTTGAGAGACTTTTGCATCTTTTCAAATCTCTCCATGTTTTCAAAATGCTCCCTCCAGGGCTCCACTTTAGTCAGTAACCTCTCAATAGACACTTCCACCTCAAACAGTTCCCCTTTAAGTGTGATCATGTCCAACTCAAGTCTTCCTCTTTTGTTCTTATTTGTAGCTCTGATCAGCTTTTGTTGTGCCATAATTTCTGCCTCTTTCATCTTTTTGTCATTATAGGATTGTGTCAGCTGCTTAATGATAGTTGGAATATCCTCAGGACAGGGCACCGGGGGGCTCTCTGCAGTAGGGGACTTGGGGGGCTGTTTTGTACGTACCACAAGAGCTGCAGACTGTGTTGGACTGGGACACCAGGGGCCCACCCAAAAACCTTGGACCAGGGGCCCAGTATCATTTCTATTATTCTTTGTCTCCTCACAAAACCTCTATTTTCTTAGCCTTTAATACTATAATTGATTATTGCATCTATTTAGCCTTTTTTTCTCATAGAAATAGGAAATGACTATGAAATAAGCCAAATGTTTAGCAGCACAAGGGCCCACTGACTCCTGGTCCCACCGGGACTTTTTCTTGTATTCTGGTGGGTCAGTCTGACACTGGCTGCAGATGCACCTGAGGCAGAAGCTGATTCACAAGAAAACTGAGATTTATCATCAGATATGTCAGTGTTACAGGCAGGATCAGGTGCAGATTTGGCAGCTACAGGGTTAATTGCAGGACTGGGTGCAGGTGTGTCGTTACCTGCTGAATCCTGAGGTTGAGTCTCCCCAGTAAGAGAAAGCTCAGCAGCAGCAACAACAATGATCTTTCCAGTTTGACTCACAGCTGCAGCTTTTCCCTTCCCAAATGCACTTTCCCTTGCTGCACAGACATCATGGGGAGTTTCTGGCACAACATCACAATCAGAGGCAATTATTTGGCTGCCAGATGCAAGGCTTACAGGGGATGCTGGGAGATGTAGTTTCCTCACAGTTTACCCTCACCTTGTGCCTTTTGCATTCACAGTCCCTTCTCCCCTCACTGCAGTGACATGAGGTAAAGCAGCCACAGAGGCAGAACGCTGGAGTTTCTTACATTTATCAGAAGAGGATTTATTACTCACAGTTTTTCCACCAGATCTTAAAGTGTAAGTTTTCTCCTTCTCCTCAGCTGCCCCAGGGGTCAGATCTAGGGTTGCCACCTTTTCTGGAAGAAAATACCGGCTTTCCTATATATTTTTTTTTTTTCCCCTACTAATAACATTGGGTTCAACCATCATTTTTACCGGCCAGGTGGCAACCCTAGTCAGCACCTCTTTGTCTCTCTCTGCCTTGTCCTCTCACTCCTCTCACTTCTGCACCGTCACCTCCAGCTTCAGGCTTTGTGCTCCCCTTGCTTCTCTCCTCTGAGTTCTGCCAGGCAGGTTGCAGGGCCTGGGGCTCCATGTTCTTCTCACCTGCCTGGGCTTCTACTGCACCACAATGTCTGTGGGATCCAGCTGGCGACTCCTCCATACTCACTGGCGGGGAAGCTCCCCCAGCAGCTGACAGTTGTTCCACAGATTCAAACTCTGAGATGTAAGAGCTTGAATCAGGCTGCAAACTTTCTTCCAGGCTAGGCCCCAAAGCCTGGGCCTGGAGTACTGAAGGTGGCTGCCCAGAGCCGCAAGATCCTGGGCTTATGCTGGTCATGCAGCAAGATCAGATTACACCTGCTCTCTCTCATTTCCCTACAGAAATAGGGGTTAGTTGCAGCATACCTCCCAACTGTCCCTTTTTCGGAGGGACAGTCCCTCTTTTGACAGCTCAACCCGCAGTCCCTCATTTGTACTGGAAAGTCCCTCTTTTCTCTGCACTGAACAGCCAGAAAAAGAAACAAAGTTTCTCACTTAATTGGCTTTTAGCAGAGAGGCCAGAACAGCTAACAGGTGCAAATAAGATACTTTGTAACAATTTTGAGACACAAAAACACAGTTTAGATAAGGAGAAATATTTTCAAACTTTCATAACCTGCCAAATTTTGTAAAACAAACATGGTAATCAGGGGGTGTGGCCACAGAAAGGGGTGTGGTCAAAAAATTGCTGCGCTACGTGCGGGAAAAAAAATTTTTGTCCGTCTTTTTACTTCCGAAATGTTGGGAGGTATGGTTGCACTAGATATGTGTCTTATTTAGCTAGTGATTCCAGTGCGTCTCTCTAGCTATAATAATTTATAACATGTATTTACAGGGCAGTGAATGCCACCGACTACAGTATATTCTGTAGCAACTTTGTAGATCCCATTAACCTGAGATGCCCATTGGGCAGTGACCTTCCCTTTCCGCTGCACCATCAGAATAACCTTCCCCTCCCAACTGAATTGCACTCATGAATTATTTAGCGAACCTCCAGCGCAGGGGGGGGAGCTGGTTATAAACCAACAGCGTCGCTGGAATGGGGACATTGTTATAACTTAGATGACAAATGAATGTGTGCAGAGTCTGGGAATATTCAGACTGTCTGTCTGTCTAATTGATTGGGAAGTTGTAAAAAAATAGTCCATGGGTGGAATTCCTCATTATTCCCAATCTCTGCATTAATTATGTTGTTTATCACTGCTCTTTCCCCCCCCCCCCCAGCTCAGTCATATAAATGAGTTATTAGTGATCTACTTTATTTCAGACTCTCCAGTGGAAGGGGGGCTGTTCCATTAGGACAGGGTGTTCCAGACTCACAGATACTTTCAGCTTTGGAGAAGGAAATAATTCAGCGCCGGTGTTGGTTTCGGTTGGAAGCAGAAGCGCAGGCGAGTGGCACGGAGCTATGAAATCTTGTTTAACTGAGTGTAATTCCAGCAAGGACAAGAGAGAAAGTGAAATTGAGTAGATATATTTGCTCTTCTCACCTCTCCTAGAATAACATTTTCACAGTGATCATGTCTTTCCTTTCTGTTTTGCCCCGAGCATGAAACACTTAATCTCCCCAGTCTGTCACTGCTCCAATACACTTTATTTACAGCTCTGCTCACATCCAGATCTATAGCACTTACACCAAAATAAATTGCTCTCTTCAGACAGATTTCACTTGTATTATTTACTGCCACTCCCAGCCGAAAACTCCAATCTGCTCAGTCCTGAAACTCCTGTGATTTATCCTGTAATTGTCCCCAGTTTTACATCCTCCCCCTGTAAACTTCTTCCTACCCCGACACTCCAAATATATTCCAGACAGCAGGGCTAACACTCCACTGAGCCTTATACTCAGGCCTTATACATATTGTGGCCCCACAGGCACCTGTTGTTGGATGGAGATAATACGACTGACTGACGAAGATAAGATTTTGTAACATGGCAAGAATCTCACAGAAGGACAAAGGTGGAGGCAGTAGGGAAAGATAATTACATTAGGGCAAATGACGACAATAGGGAAAATGGTGACATTTATATTGTGGCAGAACCTCTCCTCTAATATCCTTATCATTTACAGTAGGGGGTACATTATCCCTTATAATACATGAGTGATACTCAGAGTTCCCTGTATAACTCAGCCTGCAGCCTTGTGCCTTTATATGGTCACAGAACACCCCCTCAGTGACTTCTAATATCCTTATCATTTACAGTAGGGGGTACATTATCCCTTATAATACATGAGTGATACTCAGAGTTCCCTGTATAACTCAGCCTGCAGCCTTGTGCCTTTATATGGTCACAGAACAACCCCTCAGTGTCTTCTAATATCCTTATCATTTACAGTAGGGGGTACATTATCCCTTATAATACATGAGTGATACTCAGAGTTCCCTGTATAACTCAGCCTGCAGCCTTGTGTCTTTATATGGTCACAGAACAACCCCTCAGTGACTTCTAATATCCTTATCATTTACAGTAGGGGGTACATTATCCCTTATAATACATGAGTGATACTCAGAGTTCCCTGTATAACTCAGCCTGCAGCCTTGTGCCTTTATATGGTCACAGAACAACCCCTCAGTGACTTCTAATATCCTTATCATTTACAGTAGGGGGTACATTATCCCTTATAATACATGAGTGATACTCAGAGTTCCCTGTATAACTCAGCCTGCAGCCTTGTGCCTTTATATGGTCACAGAATACCCCTCAGTGACTTCTAATATCCTTATCATTTACAGTAGGGGGTACATTATCCCTTATAATACATGAGTGATACTCAGAGTTCCCTGTATAACTCAGCCTGCAGCCTTGTGCCTTTATATGGTCACAGAACAACCGCTCAGTGACTTCTAATATCCTTATAATTTACAGTAGGGGGTACATTATCCCTTATAATACATGAGTGATACTCAGAGTTCCCTGTACAACTCAGCCTGCAGCCTTGTGCCTTTATATGGTCACAGAACAACCCCTCAGTGACTTCTAATATCCTTATCATTTACAGTAGGGGGTACATTATCCCTTATAATACATGAGTGATACTCAGAGTTCCCTGCATAACTCAGCCTGCAGCCTTGTGCCTTTATATGGTAACAGAACAACCCCTCAGTGACTTCTAATATCCTTATAATACCCCAGTAGGGGGTACATTATCCCTTATAATACATGAGTGATACTCAGAGTTCCCTGTATAACTCAGCCTGCAGCCTTGTGCCTTTATATGGTCACAGAACAACCCCTCAGTGACTTCTAATATCCTTATCATTTACAGTAGGGGGTACATTATCCCTTATAATACATGAGTGATACTCAGAGTTCCCTGTATAACTCAGCCTGCAGCCTTGTGTCTTTATGTGGTCACAGAACAACCCCTCAGAGTCTTCTAATATCCTTATTAGTTACAGTAGGGGGTACATTATCCCTTAAATATCAGTAGAACAAAAGTCTATATGTGTATTATCATAGTAATAACTGCACACTAATGAGTTAAAATATAGAAAACTTTGAGAGTGAAGTTGAAATGTATTGGAGGTATGGGGGAGTGGAGTAGAAGGCATAAGTAAGTGTTAGTACACGAGCCCAGGTTACTGATATTATAAACATTATATATAGCCCAGTGTTCATATGGATCAGACACAAAGTAACCGTGAGACGAGGCTCAGAGATAACATTATAGTAATGATTGTTAATAGATTATTTCAATGCACAGAACATTCAGGCTTGATTTGAAACCCACGGCTGTAGAACTGTACAAGGTAATTATAGGAATTAGTGGGAATTACTTCTGTCTGGTAGTTAAGAAAATTGGAAAAAAGGAATAAATTGTGGATTTGAGCACTTGGGGGACTGATCAGGAGAGAAAGAGAAGGGGAGAGAAGAGAGTGAGACAGGGAGATGGAAAGATGGATAGAGACGGGAGAAGAGAAGGCAGAGACAAGGGACACAGAGATGGTGGAGAAGAGGGAAGAGATAACGAGGGGTAGAAATAAAGAGGAGAGAGAGAGAGAAAGGCAGAATAATGAGTGGAAATAGAGGGAAAGAAGGTGGGAAAGAATAAAGAAGATGGGGGAAGAGAAGAGGGATGAGGAGAGAACTGGAAGAGAGAGAAGTAAAGAGAAAACCTAAAAAATGAAGAGTAGTGAGAGAGAAACAATAGAAGGGAGATGGGGAGAGACAGACGGACATTACATGGGGAACTGAGAGAGGAGAAGAGGGGAGTCACAGTGTTGGTCATTACATGGAAGGTCAAACACTGAGCAGGTCTGTGGGTGAATCAGAAACCCCAATCCCCACTGCCCCTTATCCACCCTATAATGTATCATAGAGACAGTTTTATAGATGAATAAATAAATATACACACATATGTGAGATGGGCCAACCAATGAGGCATTTCTGTGCGACTTTGGTTTCTTTAGTGTAACTTTATCATCATGGATCCAGTGCATTTTACCCATAGCAACCAAAAAGGCTTTGCTTCTAACTGAGTTCATCAATGAAACAGACTCATATTTCCTAATAGATGATTATGTGACCCTTTAAGCATCACCCACAGCACAGATGCCCAGCACTTGTTCAGCCATGGCTGCTGCTAGTTCTGCCAGGCTTGGGGGCAAAGCAAAGGCTCAGAGCCGGGGACACATAGCACACCTCCCAACTTTCCATTTTTCGCAGGACAGTCCCGATTTTGTCAGCTCAACCTGCAGTCCCGGGATTGTTACTGATATGTCCCGACTTTCAACTTGATCTCCAGCACTGAACAGCCAGAAAAAAATACAACGTTTCTATCTTAATTGGCTTTTGGAGAGCCCAGAATACATGGCAGCTGCACTTAGATACATTTGCAACAATTTAAGATAAGCAAAGAAAGAATTTTAACAATTTAAGATAAGCACGTCTCTTGGGGAAACTGTGACTTGCAGCTGAAAGGGCAATTTACCTTTATTAGCAAAACTGTAATAACACATAAAAACCACAGAAATGTGTTCAAACTTTCATAACTTGTTGCATTTTGTAAGATGAATGTAGTAATTAGGGGGTGCGGCCACAAAATGGGTGTGGTCAAAACAATTTGCTGAGCTACGTGCGCCAAATCTGTTTGCCCCTCTTTCTATTTTCAAAATGTTGGGAGGTATGACACAGTAAGCATAGGGAATTCAGGGAATGTGAGCACAATAAGGCCCCATAGTAGCACAATATTGGAACAGTAATATCTCATAGAAATATGAAGTCTGTGTTTGTTAGGGCACGATGCAGTGGGCAGAGAGGGGTATCAGTGGATATAGGAGGCACATTCACCAACATGCTGATTATAGAGGCCGGTGCAATTTGACAATTCTTCAAACACTTGTTATGAACCATTATCCCAAATATTTAATGTGAGGAACTTTGATTAATAACAATAAAGCTTATAGTCCCCCGGCAGTGTTGGCTCAGGGTAAGTCGGGCAACTTGACAAACCTACATGTTCTTTATTAATTCAGAACTTCACAATGTGCCAGGCTGTAGCCAGAGCCAGAAGATACATAGAGGCTCTGTGTGACCCACCGGATCTGCAGAAAAATCCAAACAGCTTTCCTAAAATCTGGAACATTCATTGGCAGGTTCCTAGAATTCTCTGGCATAAACGAGCGATTCATTGGGAGATTAACATTGCCACCCACAATGCCAAGTGCCAGTTGCACTGCTGTAAAGGTCATTCGACTCATTGTTCTTTGATCAACTCTCCTTCACTAACAGGCAGTTGGACAGAAACTGCCAGCTTTGCTGATTACCAGGGGAACCCTATGTGCCTGAATGTTACTGTTTAGCTTTGGTGCACTTTATCCTGCCGCTCTCACTGGGGCTGATATGTGGCTTGTGCATTAACACCACTTGCCAAATGGACCCACTCCTTGTGCCAAATGTTCCACTCACACACATAATCATTCCTGCACTGCTGCTGAGATTCCACACTGAGTATTGAATGCTCACGTCTGTATTCTTGTCTGGTATCAACCCCTGAGCTCCACTATTCCTCCAGCAGCCGTAGCATTGTCTGACAGTTAGTATAACAATAAGGTTAACAATATATGAAAATGGTGCATCAATTCTCTCTTTAAAATTCCAACACAATACAGCACAGCAAATACGCATTCAGCCCAAATCTCCCCGGGAATGACCTTCAGACAGGTCTTTCTAAATATACACCCACCCAAATTAGCTCCCTACAAGGGACCTCAGTCCCACAGATTGCAAAGTCTGGTGAAATACTCTCATTGCCAAAGGAAACCAAACCCTCTCTTTTCATTGTTAGCAGACAACTCCTCTACAAGAGCTGTACTACCTATAGTTACAGCTGAGTCACACCCAGATGCACCTTATTATTCAACTCCTAGACACCCAGATGCACCTTATCACACAACCTCAACACACCCAGATGCACCTTATCATACAACCCAACACACCCAGAAGCACCTTATCACACAACCCCAACACACCCAGATGCACCTTATCACACAACCCCAACACACCCAGATGCACCTTATCATACAACCCCAACACACCCAGATGCACCTTATCACACAACCCCAACACACCCAGATGCACCTTATCATACAACCCCAACACACCCAGATGCACCTTATCATACAACCCCAACACACCCAGATGCACCTTATCATACAACCCCAACACACCCAGATGCACCTTATCACACAACCCCAACACACCCAGATGCACCTTATCATACAACCCTGACACACACAGAAGCACCTTATCATACAACCCCAACACACCCAGATGCACCTTATCATACAACCCCAACACACCCAGAAGCACCTTATCACACAACCCCAACACACCCAGATGCACCTTATCATACAACCCCAACACACCCAGATGCACCTTATCATACAACCCCAACACACCCAGAAGCACCTTATCACACAACCCCAACACACCCAGATGCACCTTATCATACAACCCCAACACACCCAGATGCACCTTATCATACAACCCCAACACACCCAGATGCACCTTATCATACAACCCTGACACACACAGAAGGCGTCAGTAGCTCGAGGTTCATATGTGAGAGTAAGTGGAGCAGCACCTGATTGGAAACGAAAGGCTGAAAGGACTGAGGGGCACAGAACTAAACAGAAGTGCAAAGAGCACATTTTGATGTGAATACCTTTAATGAAAGTGGTTTTATGCAGAGAAAAGCTTGAGTTGTCCACTGCAGTTGATGTAAATGAGCCTTGTAGCTACTACTATTACTGGAGGTCCTGTTCTTTATAATGAGCAGGTTCCACATTAACTGCACAAATGTTATCATTGTCCTGGTCAGACCAGGTCAGTTAATAAAGACTGAGGGATGGACTCCTGTGCGACAGAAAGTTTCATTACGTACAAGTTACAATGCTGCTTATTATCTTTAATGCCTGGAAATAATAGAAGAGTGCCTGTTAGATAACTGTGTCTTTTTCCTGCTTTTACATATCATTAATTGGATTCTTTTTAGACTTGACTTCATTTGAAGTCTATAAAAGTCACATCTGAAGCGTCACCTTAGTAAGAACACAATAGCGCAGTTAATGTGGAGCCATCGATGCTCTTGTTCTGATTGTAAAGCTGATTGAGTTCAGTATCTGATACATAGAGCTACTGTAATTGCCTTAACTTACCCCTCCCAGATACATGGATTCACCAGAGATACCTGTAACTCTATTTTGGGCCAATAAAGGTTAATGTCCAGCTATACAGTAGAGCAAGTATACAGTATATCCAGCTGTGGTCTTTTCACTTTAGGCAGACTCAGGGCCTAGAGGAGAGCTACTCCCTACTACAAAGCTTTGATGGAGCACAGGCTGCTTATTCTAATTAACCCTCTATCTCACTCTCCTAGAGAGTGCTATGAAAGAGTTAATCTGTCACTGACTGGCCTCATTCACAGCGACCTGCTCCCAGACTTATCACTAGAGGTACAGGTCTCTCTAGGGCAGAAAAGCTTTATTGGGCTGTGTTGATCCCAGGGGTAACAGTCACCCTGCTATAGTTCGTGGGGAACCCAGGGTTCAAATAAACACTCATCCCAAATGTCCCCCTAACTGGCCTTCAGACTGGGCCCTTTAGCTCATAACAAGGTTACAGATATATAGAAACATTGGGGTGTCACCCTGCTATAGTTCCAGGGGTACCCAGGGTGCAAATAAACAGTCACCCCAAATCTCTCCCTAACTGGCCTTCAGACTGGGCCCCCTTAGCTCATAACAGGGTTACAGATATATAGAAACATTGGGTTAACAGTCACACTGCTATAGTTCCAGGGGTACCCAGGGTACAAATAAGCACTCACCCCAAATCTCCCCCTAACTGGCCTTCAGACTGGGCCCCTTAGCTCATAACAAGGTTACAGATATATATAAACATAGGGGTGTCACCCTGCTATAGTTCCAGGGGTACCCAGAGTTCAAATAAACACTCACCCCAAATCTCCCCCTAACTGACCTTCAGGCTGGGCCCCCTTAGCTCATAACAAGGTTACAGATATATATAAACATAGGGGTGTCATCCTGCTATAGTTCCTGGGGAACCCAGGGTTCAAATAAACACTCACCCCAAATCTCCCCCTAACTGGCCTTCAGGCTGGGCCCCCTTAGCTCATAACAAGGTTACAGATATATAGAAACATTGGGGTAACAGTCACCCTGCTATAGTTCCAGGGGTACCCAGGGTACAAATAAGCACTCACCCCAAATCTCCCCCTAACTGGCCTTCAGACTGGGCCCCCTTAGCTCATAACAAGATTACAGATATATAGAAACATTGGGGTGTCACCCTGCTATAGTTCCAGGGGTACCCAGGGTACAAATAAACACTCACCCCAAATCTCCCCCTAACTGACCTTCAGGCTGGGCCCCCTTAGCTCATAACAACAAGGTTACAGATATATAAATACATTGGTATAATGTTATAGTTTCAGGGGTACTAGAACAAATGTTGGACTACAGTAGGTTCAACCCAAATATCCTAAAAACACTGCTTTGGAAGGAAAAAGCAAATGAAATGTACATTTATCTCCTGATCATTATATGACACAGATCCACAGAGAAATAGAAAAGGGAGTTATCATGAAGTGAAGTTGGAATATAAAGCAGCAGATAAATCAGAGAGATAATAACGGAGGTTACAGGGAAGGTCACAAAGCAGCAGATTTGGCTTCTGTTCCTCCATCTGATTTGAAAGAATTTCTATCCAGTCTGTCATTGTGTTACATGGGGAATTCCTGCTATTTATTCTGTTTGCACATTGACTAATAGCAGTTAAAAGGTTCCCTATTTAGCTCTGTGCTGGGGAAAATCACAAGCCTCCAAGGAAACGTATGGGCTGGAATTCAAACTATAAAAGGAGTAGATGGAATTTGCAAAACATTTCATAAAACACTTCCTAAAATGCCGAAAAGGAGAATATCAGGTACAATAAGCTGGTGTAGAGGAAGAGCGGTAGGGAAGGCACCTGGGATTATTATGGGCAGGAGTCTCCAGGGGGGAGGGGGGGAGCCAATCAATAAAAAGTTACAGAAGTCAATATGTGACATGATGAGAGAGTGAAATAGAAATGTAGTGGCAACTTGTGATATGGTCATATTTAAGAAATATTCCATTGGTAAAAGTTATTGATTTGAGATAAGAATTGAAGATAACCTCAAGGTGCTAGGCCTGGGGAGAGGGGTGATAGTGGATTCATTAACTGTATTTCTGGGATGTTTTGCATTTTGGGGAAGAAGGACAGTTTCAGTCTTGGATAAATTGAATTTGAGGTACCATTGGGACATTCCAGAAGAAACCTGAGTGATAATATCTATGTTATATATATCAGGAGAGGAAAGATAAATGTGAGAATTATGAGTTTAGATGGGGTTGTTGAAAAACATAGGAATTGTTTAGTTGGCCAAGGGAAGAAATAAGAAAAAGAAAGAAGTAAGGGAGAAGATGGTGAAGTATTTAGTAAGGAAAAATTGTTTTGCAGTTGGCAGGTCATTGTTATGATGAGTTAAAGCAGCTTTTGGGGAATCTTGTGGCTGAAAACAAATTTGTAAGGAGTCAAGAAAACAATGATAAGAGAGAAAGCAAATCAATCTGTTGTGTACAAGGTTAGACAGGTACTAAGAAGCAGCTAGCCCATGATATCACCGAACTCCTGCCGTCCGTGTAAGTAAATAAGTATTATATATGTAAAAAAGAATGCTACTGATACAGGAGATGTACCCTACAAGCTGGTCATATGTAAAGTTTATTGTTTGCGACATATCTAGAGTAACCTTTAAAGGAGAAGGAAAGCTCCAAGACGGTTTATTGTCAACAGATTAGCCTCAATAGTGCCAGCTAGAACACTATATTTATTCTGCAGAATGCTTTACCATACCTGAGTAAACAGCTCTAGACCAGCTCTAGACACTGTCTCTGTTTGTTTAGGATAGCAGCTGCCATATTAGCTTTGTGTGACATCACTTCCTGCCTGAGTCTCTCCCTGCTCACTTACAGCTCTGAGCTCAGATTACAGCAGAGATGGGAGTAGGGAGGAAGAGAGGAGCAAACTGAGCATGCTCAAGCCCTAGCCCTGGAGGTTTAAGCTGAAAACAGTTAGTCTGATACAGAAGCCCATGAGTACACAATAGAAGGAAATAAATGTGCTGTTTCTTTTGACAGAGGACTCAGAGCAGCATTACTTTGAGGGGTTACTGGTGTATTTATATAGACCTGTCTGATAAAACTTACTTAATTTTAGCCTTTCCTTCTCCTTTAAGTAGGCTCTTTTCCAGCAGTACTTAGGAATTACCAGGGATAGGTCTAAGAAAGGCAAATTCCCTGCGATGGACAAGTATATGGACTTATAATTGGATGGATCACATGGACACGTTAAAAATGGACTTGAGTTAAAAAAAAATTCTAAAATTCTAAAACTATATATTTTGTATTACAACTATTTATCAATTGTGTTTGTCACTTGAAGAGGTGAATTGGGGGAGGTGAATTGGCTAATTGGGGAGGGTATTTAATTTCATTTAACACCCTGCACCCTATACACTTGAAAAAGGGTTCTACCCGAAACATGTAGTGTTTTACACTGCTAAAATAAATGGAAATTTGCAGTTTGAAAATCACTGCCTGAAAGCTGTTTACTCCAAGTTTTATTATTTTTCGTGAACATTGTTTGGGGTTACACAGACTCCTGGAACTACTACAGCTGCACGAACTTTAATATATGGAACGTTTGAGCTAGCAATTTCTTCTTTCTACAAGGTTAGAGATAAAGGTAAGCATGGATTTAGAGAGGTGTTTTTTTTTTCCCAAAATGGTTTAATTAATGCATGACGTTATTGGGAGGGAAGGATTCCAGATAGGAGTGAAAGCTTTACTAGATCTTCTGTCAACATCTAACTCTGTCACCATCTTGCCCTACTGCCTCTATCTTGTCCTACTTTCTCAATCCTGTGCTACTGCCTTAATCTTGTCCTATTGTCTCCACCTTGCCCTACTACCTCCACCTTGTGCTACTGTCTTCATCTTGCTCTACTGTCTCCATCTTGTCCTACTGTCTTCATCTTGCTCTACTGTCTCCATCTTGGCCTACTATCACCATATTGACCTACTCTCACAATCTTGCCCTACTGTCTCCATATTTCCCTGCTGTCTCCATCTTGCCCTACTGTCTCCATCTTGTCCTACTATCACCATATTGACCTACTCTCACCATCTTGCCCTACTGTCTCCATATTTCCCTACTGTCTCCATCTTGCCCTACTGTCTCCATCTTGTCCTACTATCACCATATTGACCTACTCTCACCATCTTGCCCTACTGTCTCCATATTTCCCTACTGTCTCCATCTTGCCCTACTGTCTCCATCTTGTCCTACTATCACCATATTGACCTACTGTCTCCGTATTTCCCTACTGTCTCCATATTGCCATACTGTCTCCATCTTGTCCAACTGTCTATATCTTTCTCTACTGTCTCCATCATACCTTACTGTCGTACCTTGGAAAATGTTTTGTCAAGTATGAAATTGAGGCAAAATCCTGCATTTCACCATCAGCAAATATTTTTGGGACACTGTCAGTATCTTATTCGTCTGTCTCCATTTTGCCCTACTCTCTCCAAAATGCCTTACTGACTCCATCTTCTTCTTTCTCCTTCTTGCCCTACTGTCAACATTGTATTCCACTGTTTCTGTCTTTCCTTACTGCCTCCGTCCTGCTCTGCTGCTGACATCTTGCCCTACTATATCTGGTGACCCTCAAGCTTTCTTCTGACAACTGTTGCTCTCCTAAACTCAACTCTGTGCTTGGCCCAAGAAAAGACACTGGGATTTGACCCTTTGTTCCTCTGGCTCAGCACTGAAATTGAAAATGGCAGGTTTTGCTCTTCATAAAGCCATGCATTGTATCTCCTCTCTCTTTTTTATTAATGCTATGTGATTGGGAGTCCATCTATTACCCAGGGAGCTAAGATTAAAAGCATCCATTCCAGACTGTCATTGAACATCGCAGGGAAGCATTAGGTAATCGACTGATGAGGTGCTTCCTTCCTAATGGCACAAAATGAGAAATCTCACTCCTGACACTGAAAGTGACTTTTAGAGATCATAAGAGGACAAGCAAAAGAATAAAAGAAAGAAGAAAGGTAATCATCATTATGGCTCAGCTCTATTATTCCCTTAGAAACCCAGAGATTAAATGCATCTTTGTACTTAAAGGAGAAATGCTCCTGGGTAACCTTGGCACCGACACCGGAGTTTCATTCTCCCCCCTCCAGTTTGTGGTCTCGCATAGACCAACCAATCAGCCATGCAAGTCATAAATATTGTTCCAACTCAATTTCATCTCAGGGACAGACAGACAGAAAAGCAGAGATGTGCAAACTCGTACTACTTTGCAGAGGACCCCATACGCATGTCATAAAAAAAAAAATCTGTTTTTAACTTCATTTAGCCATATTTTTAAGGGTAAATCCAACTGAGATAATGCATGGGCCCAGTTGTATAACATTCTCCCCAAAAAGAATGATAAAGTTGTTATATAGA
The DNA here is from genome assembly GCA_038501925.1 of Xenopus petersii. Classification (NCBI taxonomy): domain Eukaryota; kingdom Metazoa; phylum Chordata; class Amphibia; order Anura; family Pipidae; genus Xenopus; species Xenopus petersii. The sequence goes on along the minus strand of CM076672.1, from coordinate 236,919,892 downwards.
GAAAGGATTATATGTTGCTAAGGACAAAATGTCAAACCTTAGATTCTATTGGTGGAGTATAGAATCTTTCAACAGACAATTTGTGGCCAATTTAATAGGGGAGAATACATTTTCCCCACAAGAATCCTTTTTTTTTACAAGTGTTATATGTCATAAGCAGGAAACTCTCGTGAAAGGAGGGAAAATAAACAAACTTTTCATTACAGATGGGGATCAGATAGGATCTGTGCAGCCACTGGGACAGAATACTCTGTTATACAGATAGCTAGAATCTCAGCTGCCATAAAGCAGGACAGGACTGCTGCTTACAATGGGGATCAGATAGGATCTGTGCAGCCACTGGGACAGAATGTTCTGTTATACAGATAGCTAGAATCTCAGCTGCCATAAAGCAGGACAGGACTGCTGCTTACAATGGGGATCAGATAGGATCTGTGCAGCCACTGGGACAGAATGTTCTGTTATACAGATAGCTAGAATCTCAGCTGCAATAAAGCAGGACAGGACTGCTGCTTACAATGGGGATCAGATAGGATCTGTACAGCCACTGGGACAGAATGTTCTGTTATACAGATAGCTAGAATCTCAGCTGCCATAAAGCAGGACAGGACTGCTGCTTACAATGGGGATCAGATAGGATCTGTGCAGCCATTGGGACAGAATGTTCTGTTATACAGATAGCTAGAATCTCAGCTGCCATAAAGCAGGACAGGACTGCTGCTTACAATGGGGATCAGATAGGATCTGTGCAGCCACTGGGACAGAATGTTCTGTTATACAGATAGCTAGAATCTCAGCTGCCATAAAGCAGGACAGGACTGCTGCTTACAATGGGGATCAGATAGGAATTTTTTTTATTAGTGAAAACTTAACAAATACAATATTACTTTCTATTCAGAAAGAAACTAAATATTCAGACTATTTTCAAACTTAAAAATATCACCAGTTAACAGGTAAAAAGTTAATCATTTTTCAGTTTGCAAGAGGCTTCCCATCATACAAAACTTTCACAAAGTCCTTCTGTCCATGAAAAAGATGTTCAAACCGGCCACAAAGTCCCAAGTCCGACTTCCCATTATTAGGCCATCGCACCACCCGCCTCCCTTTCTCCATACACAAAGTTTTGCATTCACACAGGCTAAGATATAAATGATAAAGAGCCAAAGAAAACTTGTGGAAAATGCCTGAACTGGTGATGTTTGGACTTATCTTTAGAAGGCTTTTAAATATCACAGGTACTACTAACAAAAAGCCAATAAGGTCAGTCAAAGATTCACACATCTCCATTTGGATGCATTCAAATAGCTTTGCTTGACTTCTCTTTCCTTCAGGAAACCCAAATCGCTCACCACAGACCTCACTACCTGATCAACAATAACATCTTCCTGGCTTATTGACCTTCTACAGTGGGATTGCCACAGGTGATACCTCATCACTGATATTAATAGGTACATGGTCCCTCTATCCAAAGGGTGTTGGATAGATAAAATACCATAGGCTGCATCAGCATAAGATAGTTGTTTGATGTAAGGAACCTTGAGGGCCTCTGCCAGCCGAGATCGCACAGTTTTTGTCACAGGACAATTCACAAGAAAATGTTCTTGGGTCTCATCAGTAGGACAACCCCATGGGCACACCTTTTCTGCAATATTTAAGTAACGCAAATTGCCCCGGACGAAAAGTCTTCCCTGAAGGGTGAGCCAATTCAGATCAAAATATTTGGGAGGCAGCCTTCTGTCATTGAGCAACTGGAGGCTCAGAGAAAGCATGCCCCCCACACAGTCCCTCAAGGCCAAGGGGACAATGAAATAAGTTCTCAGGATTCTGTGATAAATTTGCTTCCTCAAAACAGAACTTAGTTCTTCAATTCCTATGTCCCACTTCCTCAAAAGTTTCACTCCCTGCTCAAGATGTGGTGGGAGATGCCATCCACGCACTCGGACTTTCTTCACGCTACCGCCAAGTACCCAATCTCCCACCAGAGGCAATACCCAATTCCTGATGCAACTCTCCCACAGGGAATCAGTTCTTTGGCCCAGGATCCCAAAGTTAAACTTCAGGAAGATGGATCCAAAGAAGGCCACTGGACATAACATGCCCAACCCTCCCTCTTTCCTCTGTAGGTAAGTGACACCCCTTTTTACTGGATTCAGCCTGTTCCCCCAGATTAACTGGAAGAACAGGCTTTGGATCCGAGCATAGAGAGCTTCTGGCAGCGGATACACGTAGGAAACAAACAAAAAGATAGGGACCAGGTAAGTCTTCACGAGCTTCACCCTTTCTCTGTAGGACATCTTCCACTGCTTCCAACGCTGTACTTTAACATTTCCAGCATCCAACTTTTCTTCCCAGTTTTGCCTACCATCATCTCCCTTCCCAAATTTGATCCCTAAGATTCTAATCTGAGTTGGGGCTGTTGAAAATTCCCGGAGTGGAAAAGCCGGCTCCTCGTTTAAAGACCAAAAAGCTTGAGACTTATCCATGTTGACCAGAGACCCTGAGGCCTCCAAGTAACTTCTGATTGTCTCAGACAGCACTCTCGCATCTTCAGGACAAGAGACTGCTACTGTGACATCATCCGCATAGGCTACTGACCTGAGGGGCTGGCTACAAGGAACAGAAAGACCCCTAATTCCACTCTCCTGCAAACACCTTAGAAAAGGATCGATTGCAAAAACATACAGCAGAGGGCTTAAGGGACACCCCTGTCTTACCCCGGCCCCAACCTCAAAGTTTTCACCACGCCACCCATTGATAAGTGGAAAGCTTACTGCCCCTTTGTACAAAACTGAGAGCCATCTAATGAATGTTCCCGGGATGCCATACTTTGCCAAAACGGCCCACAGATACTCATGATCCACTCGATCAAAGGCCTTAGCCTGGTCCAGAGTTAGAAAGTAACACCCAGTGTTTTGGACTTTGCATAGCTCCAAAGCTTCCCTAATAGTAAGGATCGCCCCAAAGATGCTCCGCCCTTTCACCGTGCAGAACTGGACAGAAGATAATAAAGTGCCTGAAAATGAACTCAATCTAGTAAAAAGTATCCGTGCAAGAAGCTTCCTATCAGTGTTGAGAAGGGCAATTGGCCTCCAATTCTCAACATGCTTTGGATCCTTACCTTTTGACAGCAAGATCAAGGAAGATTCTCTCATAGAGGGGGGTAAGATACCCCCTTCCAGGCAGTCTCTAAAAACCTCTACGAGAACCGGAGCCAGCTGATCTTTAAATTTCTTATAAAATTCGGCTGTAAGGCCGTCCGGTCCTGGAGATTTCTTTTTGGCGAGGCAGTCGATGGCAGCTTTGACCTCGTCCTCCGTGATCTCAGCTGTCAAAGGCTCAAAGTCCAAATTTGTTACATCAGGCCCTGGGGTTGCCTCCAGGAAGGATGAAGTCCTCCCCTTATCCAAAGCCTTAGCCCCGAACAGAGAAGTGTAAAAGTCTTTCACAATCCCAAGGATGCCCTCCCTTGATGTTTGTAACTCACCCTTGGGATCAGTCAGACTGGTGACATGCTTCCGCCCAACATTCTCTTTGCAGTTTAAAAAGGGGTCCGGTGAGTGAAAACTCCCATAATCCCTTTCCTGCACAAGAGATTTGTAATGGCTGTACTGACATTCTCTGATCTGGGCCTTCAGCTGGGCAATTTTTGACCCCGCCACCCCATCCGAAATATAAGACTCCAACTTCTTTAAGAGAGTTAAGTACTTTTTATACTTACTACCCTCCCTACGTACAGATAGCTTACGGAAGAAAGCCCGGAATGAACTTTTTGCGCTTTCCCACCATGATGACACAGTGTCATAAAAATCGACTCTCCCAAATTGGTGCTGAAGAAGTGCCTCAAAAGACATTTGAACCGACTCACCCTCTAAAGAATCCACACTAAGCCACCAAAGACCCTTACCCCATGCCGGAATATGCGAGGTCCCAACTGTAAAAGAAAGTGTCAGATGGTCAGAGTATTCTACCACTCCTTCTCTCACATCAGTGAATTCTTCATCTGCCTTGACAAAAGCCATGTCCAGACGGCTACTCCTTTCTGCACATCTGTAGGTATGTATCGCCCTCCGGCCACCCCGGGTGGCTACATCAACCAGGCCAACTTGCTGAATAAGCATGTTCAAATAATAACTTTCAGATGTCCTCATTCTTCCTGAACGATCTTCTGGTCTAATAACCTGGTTGAAATCACCAGCCAGAATGACCGGGAGCGATGTGTGCAAAAAAGGTCTGATCTCAGCCAGTAATGCCCTCCTACCTGACATAGACTGTGGCCCATAAATGTTTATGAGACGAAATCGTCTTCCATTTAAGGTGACATCTAACAATAAACAACGGCCAACCTGGATCTCAAGTAGTCTATGTACTTTAATATTGAGACCATCTCGAAACAATATCCCTACTCCTCCACATGGCTCCTCCGCTATGGACCAAAAAGAGGACCCATGTCGCCAGTCAATCTCTGCCTTTCTTATATCTGTCCGAGTAGTAAGTCGGGTTTCCTGAAGGAAAAACACCTCTGCGTTCGAGTTTGCCAGACTTTCAAAAGCCAGAAACCTAGACCTCTGGACTTTAATACTACAAACATTTGAGGTAAGAAATCTAATTGGAGACACCATCATGAACTTTTGACAACATTTTACTCCTTCTTTCTTCTGCTGAAGAATCAGCGTTGTCTCCATATCTTTTTACCTGGGGCCCAAAGGGAAACTGACCCTCATCTGCACTACCAGCTAAACTTTCCACTGGATTTTTTGAAATATCTGCAGTGCCTCCTATACCTTTTTTACTCACTGGCTGTTCACCACCTTCTCTAGTTCTCTTTTTTGAAGCCAGTTGGATTTCCATAAGCTCAGGCTCCAACTCTCTTTGCTCTCCCTCATTCTCTGTCCTCTCTTCCTTCTCCAACCTCTCAAACTCCTCTCGCTCTTCCCTTTCTGCCCTATCACCCCAGGACTCAATGTCTAGCACTGAGAATTTATTCCCAGTACTGAGTGAGAATGTAAGTACCTCTGAGCCACCTTCTCCTGGATCAAGCTGATGGGCGTGTTTTTTTGTTTTTTTCTTTTGATAGATTTTCCAACCTTCTCCTTCCACATTCTCTTCACTTGCAGCCTTAACGTCCTTCCCTCTTACCTCCTTTTCTGGCCTCTTTCCTCTTTTCTGACTATTTACAGGTCTTTGCTTTTTGGAAACACCTTCCTGTGATAGGGGCGGCTCTGTGTCCTGTTCCTTTTCTCTTTCTCCTCCCACCGGCTGCATTTCCCTTCTCATTTCCCTATCTATCTCAGGGAACAGTTTGACAATATTGTGGTAGGCTTCAGGGCACCTTCTATGAGAATGGCCCATTCTGTTGCACAAATTGCACCTGACTCAGTCACAGCTTTCTGCCTCATGGCCTGTCGCATTACAAAGTGCACATTTTAGAACTTTACAAGCTCTTGCCAAATGGTTTCCAGCCCCACATTTAAAGCATCGGCGCGGCTGGCCAACATAAAAGCATGTACCTTTCTCCTTGCCTATGAAGAAAGAATTGGGCAGATGAGTTGGTACATTGCCTACTACTTCTAACTTCACCTGCGTGCGCCAAGCACCTGCCCAGACATTGTCTTCATCATATATTTTAACTAAAGGAGTCAAAACAGTGCACTGGCGCCGTAACCAAACCAAAATGTCCTCCTGGGGAATTGCATCATTTTTCATGATTATTGTGATATTTTTGGTTTCTGGTTTAGTCATCGGTATGACCACTAAATCATCCCAGTTTTGATGACCTGCTCTCTTTTGTACATTGTATATCTTCCAGAAATGGTCTAATGCTTCTGGCAATTTAAAAGTAACATCAAAATCAATCTCTGTCTGTGCCATAACGGCCGATAAGTCATCTGGTGAGAACCCCATTCCATCTAATATGAGGGATCTTACAATAAAGCGCCTGGGAGGGGCATCCTCTTTAGTACCATCCCACTTTATCTTAACCCAATTCTTTCTCTTAAAGGGCTCATTGTCTGACAAATCTGGAACTGGGAACAACCTTCTTTTCTCCCAAAAGGATACAGGGTTTCTTTGTACACGATCACCACCTACTTGGATTGATTCTACTTCTACAGAAGCTGCCTCCGCCTGATCCACCTGAACTTGCCTATTACCTGCTAATTCCCCAGCAGAAAGGTTACCTGCATTCCCACTCACTTGCACTTCCACTCTTTCACTCTCACAGCTCCTTCCTTGCACCCCTTCACCCATCACACCATTCAAACCACTCTCCACTGCGCCACTCTCCAGAATGCCGATCTCCATTGCGCCGATCTCCACTGCGCCGATCTCCACTGCGCCGATCTCCACTGCGCCGATCTCCACTGCGCCGATCTCCACTGCGCTGATCTCCACTGTGCCGCTCTCCATTGTGCCACTCTCCATTGTGCCACTCTCTTTAACATTTGGAGATGATTTTGTTGAAACTTCCATTTCACTTTCTTTTCCTGCTTCCAGGACTCCTTCACGCTGTTTCTCACTTCTCACAGAAGCAGACTCGCATGGTGACTTCACATTAAGTTTGCCTTTAACCTTTGGTAAATCTGGAAAATCTTGATCTGATGATAACTCAAAAGTTTTTTCAATCTGCAGATCTTGTTTCGGTTTATTTACTTTAAAGGTTTTAATTACAGATTTGCTCTTTTCCTGATTATCCACATCTTTCTGATCAAAAGCCATGTTTTGCCAGTTTACCTTTCCTCTTTCCCTTTGCATTTTTGGGGGTAACGGTTTGATAAACTCCCTTTCACTCTTGGATGAGTCGGGGCTATTAGATGTACTTGGGATTTCTGCAGAACAGGCTTTGATACAGAACCACGGACATTAGATCCCATTGTTTCAAATCGTTGTTTATTTTGGTTGATCTCTTTCCATGGACCGACATCTTTATACAGCTCACTTATTTGAAAATCAATGTCAGCAAGTTCACCCCTTAACTAATCTCTCTTCTGTGTGTTTAATTCTTTCATTTTGCCTTCAGAAACTGCTAACACATTTGTTAAGGATTTGATTGACAACTGCAGTTTTTTCTTTTTATTTTGCAAGGTGGATAGTTCCTTTAAGGCTTCAGCTACTTTTTCAGCAGTTAGCATTTCTTTAACTTTGCCTTTAATTTTGGGTTCTTTTGTGTCTGTACCTTTAAGAGACAGTACCTTCTCTTCAGTCAACCCCCCTTCACAGAGTCCATGAGCTTTGCCGAGTTTGCATAAACCATGCTCTTTTACTGGCTCTTGTGCTTTACATACAACTCCTTTACTGGTGTTATTATCAATGCTGGTACCAGGGCTCACACCAGGGCTGCTGCCTTCTGAGCTCAGGGGATACAATGGTGCAATGGTGGAAACTGCACTTCTCCTCCCTCCACTGCTACAGGCGCTGTCTGTTCCATGGTCTGGAGATGTGGGGGCACCAGTGCAAGGTCTGGCAGCTGTATCTGGGGTCCCAGTCTCTTGGCAAGTCGGCTGTAACACATACACTGAAGGGTTAATTGCTGCACCTGTCTCCTCCCACACCTGGCCAACTGATTCCAGCTCACACAGTGGAGCCTCTGCTTGTTTCTCAGCACAGCCCTGGATTCCCTGCTGCTCACAGGCCCCAGACACACACTTCTGGGGGAGATTTTGGCAAAAAACAGTTTCCTTACGCTTTGCTGTTATAGTTGTCTGTATCACATTAACCTGTTTCTTTTCAGGCATTTCTACACTTACTGCTTGTAACTTATAATCAGTCTCAGAAGAAATTAAAGGCACAGTTTGCATTTCCATACCTTTGTGTTCTTGCTGATTTCTTTCTCCATCAGACACCAACACTTGTTTTCCTTGCATCGCTTTACATTGCTTGCCACCCTTTTTCCCTTTTACCGAAGGGTTAGTCTTTGCTGCTCCAGGGGGATTGATCTTTCCTTTAGGGGCACCTCTGCGGGCTTCCACCTCCTGAGCACGAGCTGCTGCTGCGCTTCTTTGCTTCTGCCTCCTTGTTTCTGCCACAAACTTTTCCACCTCCATCTCACTCTCACTGCTGGTTTTTCCCCGAGGTGTTGTTGGGGTCCCAGCAGATGAGGATCTTAGCCTTGGCCTTGAGATTTCAGCCACAGGGCTAGGCCCCAAAGCCTGGGCCTCAGTTTTGTGGGTAGCCCGTCCAGCCCTAGCAGGGCCTGGGCTTGTTCCAGACATCAACAGAGCTTACTGATACACCACCTCTTCCACTGGGGATCAGATAGGATCTGTGCAGCCACTGGGACAGAATGTTCTGTTATACAGATAGCTATAATCTCAGCTGCCATAAAGCAGGACAGGACTGCTGCTTACAATGGGGATCAGATAGGATCTGTGCAGCCACTGGGACAGAATGTTCTGTTATACAGATAGCTAGAATCTCAGCTGCCATAAAGCAGGACAGGACTGCTGCTTACAATGAGGATCAGATAGGATCTGTGCAGCCACTGGGACAGAATGTTCTGTTATACAGATAGCTAGAATCTCAGCTGCCATAAAGCAGGGCAGGACTGCTGCTTACAATGGGGATCAGATAGGATCTGTGCAGCCACTGGGACAGAATGTTCTGTTATACAGATAGCTATAATCTCAGCTGCCATAAAGCAGGACAGGACTGCTGCTTACAATGAGGATCAGATAGGATCTGTGCAGCCACTGGGACAGAATGTTCTGTTATACAGATAGCTAGAATCTCAGCTGCCATAAAGCAGGACAGGACTGCTGCTTACAATGGGGATCAGATAGGATCTGTGCAGCCACTGGGACAGAATACTCTGTTATACAGATAGCTAGAATCTCAGCTGCCATAAAGCAGGACAGGACTGCTGCTTACAATGGGGATCAGATAGGATCTGTGCAGCCACTGGGACAGAATGCTCTGTTATACAGATAGCTAGAATCTCAGCTGCCATAAAGCAGGACAGGACTGCTGCTTACAATGGGGATCAGATAGGATCTGTGCAGCCACTGGGACACAATGTTCTGTTATACAGATAGCTAGAATCTCAGCTGCCATAAAGCAGGACAGGACTGCTGCTTACAATGGGGATCAGATAGGATCTGTGCAGCCACTGGGACAGAATGCTCTGTTATACAGATAGCTAGAATCTCAGCTGCCATAAAGCAGGACAGGACTGCTGCTTACAATGGGGATCAGATAGGATCTGTGCAGCCACTGGGACAGAATGTTCTGTTATACAGATAGCTAGAATCTCAGCTGCCATAAAGCAGGGCAGGACTGCTGCCTTGTGAGAGAAAAGATACCGATTGAACATTATAATTAAACTTTCCTGTTAAAGCACAAAGCTATTAATTGTTTTAAAACTGTGATTAAATCATTTCCTCAATTCAACTCTAGTAAGTATTACATGTTGCTTTTATGAGGAAATACTTTAATTTTTATGATAATGCTGCAAATCATGCTGGTGGAGCCGTTTCTGTTAATGTAGGCTGTAGATATGATGAATTGCTAATTAGGAGTGGGCTCCACGGCGCAGCGAATGGATCGTTCTATGGTAGATGGTTCTTTGGGCAGGAAGGAATTTCGGATATAGGGGGGACAATTAAACAAAGAGCTCGAGAAGACGTGTCACATGGACCGTATGCGGATAATCCCGATTAATATGTCTGAATAATAAATGTCTCTATCACTGACACCATGAGGGGATGTCTCTCGGCAGTCTTATCGATTACAGCTGGGGGTTAAGCGAGCGACACACCTTGTTACAGGAACTTAAGACCATAATAGTTGGTGAGATGGATCTCATTACTGATACGCCCCCCTCCATTCTCGTTCCATTCCAGTGAACCCCCTTTTCCCATTTCAGAGATGATTCATTGAGACAAAGCCCTCGGCAGAACTGGAACGTGAAACTTGGCAGTCGCCTCCACAAGTGCATTTGGGTTGAATCCGCTCCAAGAGCCCCATGTCCAAAGCTTTTAAGTTGACAATCACCATCATCTCAGCAGCATTCGGGGCGGCAAATAGAGTGGGATCATTAATGGCGCTGGCGCTTCCCTTCTGCTCGCTGTTCCTTCCTCTCCTTTTATTCACTCTTCCCTCCTGCTAATAAACATTTCTAATAAATTAAGGACTCCGTCCAAATGGCCCGTCTTGGAGAGGCGCAGGATGTTCCGCAGCAGCAGCAATCATCCTATTTGATACAAAAAAAATTACTTAGAACATAACAGATAAGTACTACTATAGTTTATATAAACAAGCTGCTGTGTAGCCATGGGGGCAGCCATTCAAGCACAGGATACACAGTAGATAACAGATAAGTACTACTATAGTTTATATAAACAAGCTGCTGTGTAGCCATGGGGGCAGCCATTCAAGCACAGGATACACAGTAGATAACAGATAAGTACTACTATAGTTTATATAAACAAGCTGCTGTGTAGCCATGGGGGCAGCCATTCAAGCACAGGATACACAGTAGATAACAGATAAGTACTACTATAGTTTATATAAACAAGCTGCTGTGTAGCCATGGGGGCAGCCATTCAAGCACAGGATACACAGTAGATAACAGATAAGTACTACTATAGTTTATATAAACAAGTTGCTGTGTAGCCATGGGGGCAGCCATTCAAGCACAGGATACACAGTAGATAACAGATAAGTACTACTATAGTTTATATAAACAAGCTGCTGTGTAGCCACGGGGGCAGCCATTCAAGCACAGGATACACAGTAGATAACAGATAAGTACTACTATAGTTTATATAAACAAGCTGCTGTGTAGCCATGGGGGCAGCCATTCAAGCACAGGATACATAGTAGATAACAGATAAGTACTACTATAGTTTATAAAAGGGGAAAAGGGAGAAAAGCCACAGGTTACATAGCAGATAACAGAAAGCTCTGTCCAATACAATGGTATTTTATCTGTTATCTGCTGCTCACTCACCTTTTGGCTGCCAGGACCCTTGTTACAAATTCATGATACTGCAGTGTAAAACTGCTTGACTAATGGAAATGAACAATTTATTTCTCTTTTCTATGTCTCTTGGCTCCTGTGCAGGTGATACCGGTTCAGCTTGCAGTTTCAGTCTTACCTAAGATCCATTACTTATATTTGTTCACTTTGGCCCTCCTGATCTCTCCCTTCAGTCCTTAGACAGCATCATAATCGCCATTTACAGGGGTTGTTCACCTTTACATTAACGTTTAGTATGATGTTGAGAGGGATATTTATGCCATCTGGTTGCTATTTGGATGGTGGAAAGAGTCAGAAGAAAAGGGCAAATAATTAAAAAAACTATTTAAAAAAAATGATGAAGACGAATTGTGCTTAGAACTGACCATTCTACAACATACCAAAGGGGTTATTTACCAAAATCCGAATTTTTGGGTTTTTTAATGTTTGGATTATTGTACAAAACCAAGTGCAAATAGAACCTTTGTCATTGACTTCTATAGAACTTGACAGGTTGAAGACGTAGTATTTTTGGATTCTGACTTTTTGTAGCCTGGGGTATAATACATCTTGAAAAATTTTTCACAAAATAAACGTATTTTATAGTTAAAAAAAACTCAAAGTTTTTTGCATTCAGAGTTTAATTAATAACCCCCTAAAAGTTAACTTAAAGGTGAACCGCTCCTTTAATGGAGTGGTTCATCTTTAAATTAACTGTTAGTATGATGATATTCTGAGACAATTTGCAATTGGTTTTCATTTTCTTTTGGATTTTGAGTTATTTAGCTTTTTATTCAGCAGCTTTCCAGTTTGCATTTACATCAGTCTAGTTGCTAAGGTCCAAATTCCCCTAGCAACCATGCACTGTTGTGAATTAGAGACTGGAATATGAATAGGAGAGGCCTGAATAGAAAAATGAGGAATAAAAAGTAGCAATAACAATACATTTGTAGACTTACAGAGTATTTGTTTTTTAGATGGGGTCAGTGACCCCCATTTGGATATTGGAAAGAGTCAGAAGAAAAGGGCAAATAATTCAAAAACTATAACAAATAAATAATAAAGACCAATTGAAAAGTTGTTCAGAATTAGCCATTCTATAATATAATATAAAAGTTAACTTAAAGGTCAACTATCCCTTTCTTGATGTGGGTACGAAGATTTACTTCATATAAACGACTGAGATTCGATAGTAAATGGGGCTGAGCTAGAGGAAGGTGCATTGAATGTGAATAACAATGTAACTCTATGAGACTGTCCCAAATGCAGCACAATGACCCCACATAACTGAATGCAGGAGTTTATCCTCCGCAACGGCCCATTGATAAATAAAGAGCAGGACAGATAATGAATAGAAATGGATTAAATGTCAC